>JAGXOD010000082.1:5957500-5982500 GCA_020368025.1 Brachyhypopomus occidentalis | reverse complement strand
TAACCCATATAAGGACTTTTTCTGAGAGGAAGGAGTGAAAATGTCAGGAGGCCAGGGTGTTGTAGGCCTTGGCCAGGTCTGTGAGCCTGTGTGGTGAAGGTCTCTTACCCTCTCTAAGGAGAAGGTGCGTACTGAGTATTCAGCCAGCGTCTCTGTCTTCAGCAGGCTGATCTTGATGTCTCCATACATCTCTGTGTCATCAGGCCAGTATTTACAGCACTTGACCTGTTCATGAGCACAACACGCATGTACACGCACACACACACACGCACACGCACACACACACACAAACACACACACACAGGCTCGAATGCCTCTGGCAAAGATACACGTGTAGCAGATCAGAAAAGATACTGCACTGGGGAAAACTGACTAGAATCGCCCATTTTTTTTTTTTTTTACTTTTATGGCTTGAAGCGTCCTTGGTGTCAAAATGAGCCATCGGATTTCCATTACGTTAAAACACGCGTAAGTTGAAAACAATGCTGCCCTTTATGCTGGCGCTGGGGGGACGGGCTCAAACTTCACCCTGTTTTATGAGCACTGCTGTTGCAGCTGCTTTTCTTACGGTCATAACAATTACAATAAGTGGCACTTCTGGCATGGGGCTTTATGCTTGATCCATTGTTGCTGGCATTCACAGCTTTTATCATAACCAGCAAAGTGTATTTGGCATAATAGGATGACAATTTCATAGCAGCGCAGGCCCGGCCATTCTAGCGAGCACTTCTAGCAGGAGAGTCCACCCTGAGAGGACTGATCTGTGTGTGAAATGCGGGAGCGTAATGAGGGACAGGCAGCCTGAACACGGCGCGGAGGGAAAGGGAACAAAATAATGATGCCGAGTGCAGCGAGGGTGAGCCGCAACAACGCCAGCGCAGGCCGAGACATTACAGCTATCACCTGGCAAACAAAACCTCCCAGAAATCCCACCGTTCCTGAACAATCACTGTACACATAAACAAAGACGCGGCGAGAGATGCACAAACAGGGACATACAGGGACGAGTGTGTAAAGAGAGGTGGGAAGTGGGAAATGAGCGCTGAGCTTTGCTGTGGCGGTGGGCGTGTGCTGCGCGAGACGCGTGCGGCGCGAGACGCGTGCGGCGTGAGACGCGAGACACGTGCTGTCTGTGATGCTAACTGCGTGAGACGCGTGCTGCGTGTGATGCGAGCAGCGTGTGCTGCGTGGATGGCTTTAGGACAGGTTAGCGCAGGCGGGAGCGCTGCTGCTGACATACCCTGCCCACCTCCACAAGCTTGGTGATCATCACTATACTGAAGCAATTCTCCTGCCACACCATCCTCCAGAAGTCATACACCGTCTCCTGCTTGGGCCCTGCATAAACACGCACACACACACACACACACACACACACACACACACACACACACACACAGACCCCCCCCCCATGCATGTAGATCACATATATATACATTCACATGCAGTGATTCAGTGGCAATCAGTGCCACAGTCAGCAGTCTTCATATTTAAAGTGTCATTGTGTGTTATGAGGTGCTGTAACTCAGAGCTTCAGAGGGAGTCATTTAATAGCAGTCGGTTCTGCTGACTGGAAAAGGATGTGGCATGCAGGGGCAGAAAGCAAATTTCCCCCATCAAGTGAGTGTGCCTTGAAATTCAATAGGGGAAGACACACATTTGCCACACACAGACAATGATTTATTTAAGGGAGTTTTGAAATGTAAGGAGAGGAAGGGAGGCAGTAGACCTTGAGTGACTTTGATCAAGGGCCTGTGAGAGAGCCAAGATACTGGAGGGGACTGGATTAAACGTGCATGTGAACCGTTCTCTCTCTCTCTCTCTCTCTCACACACACACACACACACGGTCTTAAGACTTGACCAGAGGGCTCGCAGGTGTTTCTATGTGGAGGGTGAGATGGTGTGGGGCCCATCTATGAAGGCAGTGGACAGTAATCTTTTGCACTACAGGGCTGTCTCTCTCCACACTGTCCTACATACTGTTTAAAGCTAGAATTAACACTGCTCAGAAAACATCACCTCCAGTTCTTCAATTACAACGAATGGCTCAGCTTCAGGTTTACCTCTCTCAAGCGCACACACACTCACACACACACACACACACACACACACACACACACTAATGAGGAGGTCTCGGGACCCCATGGGCTCTTCAAGTACCCCATGGGATCGCATTTTGATGAATGGACCCCAACACACACTTTCACGACCACACACACACACACACACACACACACACATGTATACACACAGGCACTTCAGCAGTCTGGTGGGGGCACACACAGATACTCACCCTGTGTGGCAATGAAGTGGTTGGATCGATGGTAGCCCTGAAACAGAGGCAAGAGGACATGCTGAGTAAGACGTCCGTGTCTCAGTAAGAGACAGATGAGCACCTCCCTCTCTTGTAATATGTCACTTTTTCAGCTTCCTTTTCACCTCCCCTCTTTCTCTCTGTCCCCCTTCTCTCTCCATCTCTCTCTCTCGGTCCCCCTTCTCTCTCCATCTCTCTCTCTCTGCCCCTCTGTCTTTCCCTCTCTCTTCCTCTCCATCTCTCTCCATTTCTACTTCATTTTTCAAAGTTTCTATGTTAACCTCACCATGTGCTGAACATTAAGTGCTCTCTAGACGACTTCCCGATGTACAACATGAGGTTTTAAAATGTTCCAGAGTCAGCCATGCAATTTCGAATTGGGCAACACATAAGACTGACATTGGTGTTCTGCAAAAACTTTCTATCGACCAATTCACCCATAAGGCTCAGGACTCCAAAATATCTCAACACGTCTCGATCAGGAGAAGCACGTAGACTTAACTCAACAACTCTAGCACTCAAACAGAGCGAGAGTCACTTGAGGCATTCTGTGTACTGCAAAGCATGTCATTCAGGCATCAAAGGGAGTGTTCTGTCATGGAGCAATCTGCAGATGCTGCCGCAAATTGGACGCGTTTTCATTAAACAGACAGCGGCGGAAATAATGGAGACGCGACTTTCATCATTTACGCAGCGCTAGAAAAAGCCCTTTTATAGACAATCTGAAAACCAAACTATTATCCGTGCGCATATTCAAACAGACACAGAACAGAGGCGAAGTACAGAAAGAGAGATTTTTGCGGGGAGATCCCAGCGCTTTTCCCCTGGCAAAATGATCCGTCAGATCACGTCTGCAGCGCTGGGAGAGCAAGAGGCACAGCGACGTGCAGCAACTTTCCGATTACGTCCAACTCAACGGAGGGCTTTTGTCTCAGAGATAAACAGAAGCAAAGTAGATATGGGGTTCCTACATCTTGGCCCATACTAGTGCGACCAGAAAGACTTCGATATGGGCTGTGTCAGCTCTCAGGGACCTGATGTGGAAAACAACATGTACAAAGAACAAACCACGAAAAGCAGGACGCTTTGACTCTGACAGTCTGTTTGTGAATTTATCTCACGCTAAATCTCTCGACTCGAAACCGCCCCAGTGTTTGGAGATTAAACAGCGATTACAGATTACACAGCATTGAATACCGCCCAGCCTATCACCTTTCCTTGCTAATATCTGATCTTGCTAATGCCGCCAGAGTAGCCAGAGGGGAAAAGCCGTCCCCAAATTTCTGATTGGATAATATAGAGGTGTGACTCATAGCCTATCAGGACTCAGTGATGATGCCACAGTAGCGTGAATCAGCACACTGTTGCACCTAGAAAAATCTAGAAATCCTACACAGAATTTTATTACAAATGGTCTTTTGTGAATCATTTCGGTAACTGGGTGAAAATGTGCAGAATAGGATTTGTATTACACATATATGAAACTTTTTCTGAAAGATTGTGGCAAGGACAAAAAATTGGCCACTGAAAAACAAACTATTTTTCAATATTCAATATCAATATTTGTTGTAAATGCAAATATGCAGTATTCATGTATACGCCTCCAAAATATGTGACTGAAACAGTTCATTCTGCCTCTGCGATGGAAATCCCCATTAACGGGCATGGTCTTTTTAAAACATCAATTAAAGTTTTTATGGAACTACGTCAATACGCAAAGATTATCTTCTGTTTTATTTATTCACCTTCAGAAATGCTAGCTTGACGTTTAAAGAAGGCTGCATAATCTGCCTGTTGTGTCGTTAGTTCGTAATGGCAAGGTCAGGTATGGGACAGATCTGGTCTATAGCAGCTGGCAGTCTGGAGCTTGTGGCCCTCGGAAGGGCGGACGGCGAAAGACGAGAGCGAAAGCACAGCGTGGTGTTAAACCGATGGCTCCCATGATTCAATGGTGCCACCTCACAATGGAGGTGACTCCGCCCCTCGACAAAAGTGGAACGGGTGAGCGTGAGGGAGAGTGCGAGAAACAGGAGAGATGAGGAAGATGAGGAAGAGCAGCGAAGTACTTACTTCCCTGTTTATCCGAATCTACAGGGTCCAAAGTCGTAGAGGTGGGGAGAGGGTAGAAAAAGAGAAGACAGAGGCTAGTTAATGAGGAGCTGAAAGAACGGTGAGAGCAGGAGGATTGAAGGATTACACGAAGCAGGGCGCTGGAGAACAGGGAGAGACAGGAATGGGAAGAGAGAATAAGAGTGAGCAGGAGAGAACAGAAAGTGTTGTACATACACACACACACACGCACACAAACACAAACATGCACACAAACGTGCTCAAATAGAAATGAATGTATATACTTGTATGGTTGCGGAATACTAATCCATACTTGTATGAATGGAAGAAGATGCGGATGTATTTATTTATATGTGTTTATGTGTGTGTGTGTGAGTTTACATTGTAAATTTGTGTATTCACACATGTTCAAATGACAACACTCTGCTTCTGAGTAAAGCACCCCCTCTGACCAAACAGCTAAAGAGAAACCTTAAAGCAATCAACATAAAGACATTGCTTGAGCCCATCTGAGAGCTGTGGCCTCTGGAATGGCCAGCTGTGCTTTTACTAAACACTACCCTACTAAACACAACCCTACTAAACACTACCCCCTACTAAACACTACCCTACTAAACACTACCCCCTACTAAACACTACCCTACTAAACACTGCCCCCTACTAAACACTGCCCCCTACTAAACACTACCCCCTACTAAACACTACCCTACTAAACACTGCCCCCTACTAAACACTACCCTACTAAACACTACCCCCTACTAAACACTACCCCCTACTAAACACTACCCCCTACTAAACACTGCACCCTACTAAACACTGCACCCTACTAAACACTACCCTACTAAACACTACCCCCTACTAAACACTACCCCCTACCAAACACTACCCCCTACTAAACACTACCCTACTAAACACTACCCTACTAAACACTACCCCCTACTAAACACGGCCCCCTACTAAACACTACCCTACTAAACACTACCCTACTAAACACTACCCCCTACTAAACACTACCCCCTACTAAACACTACCCACCTAAACACTACCCCCTACTAAACACTACCACCTACTAAACACTACCCCCTACTAAACACTACCCTACTAAACACTACCCACCTAAACACTACCCCCTACTAAACACTACCCCCTACTAAACACTACCCCCTACTAAACTGCTAAACAATACTCTTTGCTGACACAGCCCAGAGGCGATTTGCAGAAAGCTCACACAGCGAACACTGACACAAGCCATCAGTCTCTGTTTGTGGGTACAGGTGTCTGGACACATGTACATTTCCTTTAAAGGCCACTGTAATCACAATGGAAGTGTAAATAAAGGGGCTAAAAATACCTTAAAAACACCTTAATACACTCTCTAAAAGTTTATTCTTACTGCTGGTTTAACCTGAGCACACCACCACACCACCTCAGCCTCGTTAAACACAACGACTGCTTTACTAATAATTGCATAATGACCAGGAACAAATGTCTACTAAATTGTGAACATTGTATGCTCTAGGATTTCTTTTTTTAATACAAGTCAGAGCTAATGGGTGAAAGCATTGCAGAACCTGAACAAATTCTTTAATTCTTTAATCGTTAATTAATCAATGCTGCTTTTATGCTTTAATGGGTTTTGATGGTTTATGCATTTTTTATTCATATTTTGGTTTAATTAGATGAACAAACAATTTATGGCAAAAAATAACTAAGCCATACATTAATTTATTAATGCATGCCCAAGTGACAAAATCCATATGAGATTATATTAATGCTTTTATCACAGTACAGAAATAATTTCTTATGGTTCTACAAAACATATGGATATTGATATTTTAAGGACAGCAACTCCATCCATGACTGACATTCAGAATAGAACAAAAATGTTTTCCAGAAAGAAAACCCCAGGAATAATGTAATGAATTATCTCCCCATGACTGTCTCTTTAAAGATATATTCAGACACAACACTCTTCATCACTCTGATGCGCAAGCTACAGGTTGGCCTGAACAGAAAACCTGACAATAATTTCAAATGAGATTTCCCAAAGCCACAATCGATACAGCATAGCATGAACTGAGCAAAGTGCCAATCCACTTAAAGTCCAAGCTTAAATCTTCCTCTGGAGGAAAAGCTCAATTCAGAGTTCAAAGATCTGCCTGAAAATGATGTGTCCAACACCCCAGGTCAGAGTAAGGAGAGAGAGGGGCAGCTGATACAATATTGAACAGACACAAGGGGAGGCAGACAGGAACAACAACAGTGTTGTTGACTCACATCGATGTAATTGGCATTGATGTAGTCCGAGTTTGGCTCCCCGAGCATTGGGTGCAACTTCACTCGGTGGCGATCATCTGAAATGCATATTCACACACACACACACACACACGCACACACACACACAAACCCACACACAAACATGGACACAAATATTCACATTCAAAGTTAGATTGATATGTTGTATATATTTGCTTATTTGGAAGCATCAGAAATGCGACTTCTAAATGGCAAAGCAACAGACAAAGACGCTCACAGCCCATTAGAGTGTCCTGTCTTCCCTTGGGTTTATCCTTTTTCTTTGTGACATCCCAGCCTTCAAAAAAGCTCTAGAAGAGAGAAGAGGACTGTGTAAACGTCTTGCATAATATGAAATCTAAAATTACAGATACAATGTGGAAACTCTGATTTTTTTCTTTTATTTGGTCTGTGACAGATGTGAATGTATTGAAATTGCTGAAAATTGTTCCAAGCATCAGCGTCTCTATGACCAACTATCCGCCGTGCTAGAGGTCTTCTGAAACTCAAAAAGCAAATATCCCCCTACTAAAGAAAAATGGTCTCGTTAGAGAGGGCATAAGATGAGAGATAACATAATGCATGAAGTCATAAAAATCTATTTTTTCTTCTTCATGCTAGTGACTCCCGTGTTGCTATGGCAACGCTCTAAGATAAACTCTCATTAGTCAAGATCCCCCTGTAAGAAGACCAGTATTCTCAGTAGCCCTGGGTGGTCTGGTGGAAAAACACCACTGGAATCACCACCTTGTTGTGTGTGTGTGCGTGCGTGCGTGCGTGCGTGTGTGTGAAAGAGTCCAAGAGAGTGAGTGAGTGAGAGTGTGAGAGAGACAAAGATGAGTAAGGCAAGGTTGATTTCATAACTTTTCCCTCCACACCCCCAACCAGGAGTCAAACTACCCTACCAAGAAATAAAGTCTACGATTACACATCGACACTTTCTCTTCACAGCTGGTGAAGCTCTCTGAAGTCAGATGTGCACACACTGGGTCTGGTGAGCACACAAGCGCACCCCAAGAACATTGTAGAGTGGAGCTGAGTAGCTGAACAAAAGCAGGGGGGTTGGCTTCATGTGGGGCACTTAAACCACAGAGCAAACAACGGTAATTACTGCCCATTACAGCCAGGGCCATTCCCAGAGCGGAGCTGAAGAGGTCCCTCACAAGCCCTCGTCAGGAGTGAGCTTAGTTAGGACTCACGGGCAAAGTTTGTCATTCGAACCCTCCAGTATAAATGACTCACACGATTACTTCTCCAATTACTGCCAATGATAGGTGATGTGTTACTCAATATAATCCAGAGTTCTACCAGTGAGAAAAGCCAGCATCTGAAAATGTGATTTTTTTTTAATGATTTCAAAAGAAAACAAAAAAAGAAAAAGAACCTGGTGACCTACAAGCGCTGTGACACGTTTTAATGACCACACATCCACTTTTCATCAATCACTAATCTTGGGCGTGCAATTGAAAAAAAAAAAAAAATCTTCAGAATAATCAGTGCACAACACACAATCAGTGGACACTTCAGGAGCAGGAGTGTAAACACGCGTGATGATGGATGAAGAGACTTGTTCTCAGAATACGCCAACTGCTTCATCTGCAGTGATGTTCTCCTCTTCTGCTCGAACCTGAAACAATCAATAAACTCTTCATACCGCTTAACCCTAACCTACCGGGGAAATCGCTCGGGCTTTGAGTGTAACACCGGTCCATCTCCCTCTCTCCCTCTCTCCCTGTTTGTACCCATCTCATCCTTCCATCACACTCTAGATCAATGTCTGCTGTTGTAAGCTTTATGGGCGACTGTTTGGGTCAAGCTCAGATTTTTACCCTCTGCTTCATCTCTTCCCATTATGAGGTGCAGCGATAAACTCAGCCCACACACGTAACTCACACGCGCACACGCGGAGTCTGTATTGATTTTGAGCCTAGACTGTTTCACCCAATGGGAGCAAAAAGGAGGTGGAGGGTAATGAGTCTACAAGCAGAGTTTGAGAGAAGCTGCCTTGTACTGGTGCACTGATTGGACAGACAGATGGTTTGTCTCGTAGCTCTCCTCACAAAACAGGCAGAAGAGGCATCGGTCTACATGAGCACCATTCCATGGAGTTCAAGTGCTGGCTGAAAATAGAGTAGCTTTAAAATACAAGAACAAAGCAAAGAGGCCTCACCAAAGGGCTAAAACCACCCTGCAGTGACCGAGCAGGGCCAGCAAAACGGTGTTTCTTTCTTCTGTTCTTAATTTTGTGGTTCGTTGTGCTCTTTCCTATTCTATTTTGTGTGTGGTTCTGCTTAATTATGAATATTTGATTTCATTTCTGTTTTGATTCCACTGTGAAGCTTGTTTAGCTGTTGTAAATGTATGTAAGCTCCTATTTATTCTTTATTTTGATGATTATTATGATAATGGAAGCAACAATTATAGTAGCTGCAGTAGTGAAAGTGGTAGTAGCAGCATTGGCAACTGGATGGAGGCATATAAACAGTATAGTGTGTTAAACAATAAAGTGGCACAAAAACAATAAAGTGGCACAAAAAATAGAACACATGGACGACATAAAACTCTGGTGTAACACTGCGAGGGGCGATAGCAGAACGGCGAGACGAAAGCAGTGTGACTGAACAAAGTGTCTTTATTGTCTAATAGCAAACAGTGCCAAAGCCCTAACAGATAAACGATAAGTACAACACGGATGAGACAGGACAAATAACAACAACAAGGTGCTAGATGCACACCTACTACACCCGAACCAGACATGGGTGCAGCACATCACGCAAACAAGACAAGTATCAGGTGATACAAGTAACACACACACACACACACACACACACACACACACACACGGAAGTGCATACATAGACATAGACAGACGTAACCACACACACCAACATGCAGGGAGGGAGGAATCAGGAGATGTGCCATGACATCTGGGATTAATCCTCTATCTTAACTAAAGCCAACTAGCACTTGTAAAAGTCCTCTGCTGTCCCACAATGCCTTGCATTATTCAAGTCAAAACTAAAAACAATCTCTGCTTTCTCTCATCCTCGACTGCTGTGCATATAATATTGTGTAGATCTCCCTCAAACCACCAATGAAGTTGTGCTGTGGTTTCTGGCACCAAGATGATTCAGGTCCTTCAGGTGCTGTGAGCTGCATGGTGTTTCCATGGATCGGACTTGTTTTGCTAGGACATCCATGGTCCAGTTCTGCTGCTCACATTGTAGGCACTTCCGTTGGTGTACAGGGCTTGGCAGTGGAACAGCATGGGGCAGGGGTGTGGTCATCATCATGCTGATTCAACATCACAATGCCTGTCCGCCATCGACAGTGGACAATGACATGCTTTTCTGCTTCTAAAGAACCGAGTGTTCATATCCTACTCCATGACAGGTGCCACCGTAACAAGATTATCCATGTTATTCACTTAACATGATTAACAGGATATTGGGAGACCAGGGCAATCTGATGAAAATGGGCTACTAGGACAAATACAGGACACACATGGAAAAGGGAGGAGATCAGAGGACAGAGGGGGGTACCACCATCACCCCACAATCCAAAACTAGGGAACCAAGACCCAATGAACTCATGCAAGGTCAACACCAAAGCAGTCCTGGGTGCAGTTAGTTACCCGGTGATCAAACATTGTTTCATGATGTCTCCCATCACAACTTGAGAAGGATGGAAGAATAAACACACACACACACGCACGCACTGTATTCGTTTAAATACACAAAGATATATGCATTCTTTTGTTTAATTTTTATCTCTGTGTTACTCTTGCTTTGTAAAGTAATGTGATTTAGATCAAATGTGCTAGATGAGATGAGCTACAGTGGCCCTGTACTTTATTCATAGATCCAACCAGAAGCTCAGTCCATCCATTCAACCGTGACCACCCACTGAGTTGCTTAATTCCCATATTTCAGAATGCTAATAACTTAGTAAGAACGATCTTGCCTAGTAATAATAAAGCAAAGTGCTCTGGACCTTCATTTGACAACTAAGGTTGCACTGCTACAAATGCAGGCAGGATAACAATGTCTCTCTGTGTACTGAACTTTGTGCAATTTTCTCATTCTTCTTCTATGGGCAATAATGGTTCATTTTTAAAACTTGTGGGAAAATTTAATGAAAGAAAATATGCCTGACTCCTAGTTAGCACACAGACACACGTTCCAATAATCTAGAAAATCAGTGCCAATATGGACAGTGCCAACATCTAAGGAGACACTAATCTAAATGCTATGTTTAGCACATTAGGCCTCGGACTACAGATTACAATCCAAAATGTTACCATACAGCATTAACAAATGACAATATATATGCTGTATTGTCATGTGTGTTTTGTATGTTATGGGCGTAGTGTCCACACCATGGTCAAGTCTGACAAATTACTCATGCTTTGGAGGAGACGACCCTTAAACTGAGACCCCTGAAGATAGCACCCCTCACGACAAGACATGTGATCCCAACACTGCCACCCACTCCGGTCACGACAGCTTATTAATATCCCTCACTGTAGCTGGTGACACCAGACCAAGAGCAAGTGCAGCTCTGTTAATTAATTGCACCAATCTGAGGGAACAGCTAAGGGAACGTCTATAAATATACCTGCAGGAAGGCCAGTCTTGGCTCTCCTAACTTTCCCAAGAGTAATAAACCAGAGGAACCATAGGTGCTTCATATCTTACGTGACCTAAAAGGATGAAGCAAGGCAGCACGTCCAGCCGCTCTGCTGTGTGGATCACGCACCTCGTACTCCTGCTTGAACCCGTAGCCTTCTGCGGTTTTCATCTGGTTAATGTGCTGCAGAAGGTCAGCGACGCGCACGGCAGGGTGGAGCTGGCCCGTGTGGTAGGGCGAGGCTTTGCGGCCGCACGGCCTCCGGGGCGAGCCGCCCAGCAGACTGCTCGACTCATTCATGGAGCTCCGAGGATCACCTGAGGAGAAACGTTCATGGGCGGACAGACACACACACACGCTCAGAGGATCACCCGAGGAGAAGTGGAGAGACAGATACGCACATGCTCCGTAGGCTCAACCATACTGAAACTTTAAATACAGAAACCATCTACAAGCACATGTGCACATGAACACCCATAAATAAAAAAATAAACAGCTACCATGGGTATTGTCTGTTTCAACTTTTGGGCAATGACTGTGAAGAGCATTAAAAATTCATGTCTTCAGCCATGCATGAAAGTGAATTAGCAGTCAGAAATGTGGCCCGTGAAACACGGCCAGTATGTTTGCTACAGAATGAGCTGAGCACATGGGAGAATGGAGGAGACAGCTCTGAGACATGCTATTAAAGCTTCACTCAAGATCAAGAGAACTCCTCCTTTGAACATCAACTATTAATCATTTTTTTGGAATCAGACACTTTTGAGACAAATTAATTATTTGTATTTCTGCCCCATTTTTCTACTTATGTAATTTACTGAACGGCAGGACCAAGATTGGCTTGAAGCACAAGGCACAAACTATAATAAGGCTTGAAAAGTTCCCACAAACCAGAGGCCTACGGGATGATGTAGGCAAGCAGAGTCATTAGTTCAACTCTGTGCAGGGTGAAAATGACCTGAATGTAAGAGACTCAGCCAGGGGTGAGTCAGATCCCTTGGCAGTGCAGGGGCTGTAAGGTCTACCTATATGAAAGACTGTTTACAACAGACTATTTTCTAAGCGCTAAAGCACAATAAACATGTCAGCAAAGGCGCTACCACTGGGTGGGACTACTGGGTCATGCTACTGTGACCCTCACACGTAGGAGGCTCGGGTTAAGGTCCAGCATGTGGGTACCAGCATCTTGGGTTTATGCTGGTAGTGCAGATGGCTAGTGAGTTTGATGTACATGTGTCTTGTGATGTTCAGTATAAATGTGTGTGTGTGTGTGTGTGTGTGTATCTTACTGCGGGTGCTGCATGTATGGGCATCCATAAAAGACAAGGCCATCCTCTCGTCCTCCTGAAGCGTGCTCTGGTCAGTGAAGCTGCGCTCCATTGAGCCCATCATATTACTCTTTTCCTGCCTGTAGGTAATGGGAGTCTTATTCATGTTCACCGGCTTCCTACTGATAACGGGGGGGGGGGGAGAGCAACACAAAGAGGTGGAGGGGGAACAGAAAAAAAAAAACACAGCAGAGAGAGAGAAAGAGAGATTGTTACTCCACGGATTCGTTCTCAGGACAGCGCTCGCTAAAGCAATGGAATATGGTGGTGTGCAATGGAGGAAAGGCCACTTACGGATAGTAAGAGTAAGAGTAGTAGTCCTTTCTGGAGAGGAGAGAGGAGAGCAGAATGGAGGAGAGAGAGAGAGAGAAGAAGAGGGTAAGAGAGAGGGGCCATGACATGCAGCTGCTGCCTGAGGTCTGATTAGCGCGAGGAGTGACGGGCTGTCGGACGACGGCTCCGGCGTCACACGTGAGGAGCCCGGCCGGCGACACACACAACAGCAGCAACAGCAGATACGGCCCGATCACGTGCGGCCGCGTTCGTTTCTAATGAACCAACCAAATGGTTCGCTGCCATTGAGAATCTCGCTACCACCAGGGGCCACAGAGGGAACGTGCGAGAGACTCAGCGGCATAATGTGTCCTGATGCCTCACACTCAAAAGCCCTGAAGTATCCAGTAAGGTACTTGCTCTACATTCCACTTTGAACAGAATCACATTCCCCTCTGGCACTAAATTGCGTTCGGTGCGCTGCATTCTACATAGCGTGGTGTTCGTGCATCTCAAACGTAACCCATTCTCATTTGAGCTATCTCTACAATCTATTGTTTTGGATTTGGATACTTAGCACAAAGGTTTCCCCTCGCCTAAGATCCCCCGTGCGAGGTTACCGGCGAGGTTAATGTGAATGTTTGAGATTATATCGGTGTATATCAGAGTGTAGGTTTAATTCTAGAAGCTGCCCCAGCACCAAATTGTGCAGTAAGTAAGAGTCAGCACAGGAGACTGGGATGGGGGGATGAGGGGGGGCAGAGAAAGAAAGACAGATAGATAGAGAGAAGGGAGGGAGTTGCCTTTGCTCAGCTCATCAGTGGAGATGACTATGGTTAAGTGCATCATGCGTCTCTCATCATCACCTACATCCAGAGACCTCCGGAGAAGCATGCTAATTACCTCCAAAAGCACACCTTTCCCCACCCAATTATCAGTGCGCTTCTGGGTCAGACTGGTGCCAGGCCAAGTCTAATTAAGTGAGTAATTGAATTGCACCCTTTCTTAATTAAATATTTTACACCCAGATAATCTCAGAAGATGAAAGCCCCGTGTGGCCTGTTACAATGTGGAGACGGGGGATGTGAAGTTTGGCAGCTGAGCTGAGCTTTAATCATCGAGTATGAAACAATGTGCTGGCTTCTCACATCCACCCCTCACTTTATGAACTCAGAACACGACTGACTCAGTCGGTACCTGGGGATTGGGAAAAGAGCTTTGTCTGTGTCTAAGAAACGCAGGAGAAATGCGCAGATCTGCTCAGTGCAGTGGCCACGAGGTGCACATGCAGATGAGCCGTTCATGGATCATGGGAAGACATGGCCGTCGCGTGCCTCGCCCTGGATGGAGCTCAGTCCTGAGGCTGCGGGTACAGTGTGGTCCTCACCCTTTCTTAATGATGATGATTGTGGCCCCCAGCAGCAGGATGAGAACCACCAGACCCCCTGCGCACACGCCCAGAATCAGGCCCATCTCCTCCGAGTGCTGGGTCACCTCCAGGGCCCGCCGGTGGTCCTTACAGGCCGCTGAGGAACACACACAAGAAAAGCGTGAAGCTTAAAACAACGCGGAAGCACGATTACACGCAACAGCTGAAAAATCATCAAAGCATTCCCGGAGTGCACAGGAGACGCACAGAGAGGATCTGAAAGAACGACGTGTGGCCTGAAGTTGTACTTGACAAATATCTAAATACAGAAAATAACAAAATCGGAAGAAAAAAAAAATGTGTGAGGTGCCTAGAAAAAAGGCAGGAAGAGGCTGTTTAGCTGTCAATCACGCGCATAATGAAATACCCATCTCTCCACCAGCACCATGTGGGCCTACCTACTCCAGCAGGAGCACATCAGCTCCACCCACACAACCGTTTATCCCCCGCGGACGTCGCCACAGACGACCCTGCGACACGGGTCACCGCACATGGTAAATCTCAGTGGGGGGAGAGTAACTCTCATTCCCGCCGCGTGACGAGGTGGCGCGGGTGGCGTGACAAACACGCAGCCACGCGCAACCGAACAAATGGGGCTGACCGCAGTTCAGCTGCCGTCCCTCAGATGCGCGGCGGAGTAGCGCAGGTCTGGGGCCCGAGCTGACCTGGGAACAGCTCTTTAGATACCTTCTGGAGAAAAAGAGATGTTTTCTACATACACCTCTCCTCAAACTAAATTTGAAGACAACAACCGACAGTCAAACGATACACGTACATATCTCTACTCTTTGTATTTAGACAAGAAAAAATCAGAGAGCACAATTCCAGGTATGTTTTAGACTAAACGAGTCTGCCATACGTTTTTTCTATAACAGTTGGATGTTAAGATGCAACACACTTAAGCAAAAAGCTCCTTTGTCAAGTGGCAAGTGATCTAGTTTGCCTGGCTGCTACTAGCATTTCCAAACGGCATAGAAAGTCGGCTCAGGCTTGGAGAAAGAGGTCTGCTCCAGGCCCCCTGCACAGGGAGGGGATGGAGGGATCTGGGACAGTGCAGAGAGGATCAGGCCTGGTTCTCCTCCAGCCGCAGCCCCAGGAAAGCTCTCCTGGTGCCTGGGAACATGGGAGCTCACGCCGAGCGAGGCTGAAGCCCCATGCAGGCTGCTGCAGCGTGTGATCTCTATCGTCCTCCTCAGGAAGCCTAACCATTGGAATAATTTCGACATCTCTGAAGATGGATTTACTCTGAGATTTACTGAACCATACACAGAAGGTTCTTGCTGGAACATTTTAATTCAAAAGAATTATGGCTCAACGGTTTGCAAAGTGCACAAACTTTCTCAGTCCCTCTCTGCAAATCTGAACCCATCTGGGGGGTCTTACACTAGGAATCTATATCATAGCACCCCAATTACTGGGTCTAACTGGTGAATAAAGGCTTGCATTGTGCATGAAATATGAATGAGAAAACATCAATTAAAGTGGCTGTGGCTCTGATCAGAATTTCATGATCATGTCACATTTCCTTCCTGAATATCAATTAAGCCAAACACAAGCATGACATTTGTTTCAAGATTAATGTGAGTACCTGCTGAGTGCCCCCAAAATGGAAATTGGCACTTACAGAAGAAGTAAGGGTCTATTGTTATGTGAAGACTGCCAAGAGACTGTTAATTAAATTGTCACCTGTGAGTTGAAGTGAGCCCCTGGAAGCTTGGCTGTGTATCCCTGTACACTTTTGCAATGCTTCAAGCACATTACGGGGGTGACAACACATCGCTCTTCCCTGCACGCCTGATGGTAGTGGGAGAATTTTGAGCCACTGAGTATCATTTAACTTGTATGTCTTCACAGAAGTATAAATAATATTTTAACCTCTACTCTTCTACAGTACACCATACAAATGAGATGAGCTATATACAGTATATGGCCCGTGGGACAGCTCTGTTTATTTCACCCCACATTTAGCATACTTTGCAACCATATTTTTTCACCATGCAAAGTGAATTCTTTGTGAAACATGGCAATGCTTGGACCGGCATTTAATATTAGCCCCTAATCACCACGCTTCTTCTGTTGCTTATCTAACCTAAAATAATTGGTTTAATCTGTTCATTAATCTGTTCTTTACAACTCTCATTTGTTTAATGGTTTGTCTCTTTAATGCTCTGGGTGAGAGGAGAGGAGGAAAGAGTGTTCTGTTCATCAATATGTTGAGGTGTAATTAATCACAGCCCATCTGTACCCTGTGTGTGCATGTCTGTGCGTGTGTGTGTGTGTGCAGCCATTCTGGAACTGTGTGTGTTTGTGTGTGTGTGTGTAGCCAATCTGGAACTTTGTGTGTGTGTGTGTGTGTGTGTGTGTGCACGTGTGTGTGTGTGGTGTTTGCATGCGATGTGTAGGTGTGGCAGATGGAAGACGACACAGTTCCAGAATCACTCATCATGCTTCTCAGCCTGGATGCTGCGTTACTCAGTCAAAAACAACAGCCCCCCTGCTACCCCTCCAAACCCAACACTCACACACACCATCCCACCATCCACACACAAGCACACGCATCCTCCCAACACACACACACACACACACGGCTCAGCACGGCTCAGGCGAGAGCTATAAATCTGGTGCTTCGTGGCTCCTCCAGAGCTCCACTGGAGGCCTGTGCCATCATGGTGATGGGAGCTCACGCTTCCTCATCTTTTTCATGTTGGTGAGGGGGCTAAGACAGGACTGGGCTAATCATACTGATGGGGACAGGTGTGCGTGTTAGTGCTGTTTGATGTGAAGACTCCCTCGCAGCAGTGCTGATTCCTGAGTGCTGGGCTCGTTAGCCCCTCCCCCCACCCCTGCCTGCGCCGGATTGGCCCACGGCCTGCAGAGAGCTTTGATACAGCCTGGCACGCCAGCACCAGCTCCCACAAACAAACATGATGAAAGGCTGACCTGTGCTCTGACGCCATTTCCTGCCTGCCCTTTTGTTTAGTGCTCGCATACAGGTGTGTTTGTGTGTGTGTGTGTGTGTATGTGTGCGCATGTGACTGAGCAACAGAGAGAGAGAGAGAGAGAGAGAGAGAGAGAGAGAGAGAAAGAGATAAACATAAACCACCAGAAAAAGCCAAGAGTCTTTAAAAAGCAACATTTCAGACTTGAGAATCAGGTCGTCCTCTTAACTGCACACCACACTTGAGCCCTGGGGAATCTCCAGCTTGCTGCTCTGCCGGTGGAAGAGGCGAGAGCGCTGGGGGAATAAGATCACGCGTGACTGACTCGGCACAGGAAGCACGCCCACGCTCTCCGGGCTTGAGCGTCCCGGCCCGGTACTGGCCAGCAGCGACGAGGAGGAGGCTCAGGTGTGAGCCCGGACTAACCCGGCTCCGGATTAGGAGGGGAAATCTGGCCCGGTACTCACCTTTACGGGCAATGCGGATGCAGTTTATCCTGGTCTCCTGGAAGAAGAGAGAGACAGGGACAATTTAGAAATGGTGGCAGGCTGCAGGAAGCAGGCGGGTGTAGAGGCAATACAGGCTGATACCTGATGGGATGTTAAATTGGCTCACACTGATTTAACAACAGCATGAAGTGGGGAACAGGAGTTAAAATGCATTTAAAACCAGCAGTGCCACCTACACCCGCCGCATGTGTGTGTGTGTGTGTGTGTGTGTGTGTCTGTGTATGTGTGTGTGTGTGAGTATACGTGTGTACAGTCAGAAGATAAAAGGCTGTAATGTAAAGTGGATATGAAGGGAGACAAAAAAAGGCAGAGAAAATAAGTTCCAACCAGCAAACAAATGCAGAAAGGAATATTCATTAGTCAGAGGCTGGGCTGATGACATTGGTGTGTTATAAAAAGGACCTTCGTCAAATACTGTAATGAGATCCAAGCTCATAATCTAATTCCAGCATGCCACCTCAACAAGGAGATGCATTATCAAATTAAGATTTACAGATGCTAATGCAGGCATTATAGGACAATTATGCAAATGTCCTCATCCGGAAAGGAGTTCGAAGCCCCTTCTCAAACTGAGGTTCAATTGCCTTTTTCTCTTTTTAATTGGAAATCCATTACAAGCTGTCTTATTCCTAAAGCCTCTGCTTAATTCTACAATGTGACTCTCTCTCTCACTTTCTCTCTCTCTCTCTCACACACACACACACAAACAGAGAGAAAGAGAGGGGAGAGAGTGGTAGAGAGAGACAGAGAGGGGAGAGAGTGGTAGAGAGAGACAGAGAGGGGAGAGAGTGGTAGAGAGAGACAGAGAGAAACAAAAACCTCAAACAAAAACTGACACGTACACACAGGACATGACATTTAGGCTAACTCAGACTTCCACAGTGTTCATCTCCGCCGGCAGCCAAGATTAAGATACGAATGTATCACATGTATCTGATGACACAGTCAGAGAGCCTGGCCTGTCCCAACACAGACGCAGTCCACATGGCCACCAGGAATGTGGCTTTCATAACAAGACACCCCCATCAGCGGCAGTGAGGAAGAGGACGGCAGGCGAGAGGGAGCCGGCGAGCTTTGATCACACAGGCACAGGCACAAAGCTTAAGCCCATGTCCCCCACTTAATCAAATTCACAGCGATGGCCATGGCCACCATTGCAAAAGGAGATCTGTCAGCAAACTCAGCCCAAGCACATGAATTATGAGCACTATATTTAACCAGCCAGAGGAGGAAGAAGAAAGCACACACTCGGTGAGGAGGGAGAGAGAGTGATGGAGAGAGAGAGAGAGAGAGAGAGGGCAAGAGAGAGAGGGAGAGAGAGAGAGGGCAAGAGAGAGAGAGGGAGAGAGAGAGAGAGAGGCAAGAGAGAGAGAGGGAGAGAGAGAGAGAGAGAGAGAGAGAGAGAGAGAGAGAGAGAGAGAGAGAGGAGTAGGGACAGAAAAAGAGGGTGATAGATTTCTTCTCAGTCCATCCATCATGACATGGCAAAGATGGGAGAATGAAAGAGAGAGGAAGTAATTAGTGAGTGAAAGAAACAGAAGGTGCTCACTGGGGAATCAAACATACACACACACACACACACACACACACACACAAATGCATCCCAAACCTAGTCCCATAGTTTGTCCCTGTGGTCCCCTATACCCAAAGTTACAGGCATTCAAACTAAAACTTGTATATGTAAATGTATATGTAAATGTGTATGTAAATGTGTATGTAAAAGTGTATATATTCATGTTCTTGAGGGAGAGAGTGCCGAGTGACATGTTCTGATTTCAGAGCTGACTGAAGGGAGCTCAGGGATTTGGTCAAAGGAAAGAAAGAGACAGACTGAGCCAGTCCAGATTTTGATAGGTTTGGAATCAACACATCTTTCAAGTACCTTCGCATCAGTCAAATCAGCCGAGGATCAGGACAGTACCAACTGCAACGGTACTGACAGACACAGGCATAAATGCAATACGTAGATGTTATGAAGTCACGAGATGTTTAGAAAGTCACCGACATCTCTGATGCTGCCCAAGTCAACGGCAGAGAGAACAGGAGTGTTCACACACCCAGACTGTGCAGGGCTGCAGTGCAAACCCAGCGTAATGCTGCTCCATGGTCAAACCTCCTGAACCTCACGCTCTGTAGCTGGAAGGGCCACCCTTAAGGGCGATTACTGCAGCATAAAGCAGCGCCGGAAAAGGAACATTTAGGTAAAGGTCGGGGTGTAAATCAATGGAGACGAACAGCAGTTCACCTCCAAAGTGGCTGCGCTGCAAAGTGGAAGTGAGGGTGGACACGATTACACAAGGCAGGGGACAGGTGGCCCAGGGGGGACAGGGGACAGGGGGCCCAGGGGGGACAGGGGACAGGGGGCCCAGGGGGGACAGGGGGCCCAGGGGGGACAGGGGACCCAGGGGGGACAGGGGACAGGGGACCCAGGGGGGACAGGGGACCAGGGGGCCCAGGGGGGACAGGGGACAGGGGACAGGTGGCCCAGGGGGGACAGGGGGCCCAGGGGGGACAGGGGGCCCAGGGGACAGGGGGCCCAGGGGGGACAGGGGGCCCTGGGGGGCAGAGTTCCATGGGTGGGCGGCCAAGGCAGCTAAGCCGGCCAAAAGTCTAGGGCGCAGTATTACCTAGCAGTCCATCCCTGCCCCTCTGGCCGTGCAAAAGCAGCAGGTCTGTTGGAAGCAGACTCACAGATGCTGAGACAGAGAGATAACCTTCTGCTAAATGTCACGTGCAAAGCTTTGAAGACAAAAGCTCCCCGGCTGGGATCAAATCCAACGAAAGCGTTTTTTAAAAAAGCCCTTGCTGTCGTTTCCAATTGTTTGTGCTCAGATGTGTAATGGTACGCTGGCATGGAGGAGGGGCGTCTCTAATGGCAGCGAGGGGCTACACCCACAGCCATGGAGGAGGGGCATCCTGTCAGAGCGCAGATATAAAAGCCTGTTACTCCATTCACTTGCATTTGCCATCCTCTCTGAGGGTAATTAGAAGATTAAACTAATGTGAGGGAGGCAGTATGCACTGTGTGTGTGTGTGTGTGTGTGTATGTGTGTGTGTGTGTGAGCTGCAGGCTGAGGCTCGGGTCTCGGAGGAGGGCAGCCTTGCAGAGGAAGAGCGTCGTCTCACTGGCAGGACGGTGGGCACAGACCAGAGGGGATGGAGCTGATTGGGGCTATTGTGGGTGGGACCAGTCACAACAAAGTCCCTCCCCCACTTCTCAGGAATGGAAATCCTTTCATGCAGCGTTTCAGTAGCACAGAGAGCTCCACCAGTGGGAGGGGCCTGGGCTCTTAACCGTCACACGAGAAGTCTTGGAGGGGGTGGAGCATCATCGCACTACAAACTTCTCTGAAAGTTGTCTGGAAAGATTCTCAGGCAGGCAGAGAGGCCCATCTGTCGGGGCCTAATTTTAGCAATGAACTGCTTACGTGATAAACCGCATTCCTCTTCGCCAGTGAGGGCCTGACTAATAACATAAACTGCCAATTATCTATTTCTGATCAGCTGCACCTGTGTCCAATTACGCCCCAGGACTGGGCTGTGTGCGTGCGGCGGGCCGCCCCGATGGCGTGTGGCCAGGGGCAGAACTCACTGGAATGCGGGTCTGGCACCTGGCATGACGGAGCAGCGCTCACTTCCGCACTTACGACCCAGCCGGGCTACAGGCCCCACCAGCCTTTAATGACACTCCGCCTGCGTGGATGCAGGGAGCGAGGAAGAGGAGCGAGGAAGGGGAGAGGGCTGAGAGCGTGAGACGGCGAGGAAGTGATGCCTTTGGAATTCTCAGCTTATCACAGATTTTCTGGCTGCAAGGCGTTTTACACCACTTATTTTGTTTTCCATATTTCGCTCTGCGCTCCGCTACTCCAAAGCAGGAGTCGTACGCGTCTCTGGGCAAGTGTGCTCATGTATATTTCACGTCTCAGTGAATATGATAATATGAGACTACAGCGGTGTGCAGGAACCCAACATAAGGGTCCTGATTTGAGCATGCATATGAATTATGCCTTCTTAAGCAAGCTTAACGAATAAAGATCATCAATATCCGTCTACAGAATGTTATTGTATATGTGTACCATATTGCTTTCAGGGAAGAGTGTGTGTACAGCACTGCGGCATCACCAGTGTGAAACGAAAACTCCCCAAATCCCCCTAAAAACCCAGAAACCCTAAAATTCTCCTCCTAAAATTCACCAAGCACGTGACACTCACCCCTCGGAAGTTGCTCATGGCCTGGAAGTAGATGAGGTAGTTCTTGCGGGGGTCCAGCGGGCTGTTCCAGTAGCCGTTGTAGGTGTGGTTATCGCCCACGGTGAAGGGCGTGGCCTCGGACAGGCTGCTGGGGGCAAGCTCGGCGGTGTAGTAGTGGGCAGCCCCGCGTGCGAGCGCCTCCCCGTGAGAGGTGGGCACGGGGAAACACTCCTGCAGCCCCAGCTCACGCTTCACCTTCCTCCCACTCTCCTCCTCCACCACCACCTGGTACGTACTGCACAAGGCGGGAACAGGAGAGGCGCTGCTCATAGCCCGTCAGCACATAGCCACTTCCCATCAACACACACAGTTTCAGCTGTTTAATGCCACAGGAAAAATGGACATATGTTGATACAACCTACAGAGGAAGGATGGTAGGTAATCAGGTAGATACTGTAATCCTGAAAATTGTGTGACAGTATGTCTTGTAATAAGATGGGTGAATGGTGTGGAGGTGCAGAGGTGTGGAGGTGCGGAGGTGGGGAGGTGTAGAGGTGCAGAGGTGTGGAGATGTGGATGGGTGGAGGTGTCACTCCTACCTGACAGGAGCCCCTCGTCCCTGGGCTGGGCGGAGCAACACGGTGATGGTGCTCTCTGTCTCACTCAGAGGAGACGGCACGTCACCATAGTCAAAGGTAGGCGCTACACAGAGTGAAAGATTGAAAGACAATGAGAGAGAGGGAGCGAGGGAGGGAGTGAGTGAGGGAGGGAGCGAAGGAGGGAGGGAGCGAGGGAGGGAGGGAGGGAGGGAGCGAGGGAGGGAGGGAGGGAGGGAGCGAAGGAGGGAGAGAGGGAGGGAGCGAAGGAGGGAGGGAGCGAGGGAGGGTGGGGGCACAGAAACACAGTTCCCCTTGAATGCTATTTAAAGCTTCCTTGAACTGACGTGGCAGCGCGTCATACTGCTAAGTCATGATCAAAATGGAGCAAGTTAACAGGTGTGAGGCCCCAGCACCCTGTCATTAGAATCAGGCCAAGAAAACATGAAGGTATTTAGATAACAATAATGATCAGCCTCCCCTAGTCTCTCCTCCACAGGCAAATTAACACCTGCAATAACCAGGCTCCTAACTGCCGCAGACACCCCCAATGCCATGCCAGCTAGCAGAGGCTGTAAACAACACCTTATTCTTCCCCTCATCAAACCCACTGTCCTCTCCAAACAAGAACAGACTGGTTGTCTAGGATACAGAGTGCAATTAAAAGACACTGAGTGAAGCTGAATTTGAGAATCCTTCCCTGGAGAACTCTGGCTTGAACCCGAACAGCTTTCTTTAATATCACTAGTGAGGGACAGGAGGGAGGGGAAAGGCAAACAATTACAGAGAAATCAATGATTATGGTATTAAAGGGTGCCGTGGAAAGACCACAGCGGACAGAGCAGGCTTCAATTAAAGGGAGGCATCTAATGGCATTAACTCATTCAACACATCAACATCCAATCAGCCACACAATTACTGGGAAACACACAAACACTGTTGTGTTTCTAAAGAAGTCCACACACACACATATACACACACAGCTCTCTTTGGGTGAACCTCTGAGGGCTGAAGTGTGAAATATCTCAAATCTGTCTGTTTTTTTTTTCATACTCTGTCTAGCTCCATAGCAAGTTCCTGTCTGACTGCTAACCTAACAGTGCTTACACTCCTGTACTCATACTAGGCACACTAGGCAGTATTACCTCTGGATATTTTATTTCTATCCCACAAAGAAGACACGCAACCTTAAAGATGAACATGTTAGACACAGAGACCAGGGCTTTCTAGCACAACGCTACAGATTGAGGCAGAGCAATGGTGATTGGGCATCAGTCCTGCCTGTGCAGGTGACTGGACCATATGGTGTGGTTTAGTGTGCAAGCCTTTTAGGCGAAAGGGAGATGACAGTGCCTCATTCCTGCAGTCCTCTTGAGTGGAGTGGAAATGCTGTAATGATGTAATGATGCTTCTCAAGGTGCTGTTCAGGTTGGAACAGCTGCAGTGATTCTGTTCAGCTGACACTCGCCCAGGCAAACATACCCAAACACTGCTGCATAATGACTAGGGTGTCAGCGCACACACACACACAAACACACACACACTCAAACAAAACCGTGCCAGCACATACTCACAGATAACCTCTGAGCACCAGCATGTGAATAAACAATGTGTGAATGTGCACGCGCTAACACACAAACACACACCACCAGTTTAATATGTGCAATCGATAAGTGTTAGACATGGTAGACATGGATTTATTTAGTTTATTTAGTTCTATAATTTACCTGTCATAGAGTCTCTCGTTCTTAATTGCTGAAAGGTAGAGTGACTGAATTAAATTTGGCTTCAACTGAAATAATACAAATAAGCTTACATTATTCATCTGGGATTTCTTTCGACATGCACATGTGCACACATGCCGATGACACTGACACTCTCTATGACAGTCCCCTCTATGACACTGTCCTCTTTATGACACAGTCCCCTTTATAA
This sequence comes from Brachyhypopomus occidentalis, assembly GCA_020368025.1. Taxonomy (NCBI): domain Eukaryota; kingdom Metazoa; phylum Chordata; class Actinopteri; order Gymnotiformes; family Hypopomidae; genus Brachyhypopomus; species Brachyhypopomus occidentalis. The sequence goes on along the minus strand of JAGXOD010000082.1, from coordinate 5,957,990 downwards.
CACAGTCCCCTTTATAACACAGTCCTCTCTATGACACTGTCCCCTCTATGACACTGTCCCCTCTATGACACAACCACCTCTATGACACAGTTCCGTCTACAACACAGTGCCTTCTGTGACACAGTCCTTTCTATGACACAGCCCCTTCTATGACACAGCTCCCTCTATGACACAGCTTCCTCTATGACACATGCCCCCATGATTCTTTTGCCACAAACATCTTTCACGTGAAAGTTTCAGTTCAGAGCTCATTAGACTATTTTATTTGCAGCGGTAGTGGAATGGGCATAGACAAGTGCACCTGTATGTACCCACGGTCTGCCTAGCCCTTTCACACACACAGCAGACGCAGACCCCTACTTCCTCCTTACCTGAGATGTTAGTGGTGATCTCGGTGAGGGCTGTCTGGCCAAAGCCTTTGGCAGTGCGTGCGCGTACGGATATGAGGTAGGTGGTGCCCGGGTGCAGGTTGGAGAACATGTGGTACGTT
>JAGXOD010000082.1:5617500-5952500 GCA_020368025.1 Brachyhypopomus occidentalis | reverse complement strand
TAGTGAGAGTGCTGTCCAGCAGCCAAAACACCAAGGCTGCACATAACCAGAGAGGAGACTTCAGAGGAGACTTCAGAGGCACTTGCTGCTGATTTATTTTTGTGCTAAATTAAGCTCATACATCTGAAACAGTGCAAAATCGTAAAAAAAAACCATCCTGCTCATCCCACTCTCTGGCTGAATGGCAAGTCAGTGGACACGTCCAAGACGAAGCACGTACCTCATACTGGGTGATAAGACCGTTGGGTTCAACTGGCTCCTCCCACTTGAGGAAGATCATGTCATCCAGGGGGGTGAAGGTCAGGGATTCTGGGGCAATCCCACCAGGAACTATGGAACACATGGCATTGGATCAGGGCTTGGTCTTATTAACATCCTGCAAAACCTATTACAGTGCTCAGTTCTGGTCACAGTTGTGATCTTATATTGCAACATAGTGCAAGTGTTCCATGGTCCATCTCTTGCCGTCTGGCCCAAAGCCCATCTCGACACTAACTGCTAAGTGTCATCACAACACATGCTGTCATATTACACTATGTGTTGGTTTATCGGCGAAAGACATGCAGCCAACGATGGGTCCACGCAAACACAAAGCAGATACGCATGTGCGTGGAAGGCATGTGAGACAGTCACGAGCTGCAGGGTGAACTGCAGTGCTCCGCAGGGCTGAATCATCGACATCCGCACAACAGACCTGTGGAGAGCTGGAAGTGCTACGCTATTTTTAATGGCTTAAAAGCACTGGCTGAGTTACATGAGGTAAATGAGAAGACCATATGTGAGAGAATTAGAAAAGCAATATTGAACTGAGCAACGCCAGTTTTGTACAGTAGGGAAACAATTCTGCTTCAGTGAGGTCAGCCCTCTTGTCTATAGACCTTGCAGAAATAGTACCACAAAGCTGCTATTACTGACACACAATCCAACCTCTATAGTTAATAACATGAATCACTTTCATTTAGCTCATCACTAACAGCATTGACGCACAGCCGAGCTGTGGGAATACTGATTGCTGTCACAGAAAATGGATAGACAGCAACAGACGACTGGAAACTATGAAGAATAGGAACGAGACAGATGACACACTAGTGTAGCAACACATCAAAACTTTGTTTTAATTGAAATATTTTCCAGTCATTGCGCTGAAAAGTCCCGTGAAAGGCACGCTGGGGGTGGAGAGAGTGAACCAATCCACACACACACACGCTGGGGGTGGAGAGAGTGAACCAATCCACACACACACGCTGGGGGTGGAGAGAGTGAACCAATCCACACACACACGCTGACTATCACTCGGCTTTGACAGGCTATGAGAAAGAGTTGCTGATTGAAGAAGTGTTAATAACTGCATTCTCTCCGCATCTCTATTTCAAACGCACACGTATATACAAAAAGCAACACACGTACACACACAAACTTTTTTTTTTTTTTTTTTTTTTTTGCAATGGAAAAATTGATTTGCCCTTCAATTAAGGAATCAGCTGGCAGCCATGGCCAGATATAGTGCAGAACTAAGCATAAAGCACCTTCCTTCTAGCTCATGGGTAAGCCTTTGTGAGAATAATTAATTTTTCATCCTCAAACATAGAAGAAGGAATGTGTCTTTATTATGCTGACTGGATCAGAGGGCACTTTGTACTCATACTTTTCCCTAGACATGTATCAGGAGATGAATGAAGACAAACCAGCCTGCCAAACCACCTCTTCCGCTCGACACAGAAAGTTTGCACGCCAAACCACGCGGAAGCCTCAAGGAGACCGCGACTCTTGCCGTGTCCATGTGTGTGAAGTCAGACCTTTCCACAGTCAATCTTACTAATAGACCCCGCGTTACTCACTGTCCTCCTCCGTCTGGAAGGAGACCTCTTTGCCCTCCTTTTTGCCTTCGGTGTTGGCGAGGGCCAGGCGCACGTGGACGGTGCGGTAGGGGGGCAGGTCCCGAAGGGTGAAGCGAGACGTGTTGCGCTCCACGGCCAGGCACTCCCTGACCGTGGCGTTGTGCCCGCCGGCGCCACCTGCTGTCTCATAGCGGTAGCACAGTGAGACCGAGTAGGTGTGGCAACGCGTCAGGTTGAAGGCCAGAGGTTCCCACTGCAGGGTCAGCTGACGCGCCTGGATCTCTGAAGCCCTCAGGCCGCGCAGGGCCCGTGTTGGCTCTGAAACACATACACGGAGGGAGAAATGACAACGAGAAAGGGATTCAACATATATGTTTTTTTTTTTTCTCTCGTCAACATCAGATGTCATCTCACATTACCAATGATATGCAGGAAATCCGAAACATGTCCGAAACAGGTCTCCTGCTACCAAGTGTGCAACTCATGTCAATTATGTTAATTAACAGGACAGGCTGCTGGGAGCCCTTCCTCCCTCCGCTGCCATTTCCCGCCTACGTGTTGCTGAGCAAACCAAGAGTCGGTCTGCTTCCTGCCCAGAGGCACACGCAGCGGCGAACATCCGAGCTCCATTCGGGGATGAGCGATTCTGCTGGAGACGGTTCACGCCGGGTCACTGTGAACTGCCCACCAAGCTTCAGGGGGCCACGGCACATGGGCGGCCCACTGCTGGCTTAAGGTTGCCTTTACCAGGCTGTAGAGGAAGCCACAGTCGCTCCTTCAGTGGATGGGGAGACAGAGAGAGACCCTGTCCCAGCCGGCACAGTGTCCCAGTGTTCCCCAGACAGGCACACGCTACAGGCTCAGCCAAGGACTCCATCAACACTATGAATGCATTTGTTGTGCTCCATTATTATCACAATCAATGATTTTTTTGTCAAACAATATTTCAGATAAAGTACCGCATTCCTTTGTTCTGTTCATGGGGCGAGGGGCGAGGTAGCTGGGGGCAAGGCCACAGAATATATAAGGTTAAGATATCAAGGTCTTCATCATTCCTCCTGGGAGCTCCTTCTATAGGAAATCTCACTATACTGCAGACATTTCACTTAAGAAGCACAGTAATGCGCGTAGAGGCGAACGCTCAGCTTCTGTGAGGAATGGACATTCAGACAGAATGAAGAGGCATTTTTGCTAGCACTGCTGAAAGGGGAACACTAAATCTACTAAATGACATTAAATCAGAGAAATTCATAGCATATCAGATGCAAACCTGTGTTTATTTTCACAGGTTTCACCATGCATTGTATTCACTTCATTATCTTCTGTTTATTGACTAGTGAGCATTTGGCAAATCAGTGTTAAAACATCACCGGACAAACTTTCATCTATGCCTTTTGGTAAAACGCTAAACCTCGAATGGCTCTCCACAGTAGAGGCACTCATCAGCTCAGCAGGAAATACAAGTGTTGACTGTCATCATGGTCCCACCAACTATTAGTTAAATAAAACACATTGTGTGATTTAGGCTCCTGCTCTCTTGAAAACACCACCCAAACATCTACACAGTGCTCATTGAAGGTCTCAAAGTGGGCCATTGTGCCACCTCACTTCCCTTAACCCAGATCAGAGGCTTTGTCCGTGTGCCAGTCTGCACTGGGGGTGTCCATGCCTTGGAGCGCCTCTGAAATGGGACAGACCACAGGGAGGGTAGCCAAGGGTCTGGACCAGAACACTGCTTGCCCCGAGCCAGCTGCCAGTCCAAATGCACCCATTTCTGCCTTATTACTCCAGGTAATGTTGATGCATGGACAGAGCCTGGTCCGCTCAGATGGCGGACAGCGCGGTGGGGCTGACGATCTCACCTTCAACTAATCTGCGGCGGCTTTTAAAGCTGCCGTGAGCGATGTATTTAAGGAAGATTTCTGGCTAAACTGCATTTACATCCAGATAGCCATCATTAAAATAGTTCTGAGAAAACTGTCTGGTGGTTTTCCAGGGCTCTGTAATCAGCAATTGAAAATGTCATCACAGTCTAGCTGTATTAATCAGAATATATAAGCAGATCCCACACTATCCTGAAAAATCTGACATGGACCAGCTGTTCAGATATGGTGAGCTATGTATCCATATCTATAGGGAGGTTTGGGCTAAAGGGATAGACTGGCATATTGTCTGGACTAGATTAGCAAGACCGTTATACCAGTTTTAAGGTATATTTTCACTGAGGTCAGAATAAACTATAATTTCTAATCCGGATATGCCTAAGGAATAAAGTATATTGTTGCGCATCTTACTACCCCTTTTCTGTCTTTCACTGAGAGCAAAAGTGTTAGCAAGCTGAAACAGTCAACTCACACCTCCCAACTGCCTTCAGCAGGACAGAGGCCACACAGCTCTCTATGTAGTCATCTGGCCATAGTAGGGACCTTCAGTTCTGGTAAAATGATTTAAAAGGCCCATTGAATGTCTTTATATTGATTTGTCAGAATGAGGCTCTGCTCCGGAGCACAACTGCTGTGGTGTGTGTTTGATCTCAGGTCTCCTGTGGAGATCTGCTGTCACCCAACAGCAGGAACGGCAGCGGGGCGTCTATCAGCGCCGAGTTCCCGCCCGTGCTGTTTACCGTTGCCTGCTCTGTGTGCGGCCCGTCCGGTGGCACCTGGCTGCCCCAGCTCTACCACACACTCTCCAGCCCTGCAGCCGTGAGAAGACCAGGGTCCCGTGTACCCTCTGTAAGTCCCTGCAGGGGCCGTTCCCATCAGGTGGTGGAAGGAGGCAGAGTCAGAAACACCTTCCTTTTGAGGAAAGATTCACTTCAGGGTCCCAATACCCTCTGCAGCTCCTGGCAGTAATAAAATGATAATGAACCACCTGGAGAAGACTGACCATCTGAGCTGAGTGGACATATTTCCGGCCATGCAATGAAACAAACTAATAAGCTGTCTTTGGGGCTGGCGGGAACACTTCACACAAATCCAGCTGTCAGTGCTGAGGTGGAGCACAGCAGCTAATAGAGTCCCAGTGCAGAAATTGTTGGAGGAGGCCATTTTAGAGAGACTCGTGAGGATCTGGGGAAACGGGTTACAGTTTTCCTGTGACACAGTAGCCAAGAGTCACCTGGTGCATGGCCAGATGAGTCAGACCTCAGCTCCTCCCGCACGACCTTTTCAGAGGGAAGTCAGGAACGGCCTAAGGGTGAAACTTAACTCCAAGATCATTCTGGGATTTGAGAGAATACCTTTCACATACTGTGTAGGTGATATCACTAAACTGACACCGTAAGAGGTTTTTTTACAGAAAGGTAAGCCCAGCTTGAAGAAAGTATGGCCCAATAGTTAAATGATTAAATGCTGTGAACCTTTTTAATGAATTGTAAATTCTTCATCACTCTTCTAGAAACATTTTATTGTGTTATGAACCAGTCTAGCAGGACTACAGGCAAATGGGTTTCGGATTGCTTTGCCTGCCTGTTCTCATCAGCTAAAAGCTCATTCGTCTTCTGTTTGGACTGAAGATCTCTTGGGTCCACTCTCATGCTGAGGCTAATCTAGATATTGAGCTGCCTTATTCTAGACAACCCCTGAAGGATATCATTATGAATCAGTAATTTGCGAGTGTGTGTGTGCGCATATATTACCCTTCCCCATCTCTCAAGCAAGAGGAATATAGCATTATGCTAAATTTTAAGGAAACAATCACAGAAGGTCTGTGCCTGTGTGGGTTTCAAATTCAGCACATAAGCATTTGGGTGTTTAAAGCCTGTCAGATACATCTGAACGCGCATGTCCTCTGCTACAGCTGTGTTCTCAATCACTCTCTTCAGCACCTACAGTCAATTACACCCTGCACTGGCATGCAGACTGCAGAAGGGGCGTGTGCATCGGAGAGTACAAACACAGTATGGGAGGCGTCATTTCTCCTGCAGCCTCACTGATGTGTTTACACCAGATCCAAATTACACATTCAACAGTTGAGCAAATGCGTCAGGAGTTACAAGAGCTTTAACGCTGTAAATATTCATGTGCAGCCAGGAACCACTAGAGATGCCACACAAGTGTACCGTTTCAAAAAGAGCTTCACAGTTCAATGTAAAAGGAAAATGGAAGAACTGCTCTCTCTCTCTCTCTCTTCCTCTTTTTCTCCTCCTCCTCACATTATTTCCCCCCTTTCCACCGCTTTGTCGCTCTAAAACGTTTTATTTCCGCTCCTCTCTGCCACAGCTTCCTCTCCTCCTCCTGATGAGTGAGTGATATCCTGAAGCTCTGAAGAAGTGCGCTATGTTATCAGATAAGAGTGAGGCAGATTGTGTGGGAGCTTGGCTGGGATGGGACATAAACGAAGGGACAGTGCCTTGCCAAGACGGTGTCGAAGGTCACGAGCACCCTCACGCTGCCCGAGCCGCCAGAGGTAGAACCCCTTCGGACTACTAAAAGAGAGGTCACCCGGACTCCTGTCATAGGCAGGTAAACAGTCATTTGTTAACACTCCCTCCATTTCAGGTTATTTGTAAACACTTCAACAAGCACTTGACTCAAAAGCAAAGCCGGCGCTTTGTGAAAGGCGGGGATAAGGCAGCGCCAGGCCGGGTATGATGCGTGTGCACATCGGACTTGGAGAGCAAGCGAAGCGTTCCAGCACTCACCGGCACACTTGGTCCTGCTGATGAGAGGCGGTCCGGGCGGCCCAGTGCCTCCCTCACCGGGCCGCGTGAGCAGCACGCTGACGTGATACTCCGTGTCTGGATCGAGGTGCCACAACTTGTAGTTGACCATGTTCACTCCGCTGATCTCAGACCAGGGCGCGTGGCTGGCTTGGTACTCAATTTCTCGGCGGATGATTGGTCCGTCTCCTACGATGGAGTTGGTGTTGAGCTGTATGATCAGGTAGGTGGAGCCTGCTCTCAGCAGCTGGGGTGGAGCGATAGGGGAAGGGGGCACTGTGGAGAACAAATGTACACACACACACACACACACACAAAACTCAGTAAAACCAATCAGCAATAAGAATCTTTTCCAGCATATAGTTAAAGCACTTGTACAAAAAGTGAATTTGCATAAATCAACATATATTTAAATTTATTTTTACTTCTGAAGAAAAAGAACATTTTACTTGTTCCTAGGTTGCAGGTTCACTGAATGGACAGAATTACACGTATATCCCACTACAGAAACCATCAGCAGCACCATTTCACCACAAACATATCAATATGTATATACTGTACACACGTGTCCTGAGCAGATCTGCAGTGGTGGTTCCAGTCTCAGATACCACACGCAGACATGCACATTAGCTCAGCATTAACAGATTTTACATCTTCCCAGAGGGCAAAAGCAAAACAACAGATGCACACATCTGAGAGAGCGAGAGTGTGATACCTTTAAATACGAGCACTTAAGGAGAGATGAACACATCAGCTCCCCTGGGAGACCATCAGGACTACAGCACACTACAGCAAACACGGGGAAAACCACCAACCCCTGTTTTTGTCTCTTTTTCTTCTTCCCCCTTTATACAAGGTTAAGAGTCAGAGCCTTCATCTATATTTCAAGGCTGCTATCTGACTGGGCCATGAAAGCGATTTAGGCTACTGAACAATTAATAAGACACAGAGACATGAAGGGCAAGGCTGGATTCCCCAGATGAAAGAGGAGGAAGGAGGGCTTAACGCCGCGGCTCCTCCGGCTAATTCTGGAACGTGCAGCGTGGAGGAGCACCAGCTGCCCTGGAGCAATGCTCCTCCCTGCTCTCCTCCATCGCAGGGCTCCTTCCTTTGGATATAGGTACAGCTCCTCCAGGTAGAAAGGCAAGAAAGCAGAGCTCGCATGCTCAGCCAGACTGGCGGAGAGAATAATGAACCCAGTTCCTCTCACATCAGGCTCATATCAGGGCCACGATCAAAACGCCAGGTCCAGGTCCAGGTCCAGGTCCAGGTTCTACTCGGCTAAGTTCTGCAGGACGTGCAGAATCTCACCTACTGCACAGCATTATGTTACAAACAAAAAAACGCTTTATTTTTTATTTATCCATAAAAGTAATTGTCATTTGGCCCCTAGCTGCTGTACTGTAGCCCTATTGGTGCATAATCTATGACTCCGTTGAGAAGCAGTGAATTATAAAATGAGTTGATCAAGCTAATTAAAGGGATGGTTAGGTGCTCGTTAGCAGGAGGGGGAGGGGCTGGGCTGTGTGAAAGCCACACTGGAGGTTTCAAAGCAGGTCAACAGAGGGGAGAAAAATAAGAGCATTAGTGTACAGGGATGCAGAGGACAGGCATGCTGGCGTCTCTCTGGCCCTGTCCCAACAGGTCCATCCACTGCTTTTAATTGAGGTGCAATGATGCATATTAAATGGGCCCCGTTGTCCAAACAGACCCCGTCAGAGACCAGGGCCAATACCCTGCTGAGGGAAAGCGGCCGTATCTTGAAATGCCTTACACAGCACAGACGCAAGCCCTGGGCTGCTCTCACATTACCTCTTAGCATTACAGACGGCAACAACAAAAGCTGTATATAACAAACACATTGGTACATTCAAGCAAGTGCCAACAGGAATTTATGCATGAACAGGTGTCCTAGACTAGATTAAGCAAGTCAATAACAAGGGAAGGACATTTCTGTGGGCAGCTGTAAAATTTATGACAACGAAAGACTGATAATGATGCTGCATTAAACAGAGGTCAGACATGAACTTCCTTCCCCGTTTTATGGCTTTACTAGATTTCACAGCCTTTCATTTTGGGGGGGTTTAATGCTACAAACAGCCCGTGGATTTAGCAAAGCTCAGTCTCCAGGTCACTGTGCCCTGCACCACACAGCCTCTTAGCTAAACTCAGAATAAGCCTTGCTGTTACTTCTGTCAGTGGGATTAGCTTGGAGTGGCTGTGCAAACTCGCTCAAACAGGGTTTGGAGAGACAAGTGGCCACGGTGCGGAAGGGCTTCATCCCTCTCTATCCTCCCCTCTTGCGGTTTTTTTCCTCTCTGTCCTTCGTTTTTGCGTTTTTGGTTTGAGATTGGAGAAGTCGTCCGCTCACCGCGGGCTGCCGTCCTCGCCCAAGCAGCCTGTTGTCGGACTTGGAGGTTAGAGAGAATTATGAGAGGTTTGGCTTCTGCTGTGTATGATAAGTGGCGAGGGCAAAATGAATCACCATGGAGGCTGACACTGCTTAGTAACTTCTGAAAAAATACAGGGTTAGATAAGGCCCTGCTATCATTTTCTGAGAGTTTTTTTTTAGCTCAGACGAGCAGGCTGGCCTTGACCTGTTTCACTGAGCACATTCGTTTGAACACTGAGAAACGTCAACAGAAGTACTGCTAACGAACTAGCGGTAGTGACAGTAATGCAGATAGGACCAAATTACAGTCAGTATCAGGTTTAGCTCATGAGTTATGAGCATACTTGTTTATTTGAACAAAAACCTGGTCAAGCAAACAGTGTGCCAACAGGATATTCAGTATTTTTAATTTAATGCATACATTTCAGAAACGAATTAAAAATGTGTTGAAATATCAATTTGAGTTCAATTTTGTTTACATTTTTCTATGAATAATGGCAAATGCACTTCATGTTAGACCCAGACCTCTGGAGCACACTGAGCAGACTAAAATGCATTTAATTATAACAATAACAGTGCAGTGCATTTAAAAGACTGAATTGACTGGCATTTGCAAAGATATCCAGAGTGTGTTCAGAGTGTGTGAATTAAACGCACAATACCTAGTTCATGAAAAACACCATTACGAATTATATGATTTCAGTCATTATTTTTTTTAAAAGAAACATCTGTGTGAAAAATATATTTTCTTATATTACATTTTACCACTTACTGGCCACTTTTTAGGTACACCTTGCTAGTACCGGGTTGGACCTTCGTGGCTTAGATTCGACATGGTACTGGAAACATTCCTCAGAGAGTCTGGTCCATATTGACATGATAGCATCACGCAGTTGCTGCAGATTTGTCAGCTGAACATCCATGATGTGAATCTCCCATTCCATCACATCCCAAATGTGCTCTATTGGATTGGGATCTGGTGACTGTGGAGGCCATTCTAGTACAGAACTCATTGTCGTGTTCAAGAAACCAGTCGGAGATGATTCGCGCTTTATGACATGGCACGTTATCCTGCTGGAAGTAGCCCTCAGAAGATGGGTACACTGTGGTCATAAAGGGATGGACATGGTCAGCAACAATACTCAGGTAGGCTGTGGTGTTGACACAATGCTCAATTGGTACTAATGGGCCCAAAATGTGCCAGGAAAATATCCCCCACACCATTGGACCACCACCACCAGCCTGAACCGTTGATACAAGGCAGGATGGATCCATGCTTTCATGTTGTTGACGCCAAATTCTGACCCTACCACCCGAATGTCGCAGCAGAAATTGAGACACATCAGACCAGGCAATGTTTTCCCAATCTTCTATTGTCCAATTTTGGTGAGCGAATTGTAGCCTCAGTTTCCAGTTCTTAGCCGGCAGGAGTGGCACCCGGTGTGGTCTTCTGCTGCTGTAGCCCATCCGCCTCAAGGTTTGACGTGTTATGCGTTCAGAAATGCTCTTCTGCCTCGGTTGTAACGACTGATTATTTGAGTTACTGTTGCCGTTCTATCAGCTGATCCAGTCTGGCCATTCACCTCTGACCTCTGACATCAACAAGGCATTTTCACCCACAGAACTGCTGCTCATGGGATGTTTTCTCTTTGTCGGACCATTCTCTGTAAACCCTAGAGATGGTTGCGTGTGAAAATCCCAGTAGATCAGCAGTTTCTGAAATACTCAGACCAGTCTGTCTGGCACCGACAACCATGCCACGTTCAAAGTCACTTAAATCACCTTTCTTCCCCATTCTGATGCTCGGTTTGAACTGCAGCAGATCGTCTTGGCCATGTCTACATGACTAAATGCATTCAGTTGCTGCCATGTGATTGGCTGATTCAGCGTTAATAAGCAGTTGGACAGGTTTACCTAATAAAGTGGCCAGTGAGTGTATACTGTGTAAAATGTATATTTTTTACATTACATTATATTATAATGTACACTATATATTTATGAAAGGCATTCATAGTGCAAATTATTGACAAAGCTGGTTCATAGAGTTCATCATTTAGAATTTAATTAATCATACGTTTATTCCCCCTTACTCATTACAGTCAGAGAGCCAAAACATCTCTATCATTACCTCACCCTCCAGGAATCTCAGGAGTTGTGTGATTAGATAAACAACATTAGACACTATGAGAAATAAAACATACAAGACCATAAAAAGCAATTCCATCTTGTGAGGTGGTTGTTATTTTTCGTCATCTGAGAAAACCACTTAAAGGCTTTATGGGGTGGGTCCAGTATAGGGTTTCACCCGAGCAAGTAATACTACAGTAAATCCAAGTCCACCGAATGTTAAGACGTTCTTTCTCTACTTTAGAAGAATGCTGTACTCCAGGCTACAATGAATGTCTACTGACGAGGTTGGGGCTCTATCGTCACTGCATTGTTTGAGCGAGAACACCACCCAGCCCTTGATTAGATGCTTCAGCGTCAAGGAAAACGGGTCAATAAAATCAGACCTGGCTAATATATGAGATCCTTGAATAAAACTCATTTCAGCTGCCGAAAGATCTAGTTAACCTTCCGCTTTCATTCCCTTGTATAATCAGTAAAATTCCAGCAAACTCTGGAATGAATTGGCAGAACCAACCCTCCAAGCCACAAAACAATCACACACTCATCTGCAGCTTGGCACTGGACAGTTCTGAATAACCAACACCTTGTTCACCCAATTCCCCACTTCTGATCAACCCAAACAAAGCATTTCAGGTAGGGCCAAGCAATGTGCACTTTCATAATCAATCTGACATCCTTCATCTTCTGGAGAAGATGAATGACGTTAGTCTACAAAAGGTACTATATATATATATATATATATATATATATATATATATATATATACACACACACACACACAAAAGGCATTATATGGTGTCTGTCAGCCATCAGTGATGGACAAGATCATTATCCATCATCCCAGCCCTTCTGCCCATCACTCCAACACAGAACAATTCTAGTGGTGACCTGAGTAGCACTGAGGCAGAAACTCAAAACTCCAGAGCACAAGGTAGCTGTGAAGAAGAGCGATGTTCCAACACTGAAAATCAGTGTAGACCCCTTTTTTCCCCTCAGGTCCAAGGCTCTCTGCACTAGTACACATTCAGAGCTGAGAAGCTGTTCCCCACCAAGTTCTCTTCAGCAATAAGAGCTCAGTGCTCCGGATGAACACACAGCTCTGACTGGTGTGTTCTGCAGTCTGGGGTCTGTGTGAAGTGTTTCTAATAACCCTCAAGTCTAAGAACTGGTTCACATGCTTAAGAAACAACAACATGAAATGAATCCTTTGATCAGGTATAATTACTAATCTGAAATTACATTCAACAGGGCATTTGGGTAATAGAGTCTTAAAGTACAATATGCTGAACTATCAAAAGTCGGATCTTTTAGAAAAATTTATTTATCCGGACCTAAAAAAGCTTTATTCATATTTGTTTATTTCCTGCCAGTTGTTGAAGGGTCATACTTAAACAAATCTGACAGCAAGTCATGCTCTTTAATGTAAATTAAGGTGTCAGAGTAATTAAATATTATGTTTTCACACTGTAGCTGAAGGGCATGGAAATATATTAATCTACCAGTCACAGTATCAACAAAAAATGTATTTACCTTTAAAGATGAATGACAATATGTAGCAACAAGCTGTTTATTTAAAGGGAATGAGATTAGCTCAGCTAATGGAAGGTGCTTTACCTTTGACAATGAGCTCAGCAAAGTTGGAGACCCCGGAGCCCCTGGAGGACTGGGTGACGCAGCGATAGAGGCCCTGCTCTGGCCTCTGAACAGCCTCCAGCTGGAAGGACAGAGCGAAGCGGTTGCGACCCAGGTGCTTGGTCGATCCACCTGAGGACACCTCACCATTGTGTCTCTGCAGTGGACAGAGGGGACAAGGAAGCAGCTTAGAACCCAACCAAAACACCCACTCAGGTTGGCACGGTCACTTCCATATCCAGATTAACATCGAATATCTCATATTAGTCCTAGTCATCTTACAGACGCTGTGATTCTATGTTCCGATAGGTTTAGGGCAAAGCTGAAAAATTACTCACTGGCTATAATAGGAAAATGGAGAAAGAAAAAAAACCCAAAATTAAATAGTCCACCAACAAAGTTTCAATGACCCAATAAATTGTCGAGCATATTACCTGACAGGAACAGTTAATGCATGGTAAGACATTGGTAATTATAGGGGAATGGTATGATTATGGTGAGGCTTGACCTGAGTGAACATTTTAAAGGAAATGAGAAAATAGCATTAGTTTTAGATTCAGTCAGGCTTACTCGGTATCTGGCTGAAAAACCATTTCATGTTGCATGCGAAGCAAAAACGTCTTCATGCAATTAGGTGGTGTTTTTTTGGTTTGATTTTTTAATGGAGTTGAGGCTGTAGTCACCAGAAAAGAATATGTACCACTTGCAAGATGCATCTGATGGTGAGTAAAATGAAAGGAACAGAGGAGTGAAGTAAATGTAAAAAAATAAACTTTTCCATTTCCAAAAAAAATGGAATAGCCGTGTGGGGCTTTGGCGAGATAACAAACATCTCGCAGAAAAACAGCACCAACAAAAGCAACCCTGCAATTCACATAATTAAACTGTGGTTCGAGTGTGAAGGGCGGCCTTTCCACATCGTCAACACATTCCACTTTTCCCTCTATAATTGATGAGCAGCTCAGAACGCGCACCTCTGTTCAGGAGCGGCTCACTGTGTTTGTTTGTGTTTAGTATTTTTCTGGCTCTTTCTCTAGCTACAGAGAACCGAGCCCTTAACCTTCCCAAGCAAAAATGCTCCAAGATAGGCAATGTTTATGGTTACAGCGACTACCAAGTCGAGACACACATCACACAAATGAACTGCAATTAGCAGGCCCTGTGGGCTCAGTACTGGCATTGTTTTAGCCTACAATCACACCAATCATCGACTTAGCAGCCATGAGGCAGGGCAGACAGTGCACACAGGCACACAGTCTGGACTAATTACCGCACAAACAACAGAAGGAGTTCTTTGTCTGGCAGAAGTCAGCATGGCTTTCATAATGAGAGCAAAAATATAAACTAGGCTGCAACTGGTACCGTGCCAAGGCGAACCAAGCGAACAAACAAAACAGCTAAAATAGCAGTGATGACAGGACACTGTGGATCTCCCACTGCAGGCTTCAGAGGCCTTAAGAGGATTCGTGGTTGTAGGGTGATTGTGTCACGGCAGCAGTATGCCCAATGTGCCCAATGCTCGTCCTTGAGATGTGACAGTCATACATTTGATTTCATTTTCCCACCGCTGCCAGCTCTTCCCTGCCTGCTATGTTGGACATCACACAGCACATTTGGTACTGCTCTACTGCAGCTGCACAAATGACACTGCATGTTATCTATTTTAACCTATTATATTCTATACAATTCTATTCTATTCTGGTGAGAAAGACTAGTCTGATGCTGCGTTTAAGGTGAGATTGTGGTCTGCATGCTAGGACTTCCTGTTCTGGCTTTGTGCTCACCTCCAGTAGGAACTTCTCGGCCTCTGAAGCACGTCCTGACGCCACGCACTGGAAGGTGGCGTTCTGTCCGGCGTTCACCTCCACATCCCCCAGGCGAGAGAAGTGTGGTGCTTTATCTAGAGGAGAGCAGAGGGCAGAGCAGAGCTCAGGACAACCTCAGAGGCGGCTACAGTAGTAGACTGCATGACAACACACTGCCAAACCTTTGGACAGGAAGACCATAAGAGTGGATACCAAGACTGGCCTTCTGTCCCTGGACTGATTCATCAAGGTACTACAAAGCTCTTTACTCACACAACCTACTACTATTTTTTGGGGGGGATTTAATTAAGGAAGCTCTGAATCGCAATAAATCTTGATGTGAGCCATTGTGACAGACGTAGAGAAATGGGAGAAAGCATGAAATATTGCCTCTGAAATCAAGCTTCAAAAATTCTTCATGCCTTTCAGCTGAACTCAACAAATTCCATTATAAATGAACCTTTAGACATGGAATTGTGAACATAAATGAACCCAGGTTTGTTCATACTGGATTTGATGTACAACTGCAGATTAAAGATAATGTAATGTTTTATTTTGGTTTAAAAATACCATTCCACCGTTTACAGGTATATATTACAGGTGTATTTACAGTTGTATTACAACAACATGGGAGTGTGACGTGCGACCTTTTGTCTGCACTTGCTTTGCACTTACATGTCCCAAATGGGTTTACAGAAATTAATTTTACTCTGGCTTATGTTTAGCCTTAAACGCTACAAGAGAATGTCTTTAATAAGCACATGTTAGAGGATATGACATGCCCGTGCAGCGTCTCCATCAGTCAGAGCGATTACACGGTTTATGAGAAGTAGCCAGCAGCCACACGAGGGACTGGCTGTTACACACGGCTCTGCCCTCTTACTTCACAGTCTGCTGCCGCGAGCAACTGCAGCCAGTGGACACACAGTCTCAGCGTAGGTGCATGGGAGGCGTGTAGCATCAAGTACTCATAGCAGGAGGGGACTGGCCGGTGAAGCAGGAGAGAAACAAAAGACATGCCGCCCTGTTTATGCACCTCCGTTCACTGGTTGCTGCATCCTGTGATGGTCTGGCAACCGTGTTTGTACAAACAGGCGGATAACATGGCTGTGGCATTTGGAATTGGTGGGTGGCCCCGACGGCCTGTGGACCCGGTGATCTATTACACTTTAATTTCCACTTCACGAGCCTTCGTCTGCTTGCGTAACGTGCACGAAAGCAAAAAGGAACGGCAGCCTGAGTTAAAGAGGAAGAAGAGGTGCTCTTCAGCCTCAGCGTCTTAAAGGAGGACGAGAGTTAAGGACAGAGGACGGGGCGAACGAGGCTGAAACCACTCACTCTCTCTCTCTCTCTCTCTCTCTCTCTCAGGAACGTGCTCAATATGTGCCCTGGTCCACTCTGGAAATATGTTTAGATGTGTGTGTTTGTGCTCTGCAGCTCATTAGCATAATAAAGACTGCAGCCAGCTGTAGGATGGAGCTCAGGAGGGCAGAAATGTCACGCCTGCTTCGCACCTTCCCCACAAACACACGGCCCGATTTCTACACTCCACCACCACCTTTCCCCCCCACTCGCTTCTCATGCCAAATGTTGATTTCCACAGCCTGGCACCACGCCATGCTCGACAATACCCCCAGGTCCTGATGAGTCTTAATTATTTAATGGGCACAGTGGTGCTCAAATGATGCCATCTGCCACCCACAGGAGAAGTAGGGGCAAGGAGCTGGGGGGGGGGGGGTGTACAGGTGAGATGCGTTACCACGGAGAGCTTCTTTGACCCGGCGCTTCCGTTGCTTAGAATTGGACTTTATAGTCGCCCAAGATCAGCTTGTCAGCGATGATTAAATATGAATAAATAACAGTGCGGTTTAATGAAGCTATGAAAACGCTGGGCTGCCCCTGGAAGGCTATGAGCAGGCCTGTGTAGGCCGCACAGCTAACCTCCCTGAGGGCTACACGTGGAGCTCCTTGTACATAGCCTCAGGAGTGACTCTCCACAGCAGTGTGTACAGTGCATTCATTAAGAGACTGGAGAGAGATGGTGTTTGTTGCCTTGTTTCTGCATTCCAGCAGCCTGCATGAAAACCACAGTACGAGGTTAAAAGCGCAGAACGCCAGCTCTAATTTGAGGGTATTTACATCAGCACTGGCTTAAATGTATTCGTGGTTCCTGTGTTTCAGGGCACCGTAGGTAACTGGGATTGGTGCGCTGTAGCGTCATTAGTACAGTAAATGCACAGGAGGTCTAACACAAGGTCTAGAGCATGTGCATCCGTAGTTCTTCACCACTGTCTCTCAACACAAAGACCAAAGAAATATCAGTGCCCGCTAAACACTGAGTCTGAAAAAGAAATCAAACCAATCAGAGGCGAAATCAAAACATTAAGTCTGTCAAAATCAGCTGTTTGGGTTAATGTTTTATACTGGTCAAACCAATACCTGAATCAATATCCTGAATACCACTGGACACACATTTCACATAGTCAGGACAAGACTGAAAGGGAGAAAAATCTCTTGAAAGTGGCAGGAAGTGAAGCAGACCTCAGGTGTGTCTGGAAGCCACAGGCTTAAGGAAGTCATTGACTGATGAGGATTTCCAACTAAGTAATAAACGTGCCAATTTTACTTACTGTAAGATTAAGTTCAGATTACTTTTACTATCCTGTAATGGGGAGATTATGTAAAAAAAGAGCTGTGATTACTATTCATATTGAGTAATGCCACTAAATTAATGCAATAGTATGGTAAAAAAAAATCTAATATATGAGGTGGTCTCATAGATCTAGTACAACACTACATCTAATGTATGAGGTGGTCTCATAGGTCTAGTACAGCACTAAATCTAATGTATGAGGTGGTCTCATAGGTCTAGTACAGCACTAAATCTAATGTATGAGGTGGTCTCATAGGTCTAGTACAACACTACATCTAATGTATGAGGTGGTCTCATAGGTCTAGTACAGCACTAAATCTAATATATGAGGTGGTCTCATAGGTCTAGTACAACACTAAATCTAATGTATGAGGTGGTCTCATTGGTCTAGTACAACACTAAATCTAATGTATGAGGTGGTCTCATTGGTCTAGTACAACACTAAATCTAATGTATGAGGTGGTCTCATAGGTCTAGTACAACACTACATCTAATGTATGAGGTGGTCTCATAGGTCTAGTACAACACTACATCTAATGTATGAGGTGGTCTCATAGGTCTAGTACAACACTACATCTAATGTATGAGGTGGTCTCATAGGTGTAGTACAGCACTAAAAAGCCTGGACACCAAATCCGTCTTGGCTAAACGAGTACAGTACATGTGGGATAAGGGAAAACAGTGTTACTTTAATTTTTCACTACACTATTCCCTTAAAGCTAACATTCTGCATTGGTAGCCAATGTGTCCATTTCAAGTGAAGTGAAGTACACAGCCATGGCAACAAAAAACGTCACACTGTCCAGTTCTTTATAGACTTTACTGGGCTTTACTGAAGTAGTGATTCTATGTCTAATTAACTACTAATGATTATTTGAAGAAAATGACTTGATTGCCCATTAACTTCTCACTACAACCAGAAGGCATGTAAATGAGGGATGTAATATAACCTTCTCTTTTTTTACATAGTCTATTTCAAGGCCATTGTTAATCATAAATCCATCAACTCTACTAATAGAGCTATCCTGCACCACTGTCGGTGTCCTCTACCATGGGGTGTTCTGCTGGCAGACATGAACAGAGCCCCGCCATGGCCATACTGCGTCTCTTGGCTCTGTTTATGAAGCTACTGTGGCCCTTGTGTAGGGGACACACCACACACTTCCTCACAGTGCTGCCTTACTGCTCTGATCTTCTCTTTTGTGATGTTCTAGGACCAGCACGCCAGGTTCCCACAGGGGAACATCATGGTGAAAACTTCCTGCTCCTGCAAGCTGGACATCGAGATACACCTTGCAATATATTTTTGGCATATTAGCATTACAAGGGGCTGTTGTGCTTTAGTGAAAGTCCCACCCAAGACCCAAGCAGAAGAGAATAGCAGGTGTCTGGCCTGCCATCCCTCACTGTGCTAAGAGGCCATGTGCAGTTGTACGGTGCAACGCAGGAAGAAACGTGTTTGTTGAAGTCTGCATTCCTTTAGTGCTGGCAAACATCCTGTGTGCAGCCGAAAGCCAGGAGAACCGCACGAGGGCTTCAGCTTTCGGACGACATCTGGCGGGGAAGAGGAGTGAATCCCTTCATCTGAGGTTCTCCAGCTGTGCTCTACTGCACCTGAAAACAGGACCCTGCAAATGTGCTCCAAGAAGCTCCAACATTCACCGACCATGGTGTCTGGGATACTCACAGCATGGGTAGTTCAGCACCAGGATGTCATCAACGGCGATGTAGCCCCAGCGATCCACCGTGGCCTCCAGCGAGACCTGAACCCAGAGAAAAGAAGTGCATGGAAAACTCTTACACCCATCAGAGACTCGAATCAAACCTATTAAATCAGCACAGTACTGCGGGGTGACAACACTCATTACGTTAGCACTCAAATCAGCCTCCATGTGATTTATTGTGATGATTTTATTAACTATTCATTATTAATTAACTGTTAAATTATTATTGTTACTTTGTTAACCTTCCAGAATTTGCTAATTGGTGTGGTGTGTGAGGTCATTAAGTTAGCCAGTAAAACCAAAAAAACCCAAGCAGTCTTCTTCTGTGCACTGTACTCAAACCCAAACCCTTCATACAGTGAAGCAGCTCGCGAGAGGAGGAGAAAATAGATGCTGACTTCTTTAAGGGCCCCTAAGGCCAGAGAGAAATAAAGAAATAATGGCTTCATCAGGAGAGCAGGGTCTGCAGTATGACGCATAGTTCTCATTCAGCTCGCGACACACGCGAGCACCCACTCGCGCGTAATGAGTGAGAGAGACACACATCTCCAGGGAGCGGGTCGAGGCGCCATGCTACCCAGACCTGCTGCACGAAGGTCGGCCTCTGCAGAGCAATGAAATCAAATCGATAGCGCACACACGACAGCGATGATGAGATGTTATTACAGATGGGCGAGAAGGGGGGGGGGGGGGGGGGGTAGGGGGGGCTGTTGTTTCCTCTCTCAGCACTAAACTGTGAGGCTGTCCACGCTCGCCATCAGAGTTATTGTTTCTCATAATCCCTGCCACTGAAAAACAATCTTTCTGCTGTTTACTGTCTGGCGCCTGAGCAAAAGCTCATGGTCATTTTAGCGCCGTTACTCTGACACCTTCTATTCGGCCAGAACGATCGTGAACAGAGAAAACAGGAAAACACTGTTCACAAGATGGTGTTGAACGGAGAAGCAGCGTTCCCAACACAGACTGCCCTCGCTGATCATCAGAAGCGCTGCGACGAACGCGGGCCGAGACGAGGAAAGCGCAGTCCAAATTCCTGTCAGTCTCTATATATGGCTCAGGACATCTGGTCCAGTCCTGTTTCTCCCTGCACCAGGTCAGACGTGCTCAAGCTGGGCCCAGCAGGGAGCCCTGCTCTCATCGCAGATCGGCAGGACCGCGTCCCCCCGAGCACGCCCCGGTCCCTGCCCGGACCAATCCGGAACCTAGAATTCTGCCTGGGTTTCAGAAAGATGGCAAGAAATGCGAGAAGCAGAGGGAGAAATGCAGGATGGAAAGAGGAGGAGAGAGGGAAGATGCCAGGTCCCCCCAGCCGGAGAGGCGGCCAGCGCTGGAACAGGAAGCCAGCTTTAATCTCCCGCTGAAGGAAGTCCTCTGGTCCCAGACTGCACCGGAGCCAAACCTGCACACTGATGCAACGTTCTGCTATGGGAGGAGCCCCTCAACATGCACAGGCTTAAACTCGCACTGCACATCTGAACTGCAGACGCTGGCAGGCAGTGTACACCACGTAATACGTGTGTACATCTGCGCGCATGTGTCTGTGTGCGTTCAGAAGGCAAGTAAAACAGCTTACACACATGAAGATAAACAATCTGAAAAAGCCGATCAGAAAAATTATTTTACGCATAACTGAGACAGACGTCCAATCAAGTTGAGGCACTTCATTGGAGCTGGACGGTGAGTCTTTGACTGCTTCTGACAATACATAATCAGCTTCTAAAGACAGTGGTATCTCTTTTTTTTTGTTAGACATTTGTTCTGTCTTTTTTCTGCAAGTCTTTTACCAGTAATTAGGTTATTAAAGTGCAGGCAGAGATTCCTTTGTTTCTGTATAATACATATAAAGTGAATGCCTGGCACATAACAATTAATGATACACATAACACACAAGCTCTGAATCCCAGCAGCATTTCTTCGTGCCTCGTGCCTCGTGCCTCGCGCTGTATTCTGAAGCACATTTAGCGCATCGCTCCCCTGCCTGCTTCATTGTTCCGGTAACTCAGCGCCACATGTTCCCTTCTTGTTAGGGAGATTTAAAGTGAGATAATGGATCCTAGAACAATCCCAGATGCTGCCTGACAAAAGCCTGTGAGGTGTAGGAGGTGCAGAGGAGTGGGGGGAGGGGAGGAGGAAGGGGGGGGGGGGGGGCAGGTAGACAGAGAGAAGGAGAACAGCGCTGGCCAGGGAGAGGTGCCCAGTGCCAAGGAGTGTGCTGAGCCCGTGGTAATGAAGCACCCTGTAGTAGGGCTTACATGTCTAGGGATTAGAGGAAGAATTAGAAGAAGCCTTGCTTAATCGCACCAGTGTAAACCGGCCCATCAATTCTAGCCTCCCTCCCAGACACACACACACACACACACACACACACACACTCTCTCTATCTCTGCAGAGCAGTTTCACAGCCTTAGAGAGCAGCACTCATACCACGCAGACACACCAGAAAGTAAAGTGGGGGGTTAGGACAGACAGTCAGACAGACGCTCAGACAGACAGTCAGAGGTTGTTTAGACCATATGTGTGAATTACTTCAGCACAGAAGAGAGACGCCGGAGAGAGTGATGAGAGAAGGAGGGAAAGGAAGTGTGAGGTGTTACTTCAGGAGAGAAACAGGTGCAAAAGAGAAACTTTTATCTCCAACTGCTCTGTCATCCCAAATATATACACATTACAGCATTCAAGAAGGCAAGCAGAGATAGAGAGAGAAGGGAGGGGAAGGAGAATTGGAAGGAGGCAGGTGAAGACTACGTCTGATAGTGTCCACGTGTTGGGTAGGTGTAACACACAAGACCGGAGGAAGAGCAGCAGATATCTATGGTGACAGAGAGACAGACAGAGAGAGAGGGAGAGAGAAAGAGAGAAAGAAAGAGGGAGAGAGAGAGAGAAGGGGCATCTGGAAGCATGTTTTGAGCTTGGCTTTCATGTACCCAACTCTACAGCGTGCAGATGAAGATAAAGCTGTCCATTACAGCCAAGAAGGTCTGTGTTTAGTAAGACACACTGAACTCCAGAACTTGCTGTCAGCGGCTCTGGGTCAATAATCAATAGAGTTTATGCTGATTAACAGTAAGTATATCAGCTTACCACACTTTTTATTCCTTCATGCAGAAATTCTGACAGTCTTCATAATCATAAACTCTGCCCACTGAATTAAGACCACTGTGGTCATGAAGGCAGCCTGTTAACTAAGCCAGTGAAATGCAAGAAGAGAAACATATTTACCATGACAACCATATTTACCATGACAACCATATTTACCACGTATTTCATAGCGTAAGTCGCATTCTGTGCTGTTCATCAGTATAAACAGGCAAATCTACAGTTGTGTTAACCTCATAATTACTGAACTAATCGTGTGCAGAGGTGCAGCTTTCCAGCCTTCCCCTGTTTATTTCTGGAGTCTTATTTTCACATTAGTGACACTGTGATATTTCACATTAGGTTAACACACGATTCTGTGGTGTGTTTGTTAACATTATTGTAAGCTGCGATTTGTGTTCTTTTAGTAAGGTTAGGTGTAAGACTGCTTAATTAACAAATATTCCACTGACAGATTTTCCAGGTTTCTCTACAGAATCAGAAGCAATGATTAAAGTTTTTTTCATCAATTGTTGTTGTTGTAACAGGCTGTTACCATAAGCGTAAATAACTGTAGACATCACTGATGTTTAGCCATGTCCTCTAGCTGATTACTGTGAAGATAAAAGATTAGTTCAAATTACATTGCTGACGAATCGTTTCTGTCATTAAGTTTGGTATTTAGCATTGGTTTGGCTGTTAGGGATTAATACAACTGGAGGAGAAATTCTGTGATTTGTGGTTGTTATTCTGAATAGCTGTATGAACACACCCAGGGGACAAGACTGCAGATTTTAAATAATGGAACAATGATGCAAAATGATACAATGATGTAGAGCGATGCTTTATCAACCAAACATCGAATTTTAATTCACTTGCTGAATCTCTCAGATAGTATTTCATCCATCTACATTTTAATGCATAAATTAAAGAGATCTGCTAAACCGCCTCACTTTTATATCCTGCCTTTACAATGTAGTACACTTATTCATTCCCATCATTAACATAGTCATATGCAGAATGAATATGGCCAGAACAGTGAAAGACATGAGCACAGCGGGCACATGAGAACCCGACTCTTTGGCAGTCTTGGCGGGCCTGATAACATCTTTAATATTTGATAACAAGGTTCCTCCTATCTCACACACCTTCACCAATACCAGCAGAAATACAGAGCAGGGCATAGCAGACAAGCAAGATTTCAAATCAAATATTTCAAGCGCTCGAGGTGATTGCACACTCTCTCTCTCTTTCTCTTTCGTTCTCTCTCTCTCATTTCTCTGTATCTCCTCTTCTCCAATTCCTCACTTGCCCCAACCTGTCGTCTTGATGTTGTCATATGCAGAGATTGGAGGAAATATGACATAAGCTATCACATAAATATGGATGGAAGCCCATCTTATCACCACAGACACTGAGACCTCTCACATTCCACTCCTTAATGCAGCACAGAGTCAAAGGCTTTTCAATCTGCGCCAAGATTCATGAGCCCCTGTAGTTGTGTTTAACCATTAACTTACTGCATCGAGATGTAGAGGTTTCAAGTTATGACTTGGAGAAAAAAAAAACCTTTGGTCCACATATAATTTTGCATCCAACACTTTTTTAGAAACTTATGAGAATTTTCTGAAATGAAGGAGAGAGCTTAAAAAAACAAAACATCAATTATGCTAGTGGTAAGAAAATAAAGTGAAAATACTAAGGAAGTGATTAGTAACAAGACTATTAGTGCTTGTGTGCTGGCCCATCATGCAGACGTGCATTGGAAGATGCTACCAGTCACCTGTCATCCACATGCCTCCATCAAACCAGACATGCCAATCACCTGCAGGCTTCACACACTCTTACTGAGAGCTTTCTCAGTTTGGGGAGGGGGGGTGTTTAATGGAACTTGCTAAATTCTTTATTCATTCCACATGGCTAGTTTGTGGTAAGTAAGCTTCATTTTTGCCCTTATCTCTCTCATGCTGTCTCACTTTCTCACACACACACACACACACACACACACACACATGTTCAGGAGCAAAGTGGCTGAGTTCGGATTAGCATTGTAAGGGAGGCTGAACCAACGTGTCTCCCTGTGTCTCTCTAATGAGTAGGAAGCTATCAAAGACCAACTATAGTGAGAGACAGAGAGCACAGAGTCATACGCAGAGAGCAGGAGGACAAAGAGAGAGGGAAGGAAGGAAGAAAAGAAAGAAAGAAAAAAAAGGAAGAAAGAAAGAATGAGAAACTAGAGGCCCACAGTGAGAGCTCGGCTAATTAAGGCCATCTAAAGGGTTTTTGCCAAATTAGATTTTATTTCCTTCCCTCCCTGCTTACAGCAGTGTTCAATGGATCTCAATGGAGCATTGTAGCTACCCACTGCTACAATGCTGTGCATGAAGCATGATTCTTTTCCTTGGAACTCGTTTTTTCTTCATCTTTGGTGGTAGGCAGAGCATTTTCAAGCAAAAAAAAAATCCTACACAGTAGCACAACCTTTTCATTTATATCACATATATGTTTGCTCACCCACGATGACGCCTGCATCTCAACAAAGAACCAGTGAACATGCAGCGCGAACACACACGCAAACACCACCTCACTTACAAATACACTTCGGAACACAAACACACACACAAGTGCAATGTGTCTCAAAAGGCCATTTACATACGAATATATTAAGCAGCAGGCACTCACGGAGACTTAAGAAAGCCTGACATCGATCTGCTTAGACAGAACGAACAAAAAAAAAACAATTCCACATCAAACACCACTCGCTGGGATTTCATACACCTGCTTTTTAACCCCATCAGATATATCAGTATAAAGCACATATATTTCTAAACCCTAACAGAAAAGTGATGGGGATTTTCGTTATCTGTCGTCACATCTTTCATGCCAAGCCAGTGTGTTCTGCAAGGCTTCAGCAGTCACTAGAGGCCTGTAGGTACAGGGAGAGCAAGGCTCTGGCACATGTCTGTCTTACTGGAGCTGCTTGAGGATTTGCAGTGTGGAGGTGAGGTAGCTTAGCATCGCACGTGTTGTATAGCCACCGCTGTAGACAACATTCAGTCTGAGCAGAGCAGGCCTGTTTAAATGCAGCGGCGGCCGCTCTTTACACCCGTTGAGCTCTCTGTAAAACATTTATTTTAAAAGTGCTACACTGCTTTTGACAGGCGAGATAAAAGAACGATCCCTCACCATCGCGTGGGAGTGAAACGCAGGCCCACTCCAGCCCCGGACCCATCCTGCGCTGGTATCCGTCAGCGAGACTGGAGACGAGATCAAACGCACAGGACCAACGGCGTCTTCCATCACAGGCACCGCTGACCCACAACCTCTCACGCGCAGCGGCGTAACGCGCAAACCTCGTTGCCCACACAATGCGGTTTAGCAACTCACACATTCAGCGTTTTAATGAGGAAGCCCTGAGGAAGACGGACCAAAGGTCTGCCGAGGGAGAAACGAACCACCCAGCATGCAACACGGGGGAGAGGCGAATCGGCCATGTGGCAGGCGGTGGCTTTGCGCTGTTTGGCCGCAGCTGCCGGTCGGCGCACGTGGGGAGAGCTCGTGTCCCTCCGCAGCCGAGCGCTCCTCGCCGGTTTCTGATCGGCTCTCCACGCCTCCCCACCTTTCACCTCCGTGGCTCGGTGAGCGGACTATTATTTACACATGAAGGTCATATCTGTACACTGGCATATGGAACTTAATTAAGTGGACGGGAGGGGGATTGACAGCTCTTGATAAAACACACACACACACTACTCAGCCTAATTGCTTTCTGACAGCTGTGCGGAGTTTGCAGACAGGAGAAATTGAATTTATGCACGCCGGCCGTCCATGTCACGCCTGGCGTGGCCTGCGGGACAGTGGCAGGGTTCCCGTGCCATCAGGGCGCAGGAGGCAGGACATACGCTGTCAGAGGTGGAGAGTTCCTTCCCTAACCAGGCCTTACCTGAACTGCAGGCCAGGGCTGTGTGGAAAGAGATGGCAGGCACTGTGGCACGTGAATGAGTGAGTCTATGTGTGGGGAGGTGTTATTAAATAAATAGCACAGAAAGGTTATTACATCCTCATTCTTGCTGTTTGTTTATTCTATTTTCGCAACACTTGTATAAATTCATGGATTTTAGAACAAATAGCCTGAGAGACAGACGGCTATAGAAAGCAGCACTGTTGATATATCTGCTGGTGAGTATCATAATTCGTGCCCATGTGTTCAGGTTACCAAATGCTTTCTGAATACAAACATGTCTTCAGCACCTTTCAGCAAGACTGTACTGGGTCAGTTCGTCTGGTACAGACGCCAGGCCTGACCAAGCCCAGCAGCACTAACCTACGTGCAGGCAGAGATCAATGCTAATTAAACAAAGTCAGGCACGTGCTTAATGAAAGTGGTCACCCGCTCACTGGTGTGCAATGCTTGGACTAACAGCAAGGATGATGTCCTAATAATCAGCCAGTACAGAGGCTCTCCGTGGTCTTCATCACAGCAGGAGTCAGCCGAACTAGTTTAGAAGGTTCCCGCCACCGTTGCCATATCGACCTCACAACAACGGCAGTGCAGATCAAAGCTGGTCATCTCTGTTCATTTCAAGGGGATTTCAGTTTTTAATTTCGAGGCCGTGCGCATCAGGCCTGGAGCCGAGACCCTGAGCACCGGACCACTCACCTGGTACTCGCTGGGCCAGAAGGTGCTGACCGCCAGCTCCACCTGGTGCCACTGGCGCCCCTGGGTGCCCGAGACGTTCCACACGGGGATGCCCAGGGGCCCGCCGTTCACCCGCACGTACACGCGCAGCGTCCCGGGGCTGTGGCCGTCCCGGCTGTACAGGAAGTAGCTGAACTGGACGCAGTGCGTGTCGTTCTCGCTGAGAGCCTGCAGCAGCAACTGTGCCCTCTGCCCCGCTGCATGCTGGGAAGAGTTCACCATCATGTAGGAGCCTGAAGGAGCAGGGGACAGCATGGTAAGAGAGTTAGTTTGAGTAAACAGTGACAGTAATGAGAGTAATGGAAATATGGACAGTGATTGAGGAATTTGATCGAATAGAGTAGAATTGAGGTCACCTAGCAACAGGGAGAGTGATGACTCCACGATCAATGTGAGCTTTCCATCCTTAATCAATCAAAAACTACAAGCCTGCTTAATAGTTCAATATTTTGAAGAATATTCTGAAGAATACCGAAATACTTTAAAAATTAATCAGTTCACACATCCAATGAAACGGTCTTCACTACACAGTTTGGGGTCTCATTAATAAAACAAAATAGATATATCTTTAGTTTTCACTTAAAGAGCACAGTGAAAGTTTTCAGAGGAGCATCAGTAGTACATTTCTTCTATTTTCACTGATATATTTCCTGCTGGTTTCCTTCTCCCACGTTCCAAAGGCCTTTTAGTCTATTTGTTTCATTTCTACAGTTTTTCCCCTTAGATAAGTTCAAGGAAACGGCATGTTTGGCTTCTCTCCATCTCTCTCAACACCAAAGAGTGGGGGAAGCAAAACACAATATATGGCACAGAAGAACTACAGACTATTACCCACTAGTAGCCTCCAGGTTTGTAGAAAAGCGCATGTTTTGAAGGCATATCACCTAGTACACAAGATAAGCTAAAGACATTCACAAAGAAAGCATGATGTGCAAACACGCACACACAAACCAGTGAGTACACCACAGTACAGGCTTTTAAAGATCACTGGCATTTAAAAATTACAACTTTAAAAATTACATATGAAAAGAGGAAACAGAGCACAAACATGCAAACACACAGATAAATACAATATCATAAAGACACAAAGAGTCCAGTATATTCTTATACTATTCTAATTCTTATATTCAGTAATAATTAGTTACATGCTGCTGTGGGCTGCATACATATACAGTATGTGAACTATATACATTGATACACACACACACACATGCATGTACACACACACACACGCAGTTATTTCTGTTAGTTATTTTCTTAATACTAAGCTTACACATGAACTCAATACTATTCCCAGGAAAAAACAAAATATAGTTATAGGGAGGTCAGTGATGTTGTCTTTCACCGTCCTTCTCTGGGGGGAATAATGTTGTGCTTCCCAAAAAGACGTCATGTCAGTCAGGAACAAACGTTTATCACTTTAACCAGAACAATATGTTGCTGATAATAGCTAGTCACACATCTGCAGTGGCAAACTTTTGACTGGATAAAAATAGAATGTAAATAAATAAGAAATAACCAGAAGCCCGCAGAGGTCTTCAGGCAGGGTTGTTTTGACACTGAAATACTGCTGAGGCCCTCACTGAAAAGGACACTCATTCCAGGAACATGGAGAAGCTTTGGCGTGAAGAATCAAAGACACCTGTGCTGTAATGTGAGAGTGGTTGGGCCTGCACAGGCAGCTTCTGGGAGCAGCGGGAGACTCCCTCCTTCCCGCCGCGGTACACACACCGCCGACGCCCCTTTCATGCTGGATGCATTACAGCAGGCAGAAGGGGGAAAAAACAACAGTCTAACATCCCAGGCAACCTGTGTAATCCTGAACGACGCATTCACCGAAACCGGATGGAAACTGCCTTCCCTGAAGAGCAGACGGGCCCGCACTGGGGCAGGAAGGCTCTGAGGGGGGCAACAGCCCTGCTAGAGGGTGGAGCACGCTAACACAGACTCTGCCAACGGCCCCGGCAGCCGGCCTAGATCGGGAGCTTCCCCAACGACTGTGGGGCTCTCCAGCCTCTGACAGGGAGGGCACCCGTACCTGCCGAGTCCTCACACACCCCGGCTGCTTCTATTTCAGCCGTGTGTTTAAAGATATGTAACACCCCCCCCCACCGCTGTAGATGCAGTATAATGAGGGTGTAAACTACTGCGCAGCTCAGGCAGAAGCATTGGATTAGTCTTAATGAGCAGACAATCACAAACGAGGTGTAGAGGCATGAAACGAAATGCGTGGAGTTTGAGAGACAGAATCAAGTTGAGGCACAAAAAGAAATCTAAAGTCAAAATAGCAGCGCAGCCTTGATGTCTGTGAGACCACACGGTCATATAGTTGTTGTTGTTGTTAGCAGTTATTGCAGACACTGAACATGACTCAAGGTTGACTTTTACATTCTCTAACAATTAGCAAGGTGGTTTGTGGTTGACTTATTTCAACAAATTTTAGATTTTTATCATTATCAATATGCTCAATAAAAACATATACAACTTATCATGTTTCATCAGATGTTACACATTTCAAACAATGCAGCTCTATGACAAGAAGGACTTTAACGACTTCCCTCTGTAACAGTGTTAACCCTAATGGTACAGAGCTAATAAGCAGAATCTTCTGTTTGCTGGAAAGCTTTGATAATGTCGATATGGTCACATACTTCACATTGTATCTTGCGTCAAATGGCAGGTCATGGTTACTGGATCAGGAAATAGCATTCCTGGGCAACCTGACTACTACAGAACAGCCTTTCTTAAAATGAAACTTCTTGACACACTCTGTTGATTTTTGATAAATAACATTTTATATAATATATATGACCTGACGGTGGCACTACAGATTTATGGGCTATCTGACTGAAGGAAAACAGAGTCAAATAATTTCAAGGTTACCCAAACCTTCATGCTCAAATATTTCATAATGTAACATTTCATGTAGCAATTTAGTATGTTTTTATCATGAGAAGCAGTAAAAATCTATTCCAGATAGCATTCAGTTCATTCATTATGTACTACTTTTAAGTAATATGCATGTGTATCATATACATGTGCTTTTTTAAAAAATGGAACTGATTTTCAAAGTTATCATCCATGATTCCACAAGTGTGGAATGTTTCAATAGACTGGTGAAACATGACCAGGACATTCAGCTTCCTATAGCCGAAACTGTCTTGGTTACCTTCACACAGACAGGGTGTGGGGGAGGCGTGGCCAACTGCATTCACTACCCATAACCTCCAGCACCCGGCTCATACTGGGGGAAGTCATCTGCCCCTCCAGACTAAACACTGGTCACAGAAAACTACAGACCGTCCCAAAATACATGATATCAGACTGCACTGTAAGCTACAAAATACCAATAAGCATGAGAATGATTCACGTTTCCTAGTACAATGCCTTTATTTCAGTATTTCACTGTAATTCTCATTAAAAGATCAGCAGGGTTAGACCAGGGTTTAACAAACATGCTGACAAAGGAGGCAATAATCATCCTCTTTTACTGATAGAAATACAAATGTTGAAGCTCTTGCTTCATAAATAGTTCATCAGTCCATTCAATTGGGATTTATTTGAGTTTGTTGTAAAATAATTTTTTTCTATCACAGGCAGAATGTTTAAGATAAACCTTTCAAATGTTCTAGCAAATGAATAATTTTCTTCGAGCAGTGTCCCTCCGTTGTTAATGGCAGTGGATAAAATTTATCTCCTAATTCTTCAGTTTTATATTTCCAACATGTCCTGAGGCCTCCATAGAGTGTAGTCATAAAGCCTGAGCCTACATGAGGTATGCTTAATCTATCCTTACAGGCACTATTTTAGTGGACCCAGAACAAGCATATGAATATGGCATAAGATCGCTTCACAGGTAGAAATGGTGTTTGCTGTTTTCATGAGGCCACAGAGCGGTGCTGTTCTGAAGAGGCTGGGTTAGCCTGAAGCCATGATCAACAGGTGTGGACAGGTGTGCTGATGCAATATCCAATAAGATGAACTCCTCTCTTTCCCTTTAAAAGTCCAGCGTGAGTAAATGACACAGTGCAATGACGATGGTGTCACGGCAGCAAGTACACAGGAACGGAAGCAAAAAATTCGAAGGTGAGGAAAGACGTAGGGAAGCAGGGAGTCACAGCAGCAAAATATGTGGAACTTGGAGCAGACCTCGCAGTACTGATGAGATTAGGCTTGGCTCAAGCCATAAATGAATCCTCTTCCAGTGGCATTCAGAGAACCGTAATGACCCAATAATAATTATTAACAATACTAACCATAATTACAATCAAACTTAATATTATAAAATGTATGTACACGTGTGCCTTTCAAAATGAGTAAATTGCAGCATTAGGGATCTTTAAAGCCGCAGCGCAGGCAGGACGCGCGAGCCCAACGCATTAATGGTCATACATATTCAGTTATGAGCCCGTGCAATGCAGCGCACCACACGACTGCAGAACATTACTTTGGGAGGTGAGCAAAGGTTTAGTGGGAAATGGAGTTCTCAGCTGCTGTCTGACAGCTTTGCTCTGAAGAGAATCATAAATAAAAAAACACCCTTGCCCTACTTCTGTGTTATTAATGCAGCTAACGTGTAACCTTACATTGTTTCCCTCCCGTCGTTTTTCCACAACAGTTTGAATAGCATTAGTTAACACCGCGGAGTTACAAAAATGTGAAACTTTGAACTGGTAAAACTGAAAGTGAGGATTCACAGTGAGTGCCAAGCAGAGGACATGGCCGATCCACTCAATAAGTACACGTGTCCCTCCTGCCTTTGTGATATTTATGCTGGGCATCGTTTGTGTGTAACCTTTTGACTACTTTCCTCATCAGGGGAACGCACTCGCCAGCACACACATAGTGTTCCCTTGAGCAGAAATATCTAACGTGACCTTTGCCAAATTATGCCTCGGAGGCTTGTGAAAGCCGATAAAGTCTGGTCCATCCCGCACCGCCCGTCCCAAGGGCGGAGGAACATACATAACGAGATTAGGAGCGATCGCAGACCCGTCATCATTCATCCGGAGCCGGGCAGAAGCGTAGCCAGCTCCACGGAGATGCTATCTCTGAGAACAGAGACTCTGAGACAGAGCAGGCGCGAGGGAAGGAGGGAGGCGGAGAGACGAAGGGAAAAGAGGGAGAACAAAAGTGTGGGGGGAGAAAGACCATGAGGGAGAAAGAGAGGAAAGGCAACGCAAGGACGGAAGAAGTTAGCAAGGAGTCAGGAACCCAGGTGTAGTGGACAGGGAGGTAGTGGGAGCAGGAAGGAAAGATCGGAGGGCAGAACAGGCAGCCATAAAGGGGGAGGGGGTGGAAAAGTGTAACGAAAACAAGGGCAAATGCGTTGTTTCTTTTTTTTTTTTTTGCCTTACAGGCTTTTTTTCCTTGGTTTGATCCTATGGCCAAAGCTTTGTTCCTGTCTGACATCAAGCAGCTTAGGACGGGCACTTAAGAATAACGAGGAAATTGTGAGGGGAAAGTTGTGCAGGGCGCCCTGGGATCAATCCATCCTGCTTCACTCCGAAAGGCCTCCTTACTGTTTGCTGTGCTTGCTCTATTAGTTATGGTCACCGGTGCCCACATCCCCAGCCCCCAGCATCTTCTCTTATGAGCTTTTCTCTTCTCGCTCTGTTCTCAAAGGTTAAGAGAGATTTCCTCCTTCTGTTCACTGTTTGCTCAGATCACACACACACACACACACGTAAGCACATACAGATATCACACAGACATCACACAGGCAGACATCACTCGCGTACACACTCACATACACACAATGGGAAGATGTTTTTTTTTATAGAGGCTACAGCAGCTGTTGAAGGAAAGGAGGAGTTTGTGGTCTTTCCTTTGTTTGCTGTGGCTTGAACCGGAACCGTTTAAAAACTATAAAAGCAGACAGACTGTTCACGTCTCACAAAGGGAGAGAAAACCTCAGCTAGGCACAGGAGAACACGCACAAGGGCTCGAGAATGCTCACGCCTGCACACATACGGCCTAACGCAAGAGCCCAAATCCTTAAGCGGTGCTCCTCGGACACTCACTCTCCTGCCACCACATTTACCAAAGCACGTGTCATGGAGATCTCAGGGTCCTTTTTATTTACGCATTGTAAATGCTTAATGAGCTGCTAATTACTTAAAAGCATGTATGTGTTGATGGAGCTGAACATTTGTCCCAAATGCTTAATGGAAACCACAGGGTGAGCCCGTTGTCATGGAGGAAGCAGCGAAAACACCCAAACACCTACACACACACGAAAACACAAACACATGGTGTCTGGAAGTAGCAGAGTTGTGAAGTTTGAGATGGAGTGAATGAACACAGTTCAACAGTGTCTTGTTTTTTCCATCTCACTACATCATCCCCAGGCTGGTCTGATGCACATACAGGGCTCTTCACTTCCACAGTCACTCTAGCACTTCAGCCCCACACACCCCAACAACACACACCACACACACACATTCAAATGTATATCTGCTGTGAATATGAATAGACTGCCTACGTAAACCACATTCTGTCTGGGTCTCTCTCTCATTTCCGAATATATGAATGCAGGTGTGCTCTGTGTGCCAAAAGGACCCTCAGCTATTTTTTGGGGTAGTAATATGACGCATATCCGCTGCATATTGCGAGTAAGTAATTATCATTTTAAAAGAACAGTAGAAGTTAGTAGCATTTTAGTTCATTTCATGCTCAAGTTTGGAAGATGTATTTTCAATCCCCCAAAATTGTTATCACAAACCGTAAAAATATTCAGTCTATGGAATGGATCTACAGTCTCAGTATTTCGAGTAGCAAACAGCCGTGTAGCCCTTTCCAGCGTAGCGGTGTTGGGTAACTCACTAATACAAGGAAGGTGAGGAGGTGGGAGATGGGTTAAGGTTCTCAGCATGCTAACACGTAATGGTGTACTTATCTGCCATTTCAAAACATTTCGGTGTGGCTATTCGAAGACATTTAACTCATAAGTGCCATTTTTAATAATAAACGCAAATTATCTATTAAAACTTATAAGCTTGTTTACCAATAACTAACACATACCACAGAACATAAAATACAGATGCATACCAACGGTTGTTTTATAAGTCTGTGTATTCTCAGGGTAACCTCTGTGTATCCTCAGGTTAACCTCTGTGTATCCTCAGGGTAACCTCTGTGTATCCTCAGGGTAACCTCTGTGTATCCTCAGGTTAACCTCTGTGTATCCTCAGGGTAACCTCTATGTACCCTCAGGTTAACCTCTGTGTATCCTCAGGGTAACCTCTGTGTATCCTCAGGTTAACCTTTGTGTATCCTCAGGGTAACCTCTGTACCCCTAGGTATCCTCCTCAGGTTAACCTCTGTGTATCCCTCAGGGTAACCTCTATGTACCCTCAGGGTAACCTCTATGTATCCTCAGGTTAACCTCTGTGTATCCTCAGGTTAACCTCTGTACCCCTCAGGTTAACCTCTGTGTATCCTCAGGGTAACCTCTATGTATCCTCAGGTTAACCTCTGTGTATCCTCAGGGTAACCTCTGTGTATCCTCAGGTTAACCTCTGTGTATCCTCAGGTTAACCTCTGTGTATCCTCAGGGTAACCTCTGTGTATCCTCAGGGTAACCTCTATGTATCCTCTGCATATCCAACTTGACATGATTATTTTCTTGGTTTTGTTATGATATAGGTAGCATTAGTAGAGCCAGTATAAGCAAGATCCAATCTAAGCATTCACAAGTCATTTCATAATTAGCATTTGTAAACTGATGCATTCCAATCCAATGGCAATCACGATGCAAATAATACAACTAATTGCATTTTATTTTCTTTCATCACTTCTACTCATTTCTTTTTTTAATCATTCAATCAAACTTACCATTGTGACATCAATAGGAAGCATTACTAGCATTCATTCATTTGCTACTATTTCATAAAATGCAATTATGGCACATCTTAATGTGGTGAGACACTGAGTATAATGTGAGAAAGCTATTCATCTGCAAACTCTGAATGGCCCCAACTTGCTACATATGAAGTTCATTAAATATGTCTAATGAAATCACTGGTAATCCAAATAAAAGTCCTTCATGAGTAGTTTGACCATTTCTTGGATGAACAATATGACAGTCATCTCTCACAGCTCGTCCACACACACACACACACACACACACACACACACACACACACACACACACACACACACACACACACTTGCACACACTCCCCTTAGCACCATCCCACTGCCATTCACACAAATGCTTTTCATCTGAATACATATCTGAAATCTGAATATATATACACATATGTATATAAACATATTACAACTTGAGAAACTTTTTCCCTCCAATACTGGACCTGTGCCCTTAGTATTTCTGAGATACATTGATGACATTTTTGACACATATGTAGAACTCCAACTGTTCACGCCTACCTTCTCAAGTTCAAGCACTGCGACACACATGGAATACAGCATATTTTGACATGAGGGCAACATTTTTAGAAGTTTCAGTTAAGTCTTAAATACCACCAACTTACCACCATTTATTATAAACCTGCAGACTCTCATTCATATTTGCAAAAAAGCTCTTGACATTCCAAGGCCTGTGAAAACTCTCACACTCACATCCATTGACACTTAAGCATATTTGCAGTGAGAATGAAGACTTCTCTCAAAAAAAGTATGGAAATATGCAAATATTTTCATAACTGTAGATCTCCTAAGGAAGTCAAACATTATGCTGTTGATGTGTTTTACCTGTTCAGAGACCTATAAATGATATATATAAATGATGTTAAGACAACAATAATTTCTGTTAAAGTTACTGACAATGAATTATTCTAAAAATAATACAGTGGGTAATATATGTAAACACTTCCGAATCCTCCAGGATGGTCTAGAGACTGGATCTCTTTTTAAGGATCACCCACTAATCTCCTACAGACAAGACGAAAGCATAAAAGACATGTCCATCCTGAGTGGGAAAATTCAGATAATATCTCTGGTAATGTAGCTCGCAACAGTACTATATATAAGATATATAGTGCAATATACATGATAAAACAGATAATCAGCTTCACACTGGAGAAATCAAGAAACGAGCTCGTCTGCTGATCGTTTTGTTGAACACCTTCAGACCATCAGAAATGTCATCTCCAGTGACATGGCATTTTAATGCTAACGGACGCTGCATTAATGGCAATGCTGTTTGCATTGCCAGTTGTTGCTATGGCAGCAATGAAGTCAGGAATCTCAAAGAAAAAGGACTGATCTACACTCTCAGAACTTTAAAACCACATAAAATGGATGTTATGGTTTAGACAATTACTTTTGTCTAATTATAATAATTATTTTTTCCTCACTTGTTCCACCTCCTACAGCGGCTTCCCTCAGAAGCACGTCGCTCGCACAGTTGAAAAACCTTTGACTGAAGTATTTCCCTGGGTCCCTCTGGAAACCATGTGGCCTTCACAGCAATTTTGAATATCTCTAAATCTTTTACAATAATACACTGCAGGTATTCACCTGGAATCTCCTTTGGACATATGTGTGTGTGGGTGTGTTGGTCTGTGTGTACAAGTGATTATCACTTAACTATGTATTCACTATAGATACCATTATGCTTAGTTACTGTAACTCTAAACTCAGGATACAAAAGCTAATGTTTTGTTTTAATTAGAGCTGAATTGTGTGTAAATAGCTTTTTCCATGCGAAGGGCATTAAAACGTGTCGACACACACACACACATGTAGGAGATAGCTCGTCGTCAGTAGCCTTCTCTGTTGCAAAAATCAATTTTCCATCTCCGATGTGGAATACGTGCAGAACGGAGTGACAACCTTACATCTCCTTCTTCTAACACATTGCCCGAGGTGTGACTTAATCTTTGTACTCACCTTCCCCTCACACCCCACCTCTCTCTCTCTTCTCTCTCTCTCTCACCTACTTTTCCTTCTGTCTTTCCCTCACTTATCATCACTTATCTATTGAGTCCTAACTCCAGAGCTCCTGTAAGCATATTTACACATAATCTACACTCTAATCACCCCCTCTCACACTCTTTCACTGTCTCTCTCTCTTTCTCTCTCTCTCTGTCTCTGTCTCTCCACTCTCTAGAGAGCTTGTCCATTAGAGGACAAAGCAGAGCTGTGGTAATGGGCTTACAGAGAGGAGAGAGTCCAGGCCCACGCTGAGCACTGCTGTCTTCCTGCTGCTCGGAAAAGCAGCACACCGGTGCCAGCCATCATGGGCCTGCAAGGTTGAACACATAGCATCAATCTAGCAGCAGTGCATTCAAAGTGCCTCTGCACATATAGGGACACACCTGCACACATCACACCACCCCCCCAAAAGTTGCTCCTGGGATACAGTTAACAAACAAAATGCATCAAAAGTTTTCTAGGGTTCTACCCACCAGGGGCCCTGACATCTCCGTAAAAGCAAGACTTGGTCAGGCCCTGCTGACGGTTCCTGCTCCCTCTGCCTGATGGAGGCGGGACGCAGGTCCTTCAGCTTCAGGGGACGTCCCCCTTCCGCTTGGCGAGACGCACTGCGGGGACCAGGAGACCAGCCGTCCCCGGTGCGTGCAGTCAAGCTGGTAGCGCACGTCTGGCAGGACAACAGCAGGGTTACAGGAGACGAGGGGTCCCGAGGAGTGAAGCACTCACAGCACAGTCAAATCAGCTATACGGGGGCAGATAAACGGCAAGACAGAGCGAGATGCAGCCACAGCGCTAGAGGCACGTCAGCACACTAGAGCTGGAGGGGCAGATAAAGTGTGTATCACGCGGCGTCCAGGCGCTTCACGCTTCCAGGGGCAGCGGGTGAGCGCGGATGCTGCGACCCCCGCGTGCCCCGACCTTTCAAGCGTCCCTGCGGGCTTTGCGGGATCAGCCAGCAGGTGCGCTCGGCGGCGGGGAGGAGAGGCGAGGAGGTGCGGCGGCTGTAGGGCACGCGCCATCGCCAGACCCGCCCTGCCTTAACAGCCCGTGGCAGCGTTCGTATCTGCGCATCCTTCTGCTCAGTGCTGGCTAGGGGCTCGTCTGCTAGGAGCCATCTGCTGATGAACGTCGTCTGGTAGACAGAGACAGCCAACAGGCAGACGGTGTTGCTGTCAATATGCAGACAGATAAAAAGGGACATATTCTGTAGTACTGTATATTTGAATAAAGCTTACAGGGGGAAGTAAGCCTTCCTCAGCGCCTTCACTACCTTCTCCCCTCCTACACTCCTCACTTCTCTTCTCTGGACTTACACTATCTGGGGCATCAGCTCACTCAGTCCCTCTGGGAGGGCTTCACTGCAGGACCGTCAACAAGCCAAATCTGCGTCTCAACGGGTGTGAACTTTTTCCCGACCCCTCATTATGCAGCGACGCATTAGTAGAACAGATCCTTCATTTCCCCGTCAGTAATCCTCCCACTGCAGCGCTCCGATAGCCTCTGGCCCGCAAACTCACAGAGAAAGTCCAACGCGCAGGCTCGCTAGAACCCTTACGCTTCCAGTGCCGAGCTTCTCCACAGCTACCCAAAGCCGGCTGGATCTCAGCCTGCCAGATATGCATTTGACACAGATGACGAGCTTCTATATCTTGCTCAGCCTCTGCAGCACCTGTGTGATGGACAGCTGTGAAACATGGCATTGCGTAGATGCTAAATCTGACTAGCGCGGCAGCAGTCGAACTGTGTGATTTTTCAAACATCAAACGCGGAGAACAAGATTCCCGAACTTCCGCCACGCTCTCGTTACGGACGTACAGCGGCACGGGAGCTTTTCCCCGCCCTTCGTTACACGCTGACTTTTTTAATTGGTTCAAGCTGAGCCTTATCAATGCTCTTAAATGACCTACTGTGATTATTCATCCAGTCTATATGACTGTGAGAAGTAAAAGCGCATCTCTTTACGCCAGTTTGGGCACTCGTGCTCTCCAAGTATTACTTATTCAGGGGAAAAATAGCACATGGCCAGCACAATTGAACATATTTGCCTTTTTGAAGGACCCTGCAGAGGGACTACCGTGCAGTGTTTTAATTATATAGCTTGAGGCAAGCATCCCTGGAATGAAAATCAATAGTGATAAATCAGCATAACAAGGCATTCAACAAGAAGCAAGTTAATAGGCAGCCTACCGCTCCCTCCGCCCATGCCTGGGGGGGGTGAAGTGCCAGAAAGGTGGATGTGCATATGACTAAAATGGAGTTTGATCCTGTATCTCCAGCAATTTAGCCGAGATTAAAAATAGATCCAAACCACGTGTTCTAAAGCAATGCTAGTGAAATTCAGTTACATAAATGTGGACTTATCAATGATCTTCTCTTACATCCAGAGAATTACAGACAGCAATTTCGCATGCAGGATTGCAAAGAGTGCATTTGGTATTTGATTGTGAGAAAATTTGGTGAACCCGTTGTAATTAGATGAATTTATGCATGAAACGCATACTAAAAATGTAACCTGTCACCTCAAGTCATGTTAATAAAGTCTTATTTAACACTACACCACATTAGCATCTAAAAGCATTCTGCAGCTGCCTTTCCGTTCTATGCAGTGATTCGGAGGCATACTGGCCCATTTTTCTATGTTTCAATTCATGTACGTCCTGCTCAAATGACCCGAGCAGGATACGCTACTGCATTTCAAAGGCACTAATGGCAGGACTTGCTGAATTACTCTTCACAGGTTTTGGTTCATATCCCAGTCAGAGGTCCTGATCTTAGTCTATAGACTTTCCTGATGCAAACTGCAGTTTACTGATCCCTCAGTGAGTCAGAGAAATTCGGATTTCTACCTCGTGTTTATTTTCTCTAACATAAGGCTAAGAATATTTACCAAAAAAGATCACTCTGTGTCAATGCACAGGACACTGTTCTACAAGTTTAGCAGAACTACTAGGTAGTCTGCATCAAACACAAAAAGAGCAACTTTATTTTTCCATGATAATGAAATGCGATGGCCGCCAATCACGCCAGGCGATCACCCCAGAGGTTCACAGATTTACAACAATGACCGTTTTTAAAACAATAAACTATTTGTAATATGTTTAGTACCTGATAATAATGTCTGATCAATAAATTGAGACTACATAAGTCAAATGAAGATCAGACAAAATTTAGAGTGTCATACATGTAGAAACCCAGAATATCCTAACAGGTTGATCTTTTTTTCCCCCATAGCTGTATTCACCATGCTGGTTCCTAAGCTCTGCTCACAGGCTCCAGGCTAGTTCTGGGGTGGCCCTGGCTCAGTCCGAGGACCCCTTAACTTTTGCCTCGCCCTTGGTCCTGGTATGAAGCCTGACTGGCCTGTGTCGGCTACGCCTGGCTGCCCCACCATGTGGACAGGAAATGGAGCCCAATCTGAAGGATGCCAGGCCAAACCACAGCAGAGATGACATCAATCTCACCTGGATGGTGACAGGGCGCGGAGTGTGGAGGGTTTGTGGAGCTGAGGAGGTGCTTCAGAACAGGAGGGCACTAGTCTCCCCTGCTTAAGACTCTACCGTGGCCGTGATTAACCACCAGTCTCCAACCTGGCCGGAGATGCTCCGTCTCAATTAGAGTCACTCGTCATTCTGACAGGCTCCTCGCCTGCAGCCTTCAGCGGAGCCCAGAATCCAGCTGCAGGCGCTTCACCATGACTACCAGCAGGCCAACCAATCACTGCGCTCTAACCACACCGCGCTGTGTAAGGCGGACACGGCTAAAGCAATTTGCATGCCTCACAGCTTACATCATTATGACACATTCTGGTCATACAAAAATACTGTTCAGAAGCTCCCATTTATTGTTTTACTAGCGGTGTGTGGGGCACGCTGAGGTTAAATTATGCACAAGGACGGAGAATCAGGCTAGTGGTACGTTCCTTCAGAGTGGCAGACGTTGTAAAGGCAAGCAAGCTACGCTTTCCTAAAATGGATATCGCCCCAAATAGCAAACTCACCTATGCATTTTTAGCTCTGCTTTTTTCCTTCACTTTTCTAGCAAGAAAATGGGAAAAAATAACAATAGCTGAAACTCTTCGGCTGAAACACTATTCTGCTAGAAAGAAATATTCTGGAGTGCTGTCTCACTACCAAGTCTCACTCGTGTTTTTCCTCCATCTTTTCTAAGCAAGGGCTTTTCAGTCTGTGTTATTGTTTAACCTTGCTGAAACTGTGTATGGATCGATCACAGCTTCAACTCAGTGAAAACAGTGATTATTTTTTGCCCTAGCTGAAATATGGTTGCATAAGGCTACATGGGTTTCAGCTCAGTATGGACATTACAGAGTGGTGGCCCTCACATCTGGCCTCAGCATTTCGTCTACAGCCCAAGTTGAAGCTCCCCAAAACAAACCTATCTGAGCAACAATTACTTGGTGCAGGATGGACTCAGTTTCCTTTTACAATCTTTACCCTGTAACCCTAATGGTCTATTTGTCATTCTGGAAAGTTCCGTGTGATCCCTGCTGTCTGAAACTGTTGCAGTGTCTCCTCAAAATTGATTACAAGAGGCTGTGGAAAAACTCCCTCTAACAAAAAAAAACTCCCTTTAACAAAACATTCCTTCTGAGAAGACCTCGGACATGTGTGAAACGTCCTGCTACAGGAATCTATCGCTGTTGTCCAATTCACCAACTACTGTCAAACGCAGTAACCAACACATTATGCAATTCAAGTTTAGCAAAGCCACTATAACACAGAGTCAATTTCAAATCATAACAACACAGACACATTTTTCTGGCATGGAGGATGGATGCATTCTGCTTGCCATCATGTAAAACAAAGCAAATATATAGAGAAGACACAAAAGTGAGACAGGAAACGTGAAGTCTTTTCATCCTCATTTTCCCAGTTTAACTCTGTGCAGAGAATGTGGATAAGGACTTTGAAGATGTACATCCACCCAGCAAAAGCAAACCACAGCAATCCTCTGTTTACAGTTAATGTCAGCAAAACCACGGAATAGACCATTAATCTACTCAACATCATACAGCCTACAAATTGCATTATTGTGACTCCATCACACTGGCTTCATGCATCAGAGTAATCGATAAAACATATTCAGCAGACTCCTCTTAGGAGAAACAGCGATTTAAACGTGCTCCTCTCTCGCTTCCAATAGCCTTCATCTGTTTCTATAGAGAGAACAGATAACAGGCCTCCAGTGTGTGATGATAGGGTGAGCCTTCCTCCTTCTTACAGCTCCTGCAGCAGGAGCGTCTGATGAAGAGCAGGGACGCCTCCTGCTCCCAAGTCTCAGCTCCCTCCTGCCATGTCTACAGTCAACAGCTGTGGTGTGGAGGGGGAGGCTGGCGTGTGGCATTGCACTAGATAAGAAGCTGTATAATATTGGTGCAGGAAATAACTTGGGCAGATGATTAGATGCAGGTTTCATTTTCCAGTGGAGCCCAACCCTCATACATATTCCATTAGAAAAGTGTGGGTTTATGCAAAAAATATGAAAATTTGATTTATAGATTTTTTCTCCCCCCCCCCCCCCCCACAGTTTGCTTGAGCACATGATATTGAGTTTCTTTTGCGCCAACAGCAAAGTAAAATAATTGGGTCACCAAAATCCCCTATCTGGTGTGCTGAAATGAAGCCCTACAGCACTTACAATCTGCTAACATTGGCTAATATTGCTGTTCCTGTGTTATGTCACCGACAGCCTGTATTCCAGCATGTTTCTAATAATGTACACGATTCCATTTGTCTGTTCTATGGGGTATTATATGTGGGCTCTTCAGTCAAGTAAGCTGACCAGTGCTGAGGGGCTTTCTGCTCATTTAAAAGAAAAAGAAAACAGTGGAAAATGTCTTTCACTTGGTTGTTTTTGTCAGTCATCCACAATGCACACAAGGTTTCAAATTAAATAGAGTCCTGTCCTACAAATATGTTTTAAAAGTGGCGTTCAGTCCTTTTGTTATTCTTTTAGCTCTGCTCTTCAGAAAGAGACACTGTTCTCCTTCTGAGGGTGCGCTAGCAAAAAGTACTGAATATCAGAGCAGAGGACAAGCCTGTGATGGGGTTCAGCTTTGAGCTTTACCACGTGTCATCCTTGGCCAGGGGTCTCCGACAACACAATGGGGTGGCGGGCAGGACGAGCCGTTCGACAAGCTTGAGCCGTTGGCTTGAAAAGAGGCGTCTGTGGGGTTTCTTTACCCTGCCAGTGTACAGTCCCTCACGGGAAACAGACGTGTTATACCAGCACATGACTGTTATAAAACTGGTGCGAAGACAGTGGAAAATGAATAGCCTATTCCAAAAAACGTTTAAGGTGCATTCTGCTGGTAGGAAAGTGCACATCCTGGTGATATCTGAGGTCGTACACCCATTGGTGCTGCTGACCCTAAAGGCAATCTACATTAAATGAGAGGGAGCACTTCCTTCTTCCTATTACAGAATGATTGTACAGAGTGGCAGGCAGCCATTGAACGTCTTCTTAATCATCTATTTGACTGCATTCATTAAGTTATTATTCCAAATCATGAGATAAAATGGTGCAATTTTCGGAGGGTTTATGGGAGGGTGTGAATGGAAATGGACATATCAAGAAATTTTCAGCTCCGCTATAAACAAACACGTTCACACAGCCCAACCCCTCCTGTCTCCCTGTATCTGTCCAAGGCCTTTTTCTCTCTGGCTAAAAAATCTGTTCTCCTGCATTCTGGATCAGGAGGTGCAGAGGGAACATCAATCACAGCAAGGCACAACATAAACGGACTGAGCTTTGAAACTCATACAGAGAGACAGAAAATCTGCTCACATTTCACTCTATATTACAGTCAACTGTCTAACATGAGGTGAAGAGAGCAGTAAACCTGTGGGGAGGCTACAGT
Source organism: Brachyhypopomus occidentalis (assembly GCA_020368025.1). Lineage (NCBI taxonomy): Eukaryota > Metazoa > Chordata > Actinopteri > Gymnotiformes > Hypopomidae > Brachyhypopomus > Brachyhypopomus occidentalis. The sequence continues at coordinate 5,909,115 of JAGXOD010000082.1, read as the reverse complement.
GCTGCTACCACCATTGTAGTAAACAGTATATACTGTAGACTACATACAATTACACACACACATGCACAAATACATCTTCATGCGCAGTTGGAATTACACACTACATATACATATACAGACACATTTTAGGTGCTTAACTAGAGATGACCCAATTGAAATTTTCTCTGCCGACTCTTTTTTCCCCAGATTCCGATTTTAGCCGATTGCAATTTCAGCCAATTCCAATTTTGGCCAAGTCTGATTTTGTCTTTCTCTGAACTATAAATAATACCATACAGAAATATTTTTGTTCACCTTTTCTTTTTAATGGAAACCTGAGCACTGTGTTAGGACAAACACTTTTCAGAAATGTCCCCCAAAAATAAAGAGTGACATCATTACCTTTCCAAAATGAAAACACATACACCAGGTAATACAAACGAAAACTCAAGGGATCTTTATGTTGTTGTTAACGCAGGTCTAACGCAGTCCCTGCGTGTTCATGTGTGGCTGTGTTTATGCAGTTGTTACCCCCGTGTGCTGATCAAGTGCTGATGTGACCGCGTGACTGGTTATCTGAGACTAATCGGCCGGTCACTGATCATAGCCAATCACACTGAAAACTGTCCGATTCCAGTCACTGGCCGATCGATCGGCGCATGTCTACGACAAACACTGCCAGGTCTCCAAATATCCCTCATCCCCAGCACTGCTGGGATGTCTCCCTATTAATCCACACATTCCTTCCTCTGCCTTGGAGGGATATTGTTGGAGCTTTCATTCACCTGCTACACCCAAGACTACATGTCAAGCTTTTGTCCTTCACTCCACATGGGCCACAGTGCTCCGCTTGCAGTGTGGGGTGCACTAGACGTCCTTCTGGGCCCAACGGCAGCGTCATAGGAGCCATTAATGTTGGATGACAGCAGCCACAATTACAATTACAATTGCTATTGCGTGACCCAGGTGAGAGCCACAGCAAGATTCTGAGGGACACAGTCAGAACTGTGTCTTAAGTGCTCAGAGCTGCTCAGCCAAATGTGATCATTACCAAGGCTGCACGGACTCCGTCCCCGCTCGAATTAGGTCGGTCTTAACACGTTGGAGCTCTGCCGATGATCCCTCGAGCATAATAGCTCTTCCTGTGCATAAGGTTTAAAGCCTACAAATTGCCAACAGTGTTTAGCTTATCAAAGTCTTTAGCGAGTACGAGTTCTCATACTTCTGACATGCTTTCAAAATATATTTCGCAGCCAGTCGGAATCTTCCTGAGACAGCAGAGCTTTGAAGAAGGAGGATTTCATAAGGGTGCCGATCTGATCAAAGCAGAGGAGGAGCAGGTGAAATGTGCAGGGCTGTCCTGCGGTGCATGCGGACGGGGTTGCCTTCACAGCCACGCATTCTGGTGTCAGCATGGATGCGCCAATAATCACAAAAAAATAAATAAAAAGGTGCGCTGTATCCGTGGAACCCTGTGGTCAGATCAGACGCTGGCTGGGGAAGGAGAGAGTGAAGGATGTGGAGTGTCGGAGGAGGAGGAAGAGGAGGAGGAGGAGGAGGAGGAAGAGGCGCTCACGCAGCAGCAGCACTGGAGAAAAAGCCTTTGAACTAGTGAGCCAGTTAAGCCTTGCGCCAAAGACACAGGCAAGCTGCTCTCACAGCTGCATCCCACGGCTGCAAATGTATGTGTGACTGTGTGAATGTGTGTGTGTGAGCGTGAGTGTGTGTGTATTCATGTATGTATGCATCTCTATCATGGTTCCCTTTATTCTCCTACATCACATTCACAAAGCTGGTTCAAAAAATTTGCCATAATACGTGGGAGTACATTTAAGCCCCCTTTAGCTGACTTTGAAGTGTGCAGGAACGCCATGTCTCATAATGGCAGGATGGGGAGGGGCCGGACCCGATTAAATCCTTTAGAAAATAACACACAGCGCTTCTAATTAATTGTCTGGCTTGTTTGGCCAATAAATCCGTTGTTATCTTCCTCTTTAATCTCAACAAAATATAGCAGAACAGCTCCCACGTCCCCAAAATGTAAAACACAGCAGGCATCTGGTAATGAAACTCGAGAAATGTGGCTGTGTTTCTGCTTTTACTGCTTCTCAGCTAATTCAATGAAAACCAAGAGACTAGCACATTTCATTAGAGCAGCAGGGCGGTGGGAAATTGGAGCTTAATTGGGCTCCTACGACTCCTCCGAGAGATGCTGCTGTCTGCAGTAGCCGGCGCCTCGTGCCCCAGGAGAAGGGTGCTGTCTGTAGTGTGCTGCTGGATCTCCGGCCTCTCTGTGGGCTTTTAGGAGAGCAGGGAGTGGGAGGGCCAGGCCACAGGCTCATGGCAAACCCTGGGAGCATCTCTAATGAAGGCTCGGGCTGGTTGGGCATGGGGGGTAATGGCCCTGGGACAGGCCATGGGGCATGCAGACAGTAGGGAGACAAGGGGGGAGGAGTCGGAGGGGTCTGCAATGGGCCGGGCCTGGCCGAGGCAAGTCTATCGAGGGGCAAAACACCCAGGACTCCGATTAGCAATGTGGAATGAGCCATGAGACCAAGTGTCCTATCCCGTCAACATCATCTGATGGACGAGAGAGAGAGAGAGAGAGAGAGAGAGAGAGAGACAGAAACATAAGACAAAACTTTCTAGACAGTCCAGTGGGACAAACAGAGGATACTGAGAGGACTGTGGTCTTGGCGTCCTGTGCTCAGATTCTGGCCAGGAACACAAGCTCCAAAACGTACGTGCACATCTAATGAAGGAAGAAGAAGAGGAGAAAAAACATATTGGAACATATTGGAAGCTCCTCGTTAAAGCACCAAACTCCACCGACATTCATCAAATTTTGTGTGTGTGTGTGTGTGTGTGGGGGGGGGTTTCTCCTAAAGTGCACAGATATAAGGTCTCATTTACCCCCCCACTGCCTTTGCCTGAGCAGCAGTACTAAGTGCCTTTCTAGGCTGCAGCTCCCAGCAGTGCGGCTGCTCTTTCATCTCAGCTGCTGCCAATGGCGCTGTCAGAAAACTGATGGCATTTCCATCATAGCCTGCTGAATGGAATTGCTCAACGGTGTCCAAATGGTTCGCGTGTGCTGTGGTGTGTGCGTGCGCCTTTGTGCACATCTACGTCTGCGCAGCACGTGCTGTTTTGGCTATGCCTGTGTGAAGGCGGACAAAAACCGCCGTCTTAACAATCGCAAATAATGATCCATTGCGCCAGCCAATCGTATGCAAAATGTTTACTTTCTTTTTTTGGGGGGGATTTTTGTAGTTAATTGAAAAAAAGTTGTACCATCAAGGAAGACGATTTTATTTCTTTTGAGCATTTGTTCCTAACATGCTGTTTGTGAGTCTTTTTTGTATTGTAATAATGTTTTGACCTGTGTTAACTCATTAGAGTGTAAGCTCCCCATGTTGTGCGCATGCTATTATCCACACTCGAGTTCACGCCAGCCCCTTGTAGTACCACTGCTCCTGCTTGAGTAGATGGCTTCACACAGCTCCTGCCAGAGAATTCCCAGCAGTGGTCTGGGGCTGTTTGAGTTAGTCTCCACTCAGCGGCCAGATCTTTAACTCTCCCTCAAACAACGCACACAGACCAGGCCAACACTGATGGCTGGCACCATGCTGTAGCTGTGGTCTTAGGCAAGTTTAAAGCTGTAGGCAACAAAAGTTTTCTGAAGGGTTTTGTTTTTTTTTTTTTTTCTTTACACGCCTGGGAGAGACTTCAGATGGGTCTGGGCTCTATGTGATCCACAAACAAATCTCAAAAGATGCTGCATACTTTCTGTTAGCAAAGACTTTGTAACAAATGAGATTTTGTCTTCTGTATCATTACAATCCAAGCATTTGTAGAGGGAAATTTCATACCTGGCATGCCCAAACCCTAACCAAATGCTCTTTCCAACTTCAGAAGTAAAATCTCCATAATTGATCAGTCAAGCATTTAAGTCTAGCGTATGCTTGTGTGTATGTGTGTGTGTCAAGCAATCTTTAAAGGGAAGTGGTCATTCTGGTTTTCACCACGTTCCATATACATCTTCATATCAGCATTTTCACCATGTGACACCTCTCCATCAGTCCTGTACTTTGGCACACGAGCATCTTGGAGTCTGTTGCACTTCTGTTCCTCCTACAAATCATCACGCATACCACGTTCTAACCGCCTTCCTCTCCCTCTCTCTCTCCCTCTCTCTCTCTCTCTCTCTCTCTGCATGTCTCTCAATCTCTTTAACGCATTCCCTTCTGTCATCTTTGCCTTCCTTTCTGTTTCCTTCCCTTCCCAGCTGAGAGGGAGTCTCGTGTACGTCTTCTCCCACTCACACAATCATGGCTTGAACTGGATGTTTCAGTAGAATAAGGGCATGGAGGGGAGTGGGTGAGCTGACTTTATCTAGGGAGTACTGAGTACTGGATTGTCAGAACGTGTTGGAGAGGAGGCCAATTACGGCAGCAGCTCTCCTCACCTGCTCACACGACGGTTGAGGATATTCCCACTCAGCTCACTTCTCGCACTAGTCCAAATCCGCCAGTCTCAGTCCTTCAGACACCTTCGTGACAGGCTGCCTTTGTACTTTAAAAACTTCACAGGGAAAGTGCAGAAGTGTGGAGAAGCTACACGGGTAATAAAATGGAGATGGGTGCCTTCCATGTGCTTTACACACAAGCGATCTGGTCATGTACAGATAAATGAAGAAAAGTTTGATATGTATATTTAGTAACTGAAGTTGTTTCTGAGTTTAACTTTCCTTTTTTTGGTTGAACGTTGCCCCTCCCCCCTGCCCCGATCCATCGCTGCCCCTCCCCCCTGCCCCGATCCATCGCTGCCCCTCCCCATCGCTGCCCCGATCCATCGCTGCTCTAGCTATGGTGCCTATGCTGCTACATCAGCTCCTCTGTATAACAGCTCTGTCAGGCCTTTGAGAATGCCTAGTTACCGCAAATGCCATCTTAAATCGCCCAAAATAGCTTCCCAAATTCATTTGTGCTGAGGTGCAAACAGGGTTGGCCTTATTGAAAAGCCTTAATAAAAATATAGCAAGAGTGATGGTAGGGTATAATAGACTTTGATTGCTCTTTAATAGCTAATTAAAAGTTTTGTTTACACAGGTAGAATTAATCATGCATGTTAAGTGGGCAGGGATAGTGCTAAGTCATCCAAGAGCAGCCATTTTGTTGCCTCTGCAGTGACTTTGTAAAGCGTATGCATGAATTCACAGCACAGCTAATTACCGACAGTGTATTATTAAGCCCCTTAATTAGATACTATGCAGGCCCTATATAAAAGAAGCCTCTCAGAACACTTCAGGCTTTAAACGAGCACAACACACTCGTGCAGCCTGTGGCTGTCGCGGTGGTAAGTGGATTTTAGCATCTGGCAGATGCAGAGGCAGCAGAACGAACTGCAGGTGGTCAGGCACGTGGGGGACGCGGCCCACTCAAAGGAGAGCAGAAGGAGCGCGGCCAAGCAATTAGGAGGGAAATGACGCCCGTGTAAACAGGGAGGGCAGTGTTTGTTGTACCTGCATGGCCCCTCTGCTCACCTAAGGCGTGCAGAGTAACACACTCTGGCTGGTGCACACAGCCAACACTCTTCCTTCCGGGCATAATGCATTTGCTTATTGTGATTAAATTCGAGCCACCATCCGTCTGCGGACAGGTTTTCTGCTTGCATCAGGCCTGCCGCATCCATTATATCAGTTAACGCGATTATATGTAAATGACCAAGCCTAGCTGCCGTCTACATATCAATTACGATGACGGCGAGACGCGTCAGACACGGGGCGGCATAGTAATTCCTTAGCAAATAGGTTGCACCTGGGAGGAGGAGCATGAGGGTAAGCAAACTTGGAGAACCTCGTTGCTTCCTGATCCTGCTCTATCCTCACATCATCAAAGGTTTACTCCAGCCCCAAGCTAATCTGGGCACATTTTTTCAATAAAATAGCAATTCTCTGCAGTGTTGTTTTTTCTCTTAAGAGATGTAGACAGTGACATTTTAATAGCTAGTTTTTATATCTTTTTTTTTTCTGTTCATTGTTTTATTTTTTATTTTTGGTTCATAGCTCAGCCTGTTTAGTTGACTTATTCACAATGCATGTCATTTTGCCATATTTACATTTTATTGGAGCACATCACATCCATGTACACTACCTGTGAGGGGGTGTTGCTAAAACGCAAGCATGTTTAAATGCTTTTTAACTATGAACTCTTTGAGTAATAAATAAATAAGTACATTTGAATGCAATAAAATAACCCTTCGCTGACTGCTAGCGCCTAGCATTATTACTGTCAGCCAGTGTAATAATCGCTGTTAACAACGATGTTGAGGAATCAGCAGGTAGATAAGGGTGTAGTGCAGGGAGAGAGTGTGTGTGCTAAACTGTGTGAGCTGATAAGGTGTTTAGCTTTGGCCCCAAGTCAAATCTAATGGATCACCTCCGGTGTACTGGCTGATACTAGATTTAGCCCTTCTCCTTCTCCTGATCTGGTCATGAAGGAACGGAAAGCTGTCTGCGTTTGCCTTCAGAGTGATGAGGCCCAGAGCAGAAGAGGAGCTCGTGAAGCCGCAGGAGTGTGTGAGGTGGCGGAGGGAGCCGGGCTGATGGATGAGCCGCTGCCGTCGCTGCGTTGGTTCTTACCTTCATCACTCATCACGGGCCTGAACATCTCGCGCTGCATCCTTAAATGAGGGGACGCAAGAAGATTCCCAGATAATGAGACAGTTTAATTTCAAATCTCTCTGTGGACTATTTGGTGGTGGTGTGTGTGTATATATGTGTGTGTGTGTTTTTCCCCCACAGCCCCCAGCTCTAACAACACTAAGAATCCAAATACTCAGTCCCAGCGTAGTTCAGAGGTCAAAATAGGCCACAAAATCACGCCAGCAGTCTTGGAGCTGTGTATGTTTTACATATGTGCGTGCTGAGGAAGGCAGAGTGGTGGTCTGTGCCCCGACTACCTCTAGTGTCTGAGGCCCTGTGGAACAGACACGAACCCCCCATGAACATGTGGCTGGTGAAGGGATGATGCTGTCGCAGACCCGAAGCTGCTCCACCTTCATATTACAAGCGCGGCTCTGGAGTTCTAAAAGCAGCATCGCTCTACACGGAGCCTAGCCACCAGCATCCAGAGCAGCCGCCCTCATTTGACCTGCAACTAAAACAGAGCAATCACTGAGTGCCCACGTCTCCTCTTTGGAATCTTAATAAACCCAAAGTAGTTTTAAAGGGTTCTGCTAGGATTTAGGAGTGCATGACCACCATCAGTACCAGCTACAATACACCAGAAATCATGCAGTTATTGGAGTTAAAAGCTAATTGCCATGGTACGGCAGTGGGCATGCTTCTGTGGTCTCATTACACACGATGTTTCATGTTTCATTACACAAGACGCGTCTGAAATTTGCTTACGTGTCCTTCAAACTGAGCCTCTAATGTCTGCTGTTCATCTCCGTGCTGCCGCCGAACATTGCACATCACAGACTCAGTCCGGCATTTGTGGGCCAATCTGTGTCACGCAGTTAGGTCCAGCATCTGTCGGCTTGTGAGACTAGAGACTCTTAAATACCGCTTCTCACTCTGCTTGTCTAAGCACACATCTGCGATGGCTTTACGAGCAGCTCTGCATCGCTGTGAGAGTTCTTAAGTGGGTGGTGGTGGTGGTGGTGTATGTGGGTGGGGGGGTGGCGGGTGGACAGAAATGGTGGGGGTGGAGTGAAAGAGAGAGTGGGAAGACGAAAAAAAAAACCACACTGGGGGTATCCAAAGTTCCCTACTTCACGGAGCAGCTAAGCTAGCATGAGAACACAAACACAGGCTGCAGCCATTTTGCCTGCGGATAAAGCTCAGCAGCGAAGCAAAGCCGTAAACACACACTCCAATCCTTTCATCTCCCCACCCCCCTCCCCCACTCCCCTCCCCCCGCATCCACTTCTTCTGGGCCATCAAAGATGAGCCGTGTGGCCGTGTTGACTTATCGAGGTCAAGGTGACCCGGCCAGGCTGTTCGAGGACAGGTGCTGAGTGTGCTGCTCTGTTCACAATTACCTTGTTAAACAGGCAACCTCACTCATAAAGGTCTTTCCTATTGCTGGCCCAAAGGGACGTTAATTACGTGCGCACTGCTGCCGGAGGGGCCGGCATTAGCATAGCGGCTGCCTGCCTCCCCTTCTGTCCTGCTTAATGTCACGTCTCCGCGGGCGGTTTCTGTTTTAACTTCCATCAGTAGACAAATGGAGGCAATGCTACATGAGAAGGCTTAGTCATAATCAGGGCAAGACAGTGAACTGAGCCTAAGTGAGGGAACCTAGTGAGGGAGCCTAGTGAGGGAGCCTGGTGAGGGAGCCTAGTGAGGGAGCCTGGTGAGGGAGCCTGGTGAGGGAGCCTAGTGAGGGAGCCTGGTGAGGGAGCCTGGTGAGGGAGCCTAGTGAGGGAGCCTGGTGAGGAACCTAGCGAGGGAGCCTGGTGAGGGAACCTAGTGAGGGAGCCTGGTGAGGAACCTAGTGAGGGAACCTAGCGAGGGAGCCTGGTGAGGGAACCTAGTGAGGGAGCCTGGTGAGGAACCTGGTGAGGGAACCTAGTGAGGGAGCCTGGCGAGGGAACCTGGCGAGGGAACCTGGTGAGGGAGCCTGGCGAGGGAGCCTGGTGAGGGAACCTGGTGAGGGAACCTGGTGAGGGAACCTAGCGAGGGAACCTAGCGAGGGAACCTAGCGAGGGAGCCTGGTGAGGGATCAGAAACAGCTGTGCTTTGTCTTCGCTCACTACACCACCACTTCGAATGGTTGGACCCCAAGCACAATGACACTACGCAACCTACCATACCGTCATCACCTCTACAAACTTTTGACAAGAGTGTTAATCATTATATTATTTTACAAAGTACAGGGAGTTTAGGCGAGAGCACCATTACCTTTCAGTTCACAATCTCATAATAAGACAAACTACTATCAGTCTGTCATACAGTAATTATTTTCTGCTAATTAGATTTTAATGACTTCTAAAGAAGTGAGGAAATAGAGCTCTTAGACAAAAGGTAAAAGTCACCATGTCACGCACTGTGAATATCATACAGCCAGTAACATGGAGAAGTGCTATAGCTACTCGTACAAAAATATTTGTGCTCATTTTGAGATTTTACTGTATCCAGTAAGAAATTTTCCATGAACTTGTAAAGTCAACTTGTATAGCATAAATTAATGCCTGATCATGGCACAGTGATGAGAACAGGAACTGCCATTTTAGGCAGTTTTCTAGGTTATGAAGGATCACCTGCTCAGTACAACACACCAACACAGCACAGCACTGACAAACATAATATGATTTGCTTCTGAAAGTACTGCAAATATCATATTTAAAATCCAATAAAAATCACCAAAATTGTAGTCTTTTTACAACTACTGATACAAAGTTTTACTACCTTTCAGTAGATCTGGAAAGACTCTTACATTATCTTGCTGCTCATTTATTTGAAGCACTGTGCACTACATAAATACAAAATCCTGCAATTGAGCACTTGGCCAACCTTAGCCTGTTACTTTATGCTCGCTGCGTTCCATTAGATTTGGATCTGGTCCGGCCAGCTGGATTTACACAGCCATTTATTTTCTCATTTCACCCTGCGTCCCCGTGGCACCCCCAAAATTTACACACACATCAGTTTTTATCTCCCCAAGTCCCTCGCAGGACAAATAAGGCAGCTTTATATTCCACTCCTTCTCAGGAAAAAAAAAACAATGTATCCTGTATAGCCAGGTAAATCTCCAAGCAGCAGAACACCGATCATCAAACTTCAGCCTCGGAACACCGATCATCAAAGTTCAGCCTCAGAACACCGATCATCAAACCTCAGCCATGCTATAATGAGCATCAATCTTTTCATCCACTGTTTACATTGTTCTCCAGGCAGAGCACGTTTACTCTAACTTAAGCGTTTACTCAGCACGCTTAAGTGGCCTCCTGCTTGACCCCACAATGCTATACTCACTCGGTTTATAATGAAACACCTCCAGCACATATCAAGACGGTCTTTACTAGCTTTAGAAAAAGAGGGTCAGAGCTGGAATTCACTTGGAATCACATATAGTGTAATTGATCACAATGCTTGTCAGGCTTTGATCTTACACAAAGCTTTGATGAAGGAGTGCTGTGCTCCGTAATTCAAATCAGTGACAGTTTTTTTTTTTTTTTTTTTTTGGGGGGGGGAAAGAACTGTGAAGAACATATTCATATTCACATTCATTATAGAGAAGATATGGATGACTCAAGACATTCAGGCTACTATAGACAGAAACTAAGTTTACCAAAGAACAGATGAAAAGATCAAAGAAACAAAGTTTTAATTCAATTTCTGTGTGATGTGATGGGAGACGTATGATAAATGAACTCTCGGTCTGAGTGGAGAGCATTGCCACAGCTGTCATCTAGGCCAAAGTGACTTGGCTGAGATCCTCCTCATCACCTGCAGTCTGCCTCCATCACAACTCAGCGCTCTACAGGGCCTGCAAAAGCTGATGTTCCACTGGGGAGGCATGCAGTAATATTCTTGGTCTGAGAAAGAGAACCTCTCCCTGAAGCGGCCTACGGTTACACTGGTGCCCATTCACCAGCACAAAGAACACATAAATCTACCTCGCAAGCCTCTAAAACTTTGCCTTTTTTCCCCACCAGAACTGCTCCTGAATTTGCGTGTTGTCTACATGTTGTGCTGAATGCCAAATGAACTGCTGCACCAGAACATGAGGCTATCTGCTTCCTTAAATTCATCACCAGAGGATTTTTTTATTGTCTGGATGGGTTTAATCATTTCCCTGAATTGTCTTCTTTTCGACGAAGCACAAATGAACAGGATGTCTAATTATGGAGCCTGTAGAACAATCACTTCATATAATGAGGGCTTATCTGGCTGTGCTGCACAGGGCTATGTCGATCCATTTGTTATAGAATTATGGAGTTAAATCCTCTGGCTGGTTAAAAAGAGCCCTCCCATTTGAGGCTCTTACTCCTGACCCCACTGCTATAGCAGTTCAGCTGGAACAGGTGCTCACTCCTTCAGTTTTTCTTTTTAACATTTTTTTTTTAACATCACCTCACTTTTTCAAAACCTGAACATAATGGAGACACCTGGGCGATTCAAAATAACTAGACAGAGCACCACAAACGATTGAGAAGGCTGACACCGAGGAAGGCAGAGACCGAGAGGTACCTAGAAGTGGGCTAGAGGAAGATGGTACCGCGTAGGGAATCCCGCCATGCCCAGTAATGACCCCGCAGCTCCGCCAGCCGCCCCCCCCGTCTGGGGCTTCTGGGCTCTCTTACGCAGGAGATGAATGAGACGGCGGTGCTGGCAGGCACCTAATGTACCGCCGAGGCCCAGAGCTGCTGCTCGGAGAGGGCCAGGTGATAAAAACCTGCAGATTTCACGGCAGCTGCGCCCACCTCGCCGTCTCTCTGACAGAGCACATAACTAATAAGACAACATGGCCGGGGAATTGAGTGATTTCGCTGTTAATAGCAGGGGTAATCTCCATACGCATGAACAGATTAGCTCAGTGGTCAGGGGATGACCCGGAGGCCTGCTCTCGAAGAGCATGTCCAATTAGGTCCAGTCTTTTACTCGTGCAGATTCCACAGTCTCTTTTGCCTGAGAACGAAGGCTTTTTTTGCAGCACCTCCACTCACTGGATGAAGTTTCACCTCATTTCCCTTCAGAATAAGCTCCTGTGCAATCAGCCTGGATGAGCATCGCACATCAATCCGGGTGATGCAACCTGAGATTTGACAGCAGACAAATTAGCAGGGGCGCAAAATAAATCCTGCAAACAAGCCTTGGATTTTGAGCAGCGCACACGGCATCAAGGCTGGCTCAGGTGGGGCTCGGGTAGGGCTCGGGTGGGGCTCAGGTGGAGCTTAGGTGGGGCTCAGCGTCCTCTCACCTGTACTGACAGCAGCGGAGGTCTTCTACACCACAGTCAGCAGAGCCTCTGACCAATAAGAGCCGTTGGTGCATCTGATTTACTGTTCCACCTGAGGGACGCCCCTACCTTCTAAGACATTATTCATCTCATCACACACACACAGATCCTCTCAGGAGGAAGCCCTGCACTCTGATTACCTTTGGGTCCCAGCTCTCTAGACAGACTCATTCATGGGAACTTCATTCATTTCAGAGGGGCAACTGTAAACATAGGAAGCCTAATCCTATCCAATTTTCCCCTTTGCCTCTGCCACTCTGACTCCCTCCCACACTTCAGATAGCAAATCTTAATTTCTCTCCAGAGACACCGGCTCCAGCTTTGGCAGCAAAGTTTGCTTATCTTCACAGTGGCCCAAACTGGGCATTTTAAACACTCCCACTGTAAATAGCCTTATCAGCTAAACGCAAGTTACCCACAATCACCTGCTGTTCCACTCTCAGGATGACAGCAGAACTCCTGATTTCGTTTGAAGGCGGCAAGCTGTGACAAAGGCAGTGTAGTGTGATCGTGCCACAAACAACAACAACAACAACAACAACAACAAAACTCTGAAAAAATAAGCTGTGAATTCCACGCACTCCCACCAAAGCTGGTCCAGCCCAGGAACACAGACGGATCTGTTCCACCGCGAGAAGTAGTTAATGTGGCTGTAGATGTTCGAATCAAAGCACCACGTAAATTGCAACAGGGGAATTTTGTGCTTGGTTGTATCCTGTAGCCTGTAGCCAAGCAGGGGAGAACACAAGGAACAGTGAATCTCGACTGCTTCTGGCACTCACACTGTCGAGCAACACTCGCTTTTGTCTGCAATCAAACCGTTACCCTCCCCTCCTGCCCTTGCACCCCCAGCACAGCAAAACGTGATGGGCAGTAGGTTTTAATTAAACCCAAAGGGAAAGATCTTAATGATTGGCCAGGTTTCATCACCATGGGCAGGAACGTGTGTGAGCAGCGTGTGTGAGCAGCGTGTGTGAGCAGCGTGTGTGTACGTGTGTGAGCAGCGTGTGTGTACGTGTGTGAGCAGCGTGTGTGTACGTGTGTGAGCAGCATGCATCATGGGCTGTGGAGCGTTGGCTGCAGCTCAGACCACACACACACACACACACACACACACACATGGGCCCTCGCAACAGCGCAGTGGGAAATATATATCAGCTTTGGACAACAGCAGCCCTATGTGACCCTAAGCGCTGAGCTCTATTTAAACAGAACTGGCCTGTAAGCCTTCACTGCTACTGCTGCCTATTCCCCCTCTGTAGTAATTGACCTTTCGGCTAATGTTTTGATTCGCTGCACCCCGAAGACGTGCTTTTTCAGGAAGCCTCTGCATCTAACACCACTCTGTCGTCTTTTCATTACAGGAAGGATTATTTGCTTGCTTATCTGGATCATTATCTGCTCCATGCTTGTCATAGTCTCATTATTCTTCTATATCCAATCATATATCTGTGCGTGTATTGTTCGGCCATCTCTCTCAACAGATTATGACGGGTCTACTACTGTTTGCTCTGTAGTTCACTCTGTTGTTGCTTTTCGTGCTGTTTGTCATTAAGAACAGCTCCATGCAGGTTGCATACATCTTACCATGTATTCTTCAGGGGGAATATCCTTCCAAACTCACCAATCAATAGTTCAATTTGTCAAGGTAAAGGCCAGTTATGTAATCACTCCTGTCTGACACTGGACGCTGACAGGCCTGGGCAGCTGGAGAAGGGCCCATAATGAGCATTAGTTGGATAATAGATCTATAGATCTTTCTCAGGGACAGTGTGTGTGTGGGTGCATGTGTTCGTATGTGTGTTAGTGTGTGTGTGTGTGTGTATGGTATATAAGAGTGTGTGTGTGTGAGGGGGGGGTGGTGGTGGTGAGAGTTAATGCAGTTTTCAACACATTTCCATACCTCGTTGCCTTCACAGGCTTGGTGAACATGTGCACCAGCCCCAGAGCAGAGACGTGCACACGGGACATGGAGGATGGCAGCATGATTATAGCTGATGAATTATGCACGACAGAGCATCTCAAGGTTGATCTGGGTGTCTCCGTACATTCCTGATGAGCTGCCTGTGCTCGTGTGTGAGGAACCCCATTCATTTGCCCAACACCCCCACCACCCCCACCACGGAGCCGTGCAAGGCGCCCGCGTGTTCCCAGATGCTCCCACTTTGTAGGGGAATAAAACAAATACATGCCAACAATAACACCAGTACAGCCACTACAGACGCAAACACAGACGTAGACGCAGACAGAGGCTGCTAATAAGACCACAACAGTGACTTGCACTTTTAAGTGTGAGCTGACAGCAGCAAGTCGTCTCTGTGTTCTACAATCCAAAGAAATGCTGGAGAAAAGGGAAAAAAAGCGGAGTCTGAGAATGGTGCGATACTAGTGCAGAGGGACCCTGAGCTCACGGCTCGCGCCAGAGCCAGCCAGGGGCCCAGGATCAGCTGCCCGCTCAAAATGGAGTCACACGCTGAGAAATAGTTTGCGAGCGGTGTGAAATAGCCTGGTGGAATGAGAGCAGACCCTGACGGAGGCTGGTTAGGCTTACCACGCAGGAGATCAGAGGTGGTGTGCGGAGAGGCGTGGGCACGGAACAGCTGCCAATCAAAATCATCCTCCTCTCCCTGGCTGAACTCACACAGGCTGGGGTCGGAGTCCTCATCAAAGGTACAGCCCGCTGCTGCAGAGAGAGAGAGAGAGAGAGAGAGAGAGAGAGAGGGAGAGAGAGAGAGAGGGGGGGGAGCATCAGGCTCCGTCAGCATGGACCCACAGTCTCGTTAAAAACGATCTTCAAAAGAGTGGAAAAACTAGCCTATTACTGTGTGTTCTATCTAATGCGGTCCAACTTTTTATTCATGAGATCAGCTAAGACAAACTTCCCGGGCCAGAGAAATTCATGTGGGGTTCCCTTCACCTGCACGTTCTGCCTCTAAAACGTGCACTCTAGCATACGGGACTCTGCAGGCCCTGTGAGAGACTCGTCGTACTGCAGGTGAGCACAGCAAGACCCCGTGACAGCAGCCCGATCGAGCAGCACTGCTTGTCTTATTTGGGGTGATATTTCATCACGCTATCCGCTTTGATCTCGTTTCTGCGGCTGTAAGGGGAAATATGCCAGACTGCACATCCACATCCCTCAGCCTCCACACTCCAATTAATATCAGTCATCCACAAGACACCCTGCTCACCCTGACACAAACGCTCCACGCAGGACACATCCTCTGCTCCAAACACACACGTTCATGCAAATCACGTCTTCCAGGCCTCACGCGATTATCAGGACGGCAAACAAACGTTTGGCACAACGGCGCCCCTGGGAGCCGCTTTATTATTGTAATATATCAGGGCCTGTGAAAGGAAAGCTGAAAGCTCCCGTCTGTTCCAGGTGACGTCCAACAGGTGGCGCCACTCTGAGCAAAAGAGCCGCAGGACTCACGGTCCCCTGCCCACACCGTGCTGCAGTGGCCCATGTCCTGCGCATTAGCCCAGCGCACACAAACCCACCTCCTGACCCTGCGTCACGTGACTCTCGGCCATGCCAGAGCACAGGAGGAGAACAGCAGGAAGGGACCATTCTGACAAAGATCACCACAGGACTCATAAGACCACAGGACTCAAAAGATCAAGGTGACCCTTGCAGCTGATTCCCTCATTATTGGCACCTCTGGGTATGCAGACATCACTTCACATCAGACACATAAAAGAAGAGGTGGTGCATTTTCATACGGATATGAACAAAGATTTCTGATAGACACTTTAGTAGTTAAACTTTGCCAACTATTACCTAACCATGACACCAGGGCGTCAATTCTATTTTTAGAACAGTCTGCCACCCAAATAATGTCTAGTCGCCCTGTGGTCAGAAACTCCCTGGTGCTAAAAGTGGCAGATATAGGACTGCTGGGAAATTGTGCAATCCAGTAGATGGGCTGCAGTCTGTACGTCTGCTGGTAGGCACTTCTAAATGAGTGTAGCTCCAAGTCAGAATAAGTTTAGCAAAAGTTGTGTGTTTTCAATGTTTCATGGCCTCTGCATCAGTTTCTCCATCTACCACTTAGATATACTATCATGTTAGGTTATTCTTAGCCACACACATCAATCAATGGGGATTTTAATTAAGTATCTCTATTCACAGTATGCTTTACTGCCTTTCATGTGCAGACAAAAGTCATCCCTATATATTGTGGGAATGTGACGGCATACAAATGAACTGAAGAGCAATCTTAGAGAGCACATCCAGTGCGACGCAGGTGTACAAAAGCGTTCCCTGCCCCCACACCATGCACACAGGTGAGATAAATGCATTCAGCTAGTGTGAGAGAGAGAGAGAAAGAAGCAGAGTGTGAGTGAGAAAAGAGAGAGAGAAAAGAGAAAGAGAGAGATGTCTGTTCTAAGCCTATCTGTGAAAATTTACGCCACCCTCTAAGCTGGTGTAGCAGAGATGTACTGTTAAGGTCATAGGTTAATAGCCCAGCAGATACTGTATTGAAGATGGCCCCCAATTGGCACTAAGAGTGGTATATTACTCCTCTTTAGGAATGTGAAAGTAAGGCACTCAGAGCTTTCCTCAGAGCGGATCCTGAGAAGGAAGAATAATTACACCTTCTCTGACCACCCAGCCTCCAAGATGTTGAGCTCGATCCTGCTGGCATCGTGATTAGGTGCCTGCTTAGTCCAATGTTCATCTTCAGCCTCATCTTCTCTCGCACACCCTTATGTCAGGCCAGTCACGACCCACTCCAATACGTAATTACATTTTAATTTAGCACAGCAACAGCATATGGTTGTACATCAAGTCTGAGCCTCTGCCAAGGTTAAAACGCCCCCTGGCTACAGAGCACTGAGGCGCTGGTGTGCTCTAATTCATGCAGCATGCTTGTTTTGTTTATTCATGAGAACAAGTACTCTTTCAAGGCTCGGGCCTTTAGTGTCAGCTGGTTAAATTGTGAAGAATGCTCTGCCTGGCCTACAGGGCTATCGCTTCTGACCCTCCTGCAACTGATGCCAAGAACCAGAGATAAATCTTTGCCCTTTCTTCTACCTAAGAAGATGGCATAAGATTACCCAAATTACCACAGCAGAGAGAGATTCCAAGGCTGTTTAGCTTATGAACTTTCGACCTAAGTAACCAATTAGGTGTTGGTTGACAGTACACATTTGGGATACAGCAACATTCCCCAACAGAGGAGAATTAAGACCAATTTTATTCAATATTATTCAAAGTAACACCGCATGACTGCAGGGCTTTGTCTATTTGTAACCTCTTATTCTTCAATACATAAAAGAAGATCCACAACAAACAGCAATGGTGACTCTATGACTGATGAAAATAGTACACACAGCACAAATAGCTACTAAAATAGCTTCAGGGGTCCTGGGGATTGGCAGTTATCAGAGGATGAGGAGAATAATTCGTCTGCTGCTTAACGGCTCCAGGTTACCTCTACGTTGCCAGCGTATATTTAAAGGGTGCCCTACTTTGTTGTTTTGTCTAGGCTCTTCCCGCATTCCTTACAGTGAATCTCGTTGCAACAAATTAGATTCTTCTCTTACGGTATCTTCTTATGAGCATGTCTCTAGTCTTACCATTTAATTGAGTCCTTGCATTGCACTCGGGGACTTAGGGGCAGCATTGTTAGTGAATCCTTGGTAATCCGACATTTACATAGACTTTATACACTGCCGGGTGTACCTTCCTGGGTTCAGGGATATGTTCCACAAGCGTTCCTGTTCAAATAAACACTTCACAGAGCACAAATAGCAGGAGAGGCTCTGAGCAGCACCTCTGTGCACACACCCTACTTCCTGTTGCTGTGACACTCTCATGCACACATGCCTCAAACAACAGAGCCCCATTAATCGCTATTAAAAGTGTTTTCACTACTGCATTTTATTATGCACACATGAATTACAAGCGCCGCTGCTCATAAAAACATTCTTTGTGGTTCAAAAGCATGTGAATGGTTTCTCATTATTAAACCCACGGTAATGGCCCTTACATTGACATAACCACGTCTGCCTGAGTGCCTCCTTCTTTTTTTTATGAAATCACAGTCTGGTTATTCAGAGTGCAGGAAATAAATGACAGGGCTCGGGAGGCACTCGTCCACAGAGGCAACCACACCAGCTCCGGGAACGCACCAGGGTACCGGGGCACACGCTGCCCCTGGCGAACCAATGTGTGGCCACCACCAATCAGTCCAATCAAACCTCCCCTGACTGGGCCGGCACACAGCTGGAAGGGGCTGGCAGATCAGGCCTATGGCAGCACTGCCAGCCTAGCCTCATTAGCATGGTTGCGCGCAGGCTGAGACAAGGCAGGCGCTACACAGACGAGCTCTGTTAGCATCAGGTTAGCATCTCTGTGCTGACAACGAGCGTTGTTCATTCACTCCTACAGGTTTAAAGAGGGAATCAGAGCACCCAGTCACACTGACACACTGCTGTACATCCAGGGGGGGGTGTCCCATAATGCATTTAGCAGTGGGCCACTGGCATAGGGGAGACTTGAGTTACATGGCATTGAAGTGCACTGGACAAGTGTAACAAACTGTCGTAGGTTCAAAGGATAATCAGGATACTGTACTGCATTTTAGGACTTGTTTGAAAAAACCTCCCTCGGTGCACTCGACTCAATTTACAATACGGTATGATGACAGTTCCTCTAGGGGGAGGAAATGAGCCAAGCAAGTGCAAACACAAATTTCCGAGCAGTAAAACAGAATCGACCTAATTAACTGGAGGAAACGTATGCGCTTCTTCATCATTTCCACACCTGGCTCACATCTGCCTAATCTTACGAGCTGCTGCATTCAGAAGCAAACATGCCAGTATGGTAGTAAACAACGATATCTAAACCACATCAGGTGAAAACTCCTGCTGCAACCAGACACCCACACACCCAACACACACAAACCCACCCACACACACACACACACACACACACACACACACACACACACACACCCCCCCACACACACACACACACACACACACACACACACACACACACACACACACACACACACACACACACACACACACACACACACACACCCACACACCCCCACACACACACACACACACACACACACACACACACACACGAGCAGGTGAAAGGACAGTGGGCAGAGGCTGCTGCAAATACCAGACACCCACACACCCAACACACACAAACCCACACACACACACACACACACACACACACACACAACACACACACACACACACACACACACACACACACACACACACACACACACACACACACACACACACACACACACACACACACACACACACACACACACACACACACACACACACACACACACACACACACACACACACACACACACACACACACACACACACACACACACACACACACACACACACACACACACACACACACACACACACACACACACACACACACACACACACACACACACACACACACACACACACACACACACACACACACACACACACACACACACACACACACACACACACACACACACACACACACACACACACACACACACACACACACACACACACACACACACACACACACACACACACACACACACACCCACACACACACACACACACACACACACACACACACACACACACACACACACACACACACACACACACACACACACACACACACACACACACACACACACACACACACACACACACACACACACACACACACACACAGCAACCAGAAGGTTGAGAAGGCTGAGTGCACAGCAGCCAAGCTCCCCGGCACACCTGCTGCTCCAGCTCCTGTCCACACAGCTGCCCAGGGCCCACGGCCGAGGCCCAAGACCTCACCCTGCCGCCGAGCTTTGGACATGACGTGGGACGCATATTGAGACATCCAGTGCAAGGATGAAAAGGACTAAACACAGAGCTTTCCGCTTGGTTCACAGGGCAACACTGTCTATTTCCACCATATAATCGGCCAGTGCAAGATACATGACCTCATGAGTCCTCAAAATACAGTTCAATTACAAATATGGTTGACAACACAAAAGTTGATGATACAAAAGCAGCATGAATCCTGCAGGCTAGTCTTAGCTAGGCACAACTCTTGTAATCTGCCTTACAGGTACACGATGTTTGGCTTTCTGGCTAAGACTTATAGATGGAGTTGGCCAAACGTCCTGGATTATAGTGAGATGTTAATTGAAGAGCAGCTTTGGAAAAACGTTTTGTACAATGTCTGTCTCATTAAATGCTATGTAAAGTTTAGCTAGCTAAGGTAGCATATACGTAGATCGTGGTGTTTCACTAACAATGCTGGAGTCCCTTCTTCCGAATACTGAGAAGAGCAAGGCTGCTATAGACAAGCCCTCATAGTGAATAATGCATTTCATTGGTCAGATTTCCTGTCAATTTGCTAATACACTTACATTACAGAACCCTTCAACATAAAACCTTCACCAACCCTTAAAAACAATAAGATATTCTGCTGTGTTTTAAGCAAGCATCTGCTGCCATTAACACGTTAGCTAGACGTCATTAGAACTTTGGGATGGTTTTCTGTGAGTAGATACTACAAAAATAGAGCTTTCTGGCAAG
Organism: Brachyhypopomus occidentalis; assembly: GCA_020368025.1. Lineage (NCBI taxonomy): Eukaryota > Metazoa > Chordata > Actinopteri > Gymnotiformes > Hypopomidae > Brachyhypopomus > Brachyhypopomus occidentalis. Next base: position 5,888,560 of record JAGXOD010000082.1, on the reverse strand, counting down.
AGGGTCTTGCAAATGGAAGTACAGTGAAGTGATAGATCTGTGATTTGTGAGCTTTTTCCTTCCCAAATCCCTCAGAGTCTTGTTAGGATATATGGCACCATAGACGCCACACAAAACACCTCATGAACATTGCGTGCAAGTCACACACTGACTCAGTCATATCCATCAAGCTGAAGATCCTGCTAGAAGGAGCAATTAGCATCAAGTAGCTTCTGTATGTCTCATTAAAATAGTGATGCATTGCATCAGTGACACTGTATGTCCAAGTCTGATTAGTCTGCCTCTGCTTGGGTCACAGTTAGATCTTTACATGCAAAATGATTCACAGAAAACACAGAAACAAGCTTTTGCTGTGGCCATTCCTGTGCCCTGAGCTAAACCTGTATGGAAATGGACCATACATGGTGTAATAAATTCAAGGGTGCCAAGAATTGTGATGTGTTTCTGAGGAAAAATGTTTTTTAATGAGGTTAAATTTCTCTCATTTTCTCAATTATTGTGCATGAGTTCAAGCTGCTAAATACAAAAAAATACAAAATACATTTTCATACCTTTTTTTGCTTATATTTGCCAAGTATGCGAATCATTTAGCATAAAATGCAAATAGTATTTACCAAGCATGCAAATCATTTCCTGTATAACTATAACAGAAGAACACCACATAAAGCCACAACATAGATGATGCAATTTGTACATTTTGTACATACATTTTGTATATTTGGAATACTGGAAAAAATAAATAAACCATGGCAATGGATATCAATCTAGTTTTAACAGACTATGATTAATTTTGCTTGTGTACTCTATATCGACTGCTTTCATTATGTAATATAACAAAGCGGGGTCTGTGTGTGTGTGTGTGTGTGTGTGCACATGTGCATGAGTGTGTGTGTTCATTAATTTTCCCATTACCAAACAACAACTAATATTTGCAGCTCAGGTAGAATATATAGCCAACAACACCAGAGGTTCTTCACTGCACTGTATGTGGGACCAGTCAAAATAAATCCATGCCAGAGTAAGTTAATGGACGATTATGTTTCTAGGGAACTAAGCTTTTACAGACCAGCCCATTATATGCACAAATATCCTGCCCATTTAGTTCTGTGTCCAACTCATCTGGCAAGCTTTGGCTCCACCTTTGGCTCCACCATTTTCTTATGGCAGAAGGAATGAAGACAGGGTTTTATTATCAGGTCTAATAGGCTGTTTTCAGTGCGTAGAGAAGTAAGAGTTTGTTTGGACTGATACAGAGTTTATATTAAGTTACAAACAAAGGTGGAGCCAAAGCTTGCCAGATGAGTTGGACACAGAACTAAATGGGCAGGATATTTGTGCATATAATGGGCTGGTCGGTCAGAAATATTTGTGTGGAAATGATCGAATGTTTCTCTGTTTTATGTCCCTTGGAATAAGTCACTTAATAAGGCACCAATAAGGCACCAATAAGGATTTCCTATCTGGATTCAGTGTTCTTGGTACTCCCTCTGTCTGCCTTCATTTAGATGGGACACCAAACCTATCGTCCCATGGCTGGCATATCTCGCATGGACGCTTCGCTGCCCACAGAATGATTAAACTGTGTCTGGACTGATCCTCTTTTAATTAGCCCACCTCTGTGTGCATTGCACTTAAGTGCTCCTCGAGCAACACAGCACCAATCCGCTATCAGCATGACAACAGATTTGCATGATGGGTATGCGTTTCAGAAGGCAGTCGGCCCGCAGGCAGTGCAGCTTACACACACGTGCACCAGCACACGCACATGCTCCCACATGTGCACGCTCTTCTGCGCACACGCTCAAGGGACAGACATGACCGAATGCCACGAGTCTCACGTGCTTCGGTGCAGAGAGCTCCGTCGTGGGGGAGTGGATGCATGTCCCGTAGGAGTCAGGGCCAAGGATGTGTCACACAACTCCCAGAGCTGGTCTTCTCCTGCCATCTGTGCTCCATAAACACCCCCTATCCCTCCCCCACTACCCTCTAAACCTCCCCCCTTACCAACCCCCCCCCTCCGTTTGTTGACAGGAGACCGATATGGAGCCTGAGCCTCATCCGGCTCTGCTGCTCTCCCTCAGCACGCGCTTGTCCAGACTAACGGTGCTTTATGTCAGTCTGACTCATCTACAGTGTCTGTCTGCTTGCCCCTCTACTCCTATCCAATCAGAGTGCCAGTGGAGCATGTGATCACTCACTGTGTGTGGCTGTATGGTTGTTCTGCTCTTGTAAGTAGAATGTATCTTCTCAATCCACACTTAAATCCGAACATAGGCAGAGTGAGAAGTTGCCAGTGGTGGTAACTAGAGGCATCTTTAGATTCCCAGGGATGGACAGCTGGGGAAATGGGAACAGGCAGTCTAGAATCACACATATCTGTTTGCATATGCTATGTTACCACAGAAGCAGTCAAAGTAAAACCAAGTAAGCAGCTTCCAGCTAAGCACACAAACGTCACCTTGACTTGCTCCGTCTTCGAAGACTCCTGCATTCTTCTCTTTACAGCAACTCAACTCAATTCAACCTACTAATCTATTTCCATACTCAAGGCATCCCGAAGACGGAAATCGATCTGGGGGTGGGAGGCTGTCATAAAATATGAGAGAAAGAACGACAACTGCAAAAAAAACCCAGTTTCTGGTGACTCACCAACGCAGGGAGGCTCGGGCTTCTAGCTTCAGCTACGTGTCCCAAAGCGGCAGTCTGGGGTGCAGCGCTGAGACGCGCGTATCTGAGCCGGAGGAGTCTGCTCCAGGCAAAAGTGTGAGATGGCTAAACTGGAGGCATGAGAAGGATGATCTCAGCAGCAAGGATGACACCGCTGCACAGAGCGCTAGCGCTCCATCCCCCGCACATTTACTCAGCCAGTTTGCAAAGCTGCTCTGCTCTGTCACACTACAGACTTCTTTCACATGCCGGCTCCATGCGCGACCTTCACAAACAACACACGCCGTCCTCGGCACCCCCACAGTAAGACACAAGATGGCTGAGCTCTGAAATGCAACGCACTCTTTAGTTTATTGCCATTTTCTGCATTGTCACGAATGCGAGTCTGCCCCATCACCAGATCTCCTTCAGAAACGTTAGTGTGGCTCCCTGGTTTAATGAAGGTTAATTGAAAACAAGAGCCCAGGTTGTGGTTCTGCAGAAGCCTTGTGAGTTCAGCTGTGACATCTGCAATGCCACGTGCCCCTATACGTGAGCCTGTGTGGCTGCAGAGTCCAGAGTTAAATGGCATGCATCAGTCAGCAGCATGGGGGGGGAGACTGCTGCCGCCATTTTGAGTGCTAGCAGAAATACCAAGCGGGTTCTTTTAATGTGATTTGCTACACCAACACTCACAGCTCTTTGAAGTACCATTTCCAGCTCTCCTGTTCCATTACACACTGATAGGCACCTGGAACCACTACGTGTTGGAAATGTTCATTTTAAACTGTTAACAGGTCCGTTTAGAGTTTTGCAATGAAGAGGGAAGACAATCTCACTTCAGAGTTGGGAAACTAACTTTGATAATGTATAATGTCCACTACTACAGCAATGCAGAAATATTTGTGTGGAAATGATCGAATGTTTCTCTGTTTTATGTCCCTTGGAATAAGTCACTTAATTGGAGTGTTTGAAGAAATTATCCTAATCAACTCAAGGCTACAACACAAACACAAAATGTGTCATGCATGTTTTTGTAAAAATTAACAAATATTCTTATTTTACAGTGAATCACATTTATATATTTACAAAATTCATCCATGCCAAAAAAGGACTTTAGAAAGCGTGTTTAGACTTTAGTGACGAACACGGCACGACGGGATTAAGGCAGTCATCCCTCACCAGCAACCAGATCAAGGTAAGCTACTTCTGTGACATATTTTGACATGCCAGTCATGTTAGAGAATGAGAGAGCTTGGATGTGGATGAATTAGTCAGTGAGTAAGTCGAGAAAGTCAAAGAGGAAAGAGATGGGGGGGAAAAGTGAAGGGACAAGGAAAAAGAGAGCAACATCTGCTAAATGTCGGGCGGACAGCAGGGGGCAGTGTTTGAGGGTTTCTCAAGGCCACGCTGGAAAGTGCAGAGGATGAATGCAGTGCAGCCCACTGTTCAGGGTCTAATTAGAAGTGCCTGTGTTGAGAGCGAAGGCACCCGGGTTGTGGGCTCGCTACAGGACGCGCTTTGGCGCTTCAAAGGCGCCGCGTCGCAAACGTCCACTTTCCACTGATGCTGACAAACAGGTTGCAGCGCCTCCCTCCACCTCGTGGGTTCCGTCGCTACGTCTCCCGTCTGTCGGAGCAGCCAAGGTCAGGTGCCGAGATGCAGGCGAGCTACTGAGATAGCATCCACAGAAGCCTTGAGGCTATTTGTGTGGCATAAAACAAATTCCACATCAGCACAGATAAGCCAATAAAACAACGAGGGGTCCGGCATCAACGGCCCAGTGTGCTGGAGCTTTTATTTTCAGGGCTTTATTGGGTAATTAAAGTTTGAAGAGTGGCCATATGCTCCATACAACTGGCTGTGGCTGAGTTACTAAACCTTGACTGTGAACAGGTGAAAGAGAACAGACTTACTTACTGTCAGTGATCTTTGCCATCTGTTAGTGAAATGGTTGTTCTAATGGGAGACAATTACTGGTTTATTTTTATCCCCATAGTCAATGTCTTTAAAATATGCTCACTGCAAAATGTCTCCAAAAGCTCAGATTTTGATTCCTTCAAACACAAAGAGGACGAACTCTCGAAAGATAAACATGAAATTGGAATTTTGCAGTCAAAGGTAATTGGAGACGTATGCAAATTGGAAGCAGTAATGTAAAAGTGCTTACTCCTAAGTCTGGGTTTTATGATTCTTATAACTACAAATTACAAGAAAAGTTTGGGAACCTTTCTAGACCAACAAGATTTCTGCATCTGCAATAAAAGGGCTCTCTTTCAAGGCGGTCTAAAAAACACACACAGCATTTCACAGTGTAATGTGTTTTATTGAACAAATCGTTGAAACAAACAGGGTCACTCATGAAAAGAGGGGCTAGTCATGCACCTCCTGGTCATTTTTTGGCAATATGAATCAAGCACTTTCTAAACCTGCTAATCAGTCCTCCTCAGAACTGTGAGATTATATATATTTTTGATATGGCTTTATCACACCTTAGCATTTCAGTGTGGTTACGGTCATGATCCCAAATTGGCAATCCTAACACAGTTTCATATGTTTGCACCACTTGCAAAATCACTGGATTGTTCTTGTGCTTTGGATTACTTTCTTATTGCATGACGCCACCTTTTTGATTTTTAGATGACAGACACCCTGATGTCTTGCTGGAATACGTCCTCCAAAAGCTTGTTTGGTTCCTTAATACATGCAGGCATGCAGACCCTGTGGCAGCTCCACGCCATTACTTCCCCACCTTCAGCACCCTCTCACAGGCAGGACAGCGACAGTGCTGAATTTATCCATTTGCAAACTGTCGGCATCACTGATGGCTGATGGAGGCTTAAGTCTTTAGAAGTCATTTTTTAGCCTCTTCCAGTCTTGTAAGTTTCTACTTTTTTGCTAAGGTTCCCTTAGTCACTTTTGACCAGGCAGGTCATTCTCATACCTGAATCGACTATAACACCCGACTCCAATTACCCTCTTATAAAAAGGTAATTTTGCTGCAAGTTCACGTTTATTTTTCCACCAATAACCTTATTTAAACCATATCTTTAATTAAAATATGGCAATGGAAATTGTGTGGAGTTTCTATTATTACTGATCTAAATCATTCAGTCAAATTACTTCAGATCAGGTGTTTTTTAAAGGTGTTTTTTGTAGGTACCCAATAAATTGTAGGTAGCTTTTCTCTCTGACAGCAGCCGACCCCGTGTAGCTTCATAGTGAAGGGTTAGCAAGTTGAGAGAAGCACTTTCTACTAATGCACCTCTGGATGATTGTCATACTCATGGTACTAACCTTGCTGGGGAGGATCTGAAAGTTTAAATTACACTGAACCCTGATGCCCCTGTGCTGAACCCTGATGTCCCTGTGCTGAACCCTGAGGTCCCTGTGCTGAACCATGATGCTCCTGTGCTGAACCCTGATGCCCCTGTGCTGAACCCTGATGCCCCTGTGCTGAACCCTGATGCCCCTGTGCTGAACCCTGATGCCCCTGTGCTGAACCCTGATGCCCCTGTGCTGAACCCTGATGCCCCTGTGCTAAACCCTGATGCCCCTGTGCTAAACCCTGATGCCCCTGTGCTGAACCCTGATGCCCCTGTGCTGAACCATGATGCTCCTGTGCTGAACCATGATGCTCCTGTGCTGAACCATGATGCTCCTGTGCTGAACCATGATGCCCCTGTGCTGAACCCTGATTCCCCTGTGCTGAACCCTGATGCCCCTGTGCTAAAACCTGATGCCCCTGTGCTGAACCCTGATGCCCCTGTGCTAAACCCTGATGCCCCTGTGCTAAACCCTGATGCCCCTGTGTTCCAGGCCACTCCACCTCTGTTAGCTTCTAACTGCTAGTTTTTTGAGACTTTGGCATCGGCCCCCACCCCACACCCAGACTTGAGACGTTCCACCAGTACTCCAGCAACTCAGCCCACAGCTTCTACTCAACTCCTCCACCCTCCACAACCAAGGTTTCATCTGGCAGGCTGTTCAACGGAAGTCTGTGGAGCAGGATGGTGTGTTTGGCTCCTTGGGTGCTGAACAAAGGGATTTACACGCAGTTAAAAACGCTGGACCTTTTTTCTCTCAACACTTCATCCTGCAGCGATCCTGTGAGGCCTGAGAAGGAAGGGCCAATAGATGCAGCATGTTACTGGCTACAAAGTAGTGAAAATATTATAGGTTCCCTTTCTTCCCCAATCCCCAGATAATTTCTCTTTGCTTGTTTTCTCGCTGATGGCTGTGAGACAGTGGCAGCACATGTACTGGCCGTTTACAAGTAAACCCGAAGAGGACTCGTGAATTAACAAAAGCTACGGCCTGCCACAGAGATAATAAAAAAAACTCACTTCCTATTGGAAGCTGTGAGGCACATAGATTAATTACATTGCCACTTTTATTTGAACATGAATTATTTACAGTCTGAGCAGTAATGTAATACCACAAATACCAACCTACCCAGTAACTGCTAAAACCAATAATTTATCATGCTAGTGCTAGATCTTGCTTTACTCTCTGGTGGAGAGTTTTGATGAAATCTTCATCACAAGAACAAACTTTCAGATAAGCATTTTGTGGGGGGGGCTGTGGTAGAAGTCCTCCATGAAGGCAATCACTTTAAACAGACAGTATCGTTTCCCTTCATGGCTCAGCTAGACAGCCCTCCTCAGGTCCTGGACTGAAGGCATGTTCCATTATATGATAGTACAATTATTTTTTCCCAAGCATACAGCCAATTTTCATGGGCCCACAGCTAGTCATGCAGGTCATGGCCTTATATAACCAAGTATGTCAGGTACTTATATGAGTTGATAAAATGGTACCTAGAGCAGCAAGATGCCAATTAAGGCCAGCTGAAGAAGAGCTATAAACTACTTCTACAGCACTGTGTCCTCAGCAATCTGGATGGTGTACTCCCGAACACTCCAGAGATCTATAACTTAATTCCCCATCTGATGGACACAATTAAAGAATACTGGGAGAGGGCTCTCATAGACACAACATGTGGATTTGGTCATCTCTGAGACTAAAATCCACTCCTGTCATCTGTTCAGCAAAATGGTTCCCAATCTCACATTAACACAAAGCAAACTTAATTTCTGGTGCAATATAACTTGAGACCTAGAACAGCACTTTCAAGAAGGATGAAAGATTTGTGCTAGGATTAAAAACCTTTAAAAATGTTTTAGCTTACCTTAGTAACCTAGCCTTCTTTCTGTGTGTTCACTATTTGAGCCTCACCAGCATTGACAAAAGCATTGGTAATAATGAAGATCAAGTGCACAAAAGATGTGTCAGGAGCATCTGATATTAAAAAATCTTTTAATATAATAAAAGATTAACTCAATATAATTCAAAAGATTCAAAGCAATTAAGTGCAATTAAGAGTATTGTTGGAATACTATACTCCAAGGTAATAATATAATATATTGGTTAACTGCACCAGCTTGTATGTTCTTGCTAATGCTCAGTGAAACTGCTAGAAAGTTTGTTTCAGGGGGAATATATACACAAAGTGTTTAGGGCTTATAGTACTATTCAGGTATGTTTCATAAACCACCCAGGACTCAGAAAACATCACACCCCTAACCCCATCCCTTTATTCATAATAAACCAGCAATACTCTTTGCACTTTTACAAGGCATGCAAAATCAGGCCTAGACATTTCATTTACATCAAGCCACCTAATCAGAAGTGACTTCAGAAGGTCCTATAATATATTTTATCCAATTACAAAGTCAATGTGAATTCTCACCTAATACCAGATACTAGGGTGGAATCGGAATATTCTGGCAATTATACTAAGTTCCCACTACTGTCACAACGTATTACACCTAGTGCTTTCACAACGCCAGCCATCTCCTCCCCAGCAGTGTTGGGGCTAGTCAGGCACCACTTATTCCTCTAAAACTGTGACAGGTTAGGCAGCAGTTCATTTCTGTCCTTTGACCGATGGGTCCGGTCTTACCCTCAGTGCTCTATAGCCAAATTAAGCACGATCTTAGAGTTTGTTATGGGGATACATTATAACTGTTAAGGGGTATCAATTATACAATTTCATTGTCACTGCCTCGCAGCCCACACAGTTCAGTCTATCTGAAGAGACAATTAACAATCTCTGACAGGAAGCGAAGAGGAAAAATAAGAGGTTGTCATCACCATGGTTGACATTAAGGAGGTGTTTTATGAAAAGTATTGTTACCAGTGAGTCTCTCAACACATTAGTGAAAACAGTTTTAATAAATAATGTTGCTCATTTCTAAATACTAAATATAAGGTAGGAATAGGGTAATTAGAGAAAGTGTTTTCTGTGAGTACTCTATTTGAGATCAATTTGATGATTCCATATGTATGGAATGTGCACATTCTTTTACAAATTTAGACATCTCATTTATATTATATAGAACCTCGAAAGAACCTTGACTTGATTTTTTAGCCATGGTGGCTAGGTAACCGGGCTTGTGACCGGAGGGTCGTGGGCCCCAGGCCATGACTGAAGTGCCCTTGAGCAAGGCACTTAACCCCAACTGCTCCCCGGGCGCCGGGCTAGGGCTGCCCACCACTCTGGGCACATGTGCACCACAGCCCCCTAGTGTTCACTAGTGTGTGTGTGTGTGTGTATGTGTGTGTTCTCACTGCACAGATGGGTAAATGCGGAGAACTAATTCTGATTGGGGTGAAAATCACAATTGGCAATTTAAACTAAAGTTAAATGTTTATCAGATTAGAATTCAACATCTTTCTGTGATTTAAGGATTTTTTCTGTTGTTTCAAACAAAATAGCTAGAAAGAGTACAGGCTGACTCATAAGCGTGTGTATATTATGCAGCAACTAACAACTATTTTGCTACCCGGAATACTGAAATGAATAATCTTCTATTCTTTTCCAGCAAGTGAGTGAAACGAGTTCTGGATGAAAGGCTGCATTCAGGGCTGAACCACAAAATAATTTCTTGAATCTCTTCACCATCAACCATGGAAAGTCTCGTATCCTTGATCAGCAGGGTTAGTGAGGGCAGTCTCTTGGCAGGGGAATACAAGTGCAAAGTACAAGTCCAAAAACTATGAACTATGGTGAAACAAATACATGCAATACTATACAATGTATAAAAATACAATACTATCTACATGCCGAGTGCCAACTGGTGTACTACCAATAGCCTTTGCTAGCTAGTTTTCTAACCATGTATACATGTCGGACTAATGTAATTAATGTCACTTATTTTAACATACCTAAAGAAACCGTTTGCTGCAAGCTATTGTTAGATTTCTCATTAAAGAAAATGACCACTGAAGTAAAGTAAGTTTACCTATACGTGGTTCCTCAGACTGGATGGGTCATTCTTATAAGAATGTATGTCAAAAAGAGCTTTTTAATTAAGAATCAAATTGGGCATACTGCACAAACAGCATGTGAAAAACTCAAAACTAGCAGTTAACCCTAAATGACTCATTTACCCCTAAAAACTTTCTCAGTTAGCCCCAAAACGTTTTTAATGCTTTAATGTTTTAAACTGAGAGTGGATCATGTGTTATTTGTACTACCAAAGAACATTAAAAATAACAGCAAAATCCACTGAAACGTTAAGAGGTGTTGTCAATTTCTCAGTGGTTTACTGATATGGGGACTAATACCAATTTTAAAAAACCAAAAGCAGTCAGATGAAGACTAGTAAAGGGCTGATATTAGATTTATTCCACACAGGAATTTCATGAAATACTAAAATTATGAAATGATAAATGATAATTAACCACAACAAACTGTTACTGACATTTGTTATATAAGAAATATATAACATAGCCACAAAATGCACTGTAACCTAAATGAATGAATTCATCTAATTATATTTTTTACAGCTATGAAAGTCTATACCCATTCTGCTCCAGGTGTAGTCTTCACTACCTTTCAGATGTCTGTCAATAAAGTAGCCTAACTCATCATTAAAGAAAACCACTGACATATTTTATCGCTGATTATTTGATCAATGTCATTATTTGTTGCAGGCTTGGTTCATAGTTTGAACAAAGAGGTTCTCTAATAAGTGAGGTGAACTCAAACATATCAGCAACCAGTATGGTGATTCTATTGGGCAGTCACAAACCTGATCATCAATGCTAATGAATACAGCTTCTATCGCTCAGACTCAGAAAGCTTCTTCTGATACTGATTTACATTTGATTTACATCTTCAGACGGTATTAGCAGCCTTTACTGGCGCCATATGAATCTGAGCCAATACCCTGAGCACAGAGAATGAACAACCTTAGACCACTCAAGAGACAATAATGGTGAAGAAGGATTACAAGCATTATCAACTACAGCAAGCACACTAGCACCTCGAAACAATTCAATTAACCAGGGGCAGGAAAGACAAATAGCAGGAAACAATAATAACAGCTAAATAAATTAATCAATCAATAAAGTGCCGAAGGACCTTTGACACAATAAAAAATGTGGAAATGGCTTACAGAGCGACAGTGAGTGAAATACAATTTCAAATACAATTTAAAACCTAAGAAAAAAAAGCTACACGCAAAATATAAACAACTCACAACCAAAAAGGAAAACAGGACGGATAAAAACCCCCAGCTCAAACTTGCTTAATAAATCACAAGCTGAAGTAAACAATGAGCCTGACAAGGAAAGGCTGGATTTCTGTAATGGTGCTCGAGAGGGAATGTGTAGCCATCCAGCACTTCACTGGGAACGAAGGCGTCTGAGCTGATTCACTCAGACAACGTAATTATGTGTTGTGATTCTCCTCACACTGCCCTTGTGTGTGGAGGTAGGGGGCTGACCGCACTGTGTAGAAGGGGCACGGGGGCACACTTGAAATGGGCAGAAACGCAACGCTTCTTCATCTCATATCAGACTCACTGGAAAGCGCTGCGCACACACACACACACACACACACACACACACACACACACACACACACACACACACACAGCCCAGTGCCTTGAACAGGTGAGAAATATGAGCCTTCAGACATGTCTTCCAAAATGTGGACTAAGGACTAAGACGTTTCTTTAAAACTAAAGCCACCAGAGTGGCAACCCCCACTGCACACACACACACACACACACACACAGCCACGGATAACAACAATTTTGGTGCCTTTATGCACATTTTGTACAATGTGCAGGACAGAAGATCACAACACTTGTAACAAATGCAACGGCTGTTTGTTCAGCGAGCGTGGCAAAGCAACGAGGGAAGGGTGAGTGTGTGTGACCGTGCAGGAGCTGCAGAGAGCTGGACACATCCAGGCCTGAAGCTCTTTCTCCAGCCAGGCAACATCCACGTGGGAAAGCACTTATCTAAACTCAGCAGATCACGGATTATATAAATGGACCTGCAATTTCACCATACACGAGGCTGTATGGACAGAGTAATCGCCGCAGGGGGCAAATAACTGCAGGGGGCAAATGGCTTGGACAACTACAGATCTCCATGTGGCCAAGTGAGGCAAATGCCAAAATACTCAGTGAGATATTTTTAAACAAATGTGATAAACATCATTATTACACAATCATGGGGACATTGGCTGCGTGTTTCAAAATTCCTTGTTTTCATTTTATTTTCTAAAGAAATTCCAACTTTTCATAAACGTCTGGAAAAACATTGTTTATTCCGGAGGGCTTAACTGACCCAAATTAAATTCAGAGTAATTGCACTCCAACATGAAGTTGTGACCAGCATGTACTGCCGTGACAGCCAGTAATCTAGTGTTGATTTCCTGCTGAACACCACTGGGAGGGTCTTTTCAAATAAGACATCATGGAACAGCAATGTGTACACGGGAGCATTGAAAAAGTGGCTTTCAACCAAAATGTAAAACCCACACTTCACAATGCCACCAAAGGACCTCTCAATCGTTCTACTCCTACTCAGGAGAAAGGTCCCGTCTCCAGTATGACAAGAGCCAACACTCTGAGCCCTCCACAGAATGAACAGGAGAAGGTTCATGTCACTTCCTGTGGCTAATTACCCAGAAGGCTCCATCTGCCTCCCCCTGTGGGGTCAGCATCCTGTTTGGAGCTAAAGGAAGTGTGGCGGCGAGGGTCCGCGGGTGGCATGGCAAGGGGCGGACGAGCAGGTGCCCCAGCACGCCACTCCGAAAAGCGCTGAGTCCATTAATCACACTTTGCACGCCTGCGGCTTCTGTGGCCTGCTGTGACAGCGACAAGGCCAAGAATGATTAATACTTAATGCAGTGTTTAAGAGTAAGATTTATGCCATCTGTTAGTGGACGACATGGCACTGAAGCCCAGCCCTCCATCTGCGGAAGGACTCTCTGTCTGGTCGGATTAAGAGGGTGATTCATACATTCTGCAGGAGGGGGTCACCTCTAGATAAAGGGTGACTTTGGCCAATGTGCCAAAGCAGGAAAGGGGGCTGACAGTGGCAGCACTGTTTTAGCGGCTGGGCCCCGGAAAGGGCCGGACAGATTACAAGGTCCCAGGTGTCCCCGTCACCACGCTGCGGGCTTCTTTTATGGAAGATACACAACAACAGATGTCAGGGGAGCTCTGCAGAGTTTTAAGGGGAAAAAAGTATAAACACCAGCAAGCATATGTGATCCATGTAGTAAGTAAATATTCACCATCTCTGGTTTCCTGTGGAAACAGGAACCAGAATTAAACACCAAAGAGGATAAATCGCCCCTTCCGTGTCCACAGTTAAATGTCACATGGAACTGCTGTATGTATTTCCATGTACTTGTATTGAATTGTCACAACTGAGAAGAGTTTCATAAATCATATACCACTACTTAAATGACTAAAGTTATTTCCAAGGGAACAAATGTTTTTTTTTGTTAATTGCATTTCATTATCACTAATTTGCTGTTACTATGGCTAAATTCTAAATGCCTCTCCTAGTTATTAAGGAGCCAAGCCAAACTCGACATGTGGATGGGGGGGGGGGCATGAAAAAGTGAAAAGGTGGAAAGTATGCAATCTGGCAACTTGATGATGTTTATTCTGATTCTGGAGAACAATTATATTCTTGCTCCATGTATTTGGAGGGCCTGATTATGAAGAACCAATTTTCACACAAAGCAGTCCATTCCTCTCCGCTTACCACCTGCATATTCAAAGCATCAAAAGACCTGAAACACTCCATTTGCTATTCTTCCTTTTCACATAAATAAGTATTTTCACCAAGGGCAAGGCATATCCAATCAGAGTGCAGCACACAAATTAAAAAGTGAATTCAAGGATTAGCCTAATGCTGTTTCAGAAAACAGTTCAGTTCCGTCAACTTTGTGTTATTAAAACATGCAACTTTAATCGCTTCATGGAGGATACGTTTCCAAATACTGGTAACTTCCTACAGCTTAAATGTAATTCCTGGGGGTGAGATATATAGGGTACAATTAATACTTAATAGAGTATCTTGCAGCATTAAAAAAGCAACAAGCAGATGGCAATATTTACCCAGCGTTCACCATAACTCACTCTGCCGGCACCTGAGGAGAACTGCTCAGTTAGATGCTGATTCCAGTGCACATAACCTGGTCGTCTCCTGTCACACGTAAAACCTCTCCGTCTGAAAACTGCAGTGCTTACAACCACGTCTGTTACTAAAGCAAAGCACACAAGTTCTTGGCCCATGAACGGCTGAAGAGTCAAGGCCTACCAGGTGTCTATTTTTAACCAGGCCCATGGCCTCAGCGTGGGAAAACCAGCCTCCAAGGAGGTTCTGTCTGCAGGGCATGTAAGCCGACTATGAGGCAGGGATGAAAATGGGAGGGACACTGGAACTTAAAGGAGGTTGTGTTGTCTAGACTTGCTTGTATCACCACCTTCTCTGGAAATGTTGAGCATCGCAGGAGGTTTGATGGGCGCAGTTGAGGTCTGATGGGCACAGACAAAAGACTGCTTGGAATTTCCTCTCGAAAGCAAATGAAATGAAGCAACTCCATATAGACATAAACAAGGAATTAGCTGAATTCATCAAAGCTAATTCTTGCTCCTCTTTATGCACTGTTGAGTCGGGCAAATCTGATGTCTGGAGATTAAGCTCACTTCTTAGAATGCTAACGATGCACCAGCAGTTGTATTATTCATCCTAGCATAAACAAGTATGAGAAAAGCAGCACAAATGAGTGGAAATCATCTGCAGGCAAACTGTCAGTCAGAAATAGAAAAATAGCAAAAGGTTGTTGAAAGGCAAATGGCTGTGAGAGCAGGAAAGACAAGTAATTAATCTTTTCATCCATTTAAAAATAATTTGCAAAGTAGAAGACTCGGGGTAGGAAAAAAACTGCATGTCATGTTTAGCAGGAAACACATTTGAGACCAATGCTTTTACTCCGTGAAGCAGCAAGTGAGCACAGACTACTTCCAGGGTGTTTTCATTAGCACTGCTAGTGCTTCCTGGTTAGCATTACAGACTAATCATTCTCTGTTATGCTGTGAGCAAAATGCACAACCTTGAAAATTGGTTAGGGAGAAAATGGTATAGATAGTGAGAAGGACAAAGGGACAAATAAACAGCATGAGAGAGCCAGGTGTCAGGGCAGTGTTATGTATCATGGCAGAGGGACAAGTGTCCTGGTAGTCCGATGCAACACGTCAAAAAGAGACAGGTGTCCCGATAGTCCTACAAGGTACAGTAGAGAGACAGGTGTCCTGATGGTTCTACAAAGTACAGTACAGAGAAATTGTCCTGGTAGTCATAGCAGGACGAGTGTCCAGGGAGTCCTATGAGACATAGCAGAGAGAGATGTAATGATAGTCCTACATAGCACAGTAGAGAGACAAGTGTCCTGGTAGTCCTAGGTAGCATAGCAGAGAGACAGGTATCCCGGGAGTCCCTATGTATCATAGCAGAGAGACAGGTGTCTTGTTAGCCCTATGTATCTCTATGACAGTTATATTGGTAGTCCTATGTAGCATAGCAGAGATACAGGTATCCTGATAGTCCTATGAAGCATAGTAGAGAGACAGGTGTCCTGGTAGTTTGTAAACTGCAACAGAAGCATTGCCGGTGGGGGTGGGGGAGTGGGGGGGCACTACCACCTTAATCACTGCAACACAGGGCAGTTTGGGACTGCTAAGTGCTTTTACAGGGCAGGCCCTTGGGTTGTGACCTCTTCTTCTTTTTAAGAACAATGTAGCCTGATTTCGAAGAAAAAAAACTGTATATAAACACCAGCAAAACACTTAAATATGCACACCCATTTGTCACTGGGTTACGTGTTCATTTGTGCTCCTTGTTTCCCTCCGTCAGATGTAAACTAATTAGCATAGTGTCTCGGCCCATCTGAGCAAGGAAACACTGGCTGCCACATAATGAGTGGAACATGCCCTGGCAATTACATTAAGCCCAGCTCTGATTGAGGAGTAAACAAACACTCCAGCAAACCAGCCATTCCCCCGCCACCATGCGAGTTCCCCACACTCTCTGAGCGAGTCACTTCCACCCACTGGGCTAGTAGTGTCACTGGTAAATTACACCAGGGAGCCAATGAAAGAGTTTTTCGAGTTCCATCAGCCCGTCAGTTAAAGAAGGGGGGGGATGTAGTTTCTGAAGGACGATTAAAACAGAGACACATGCACAGTGTGAAAGGCACAGCCAGGATGCTCTGTTGCTAGATTTTTAAGACACAGAGCTGAGTTCGGAGCAAAAGGTGCCTCTAATGAGGCGGCGAAGGAGAGTGAGCGTAAAAGTAAAAACGATCGGCAGGAGGCATGAGCAATGTGCCAGCCGCCTGCCGGTTCTGGGCACGCATGAATCAGAGCGCCTGGCGGCATTTACAGACACTTACGTCTGGAGCCGTGTGTACGCGGTGCTAAAGAGGCCCGAGGGCCAGGCTCTCCGCAGAGGGGGCGGCTAAATAAAAGATGGCCGCAGGGACCCCAGAGCAGTTAGTTCACCTTCATCCGCGTGCCGCACAGCAGGCGCTCACCGTCTGTCAATCACGCGGAGGATCAGAGCGGCGGAGGCGCGCGGGAGGCTCAGGCAGGCCTGTCACGCCACCATGCGCGAGGCTGAACGTCTGTCAGACGTTCAGCTCTTCTAAGATGCAGTGGGCTCCTTCGGGAAATGACTGCCATCGTAATCTTAAGGCGTCACAACCCAGCTGGGCTCGGGCTTTGGAGAAGAAGTTAAATACGGCCACGGATCCGAAACTCCTCCGAACGTGTCACGGGCGCACCTGACTAAGCGGCCCGGAAGACACGACCGAGTGCATCTTTCAAACTTCGGGTTCGTTTCATGACTCAGAAGCGTGGAGACGGGCGGGTTCCACAGCGAAGGACGCAAAGGGCAAGCAGGCTGACGCGGAGTGATGCCACAGCTTGGATGATCGATCGAGGACAAACATGTCTCTAATGAGTCCGTGATGGAGGCGTCGCATGTGGAAGCCTTTCTGGCCCCAGACGCGGAGGCATGGAGCAGGGAGAGCAGTACCGACTCGCCTCACCTAACCTCCACGCACTCCACTGCCTCCAAACACACTGCATATGTCTGTGAGCTAATGGACAGAAATGTACCACCAGGGCGGTGACATAAGCATAAAATGGGAGACGAGTTCAGCAACCTGACATTCGAAAGAAACGCTTTTTTGTTATGGTCTCCTAGCTGGGACCATCACATTGCGGGTAACCTAAAACCAGCAGCACAGGCTGCTGTGTGAGAGGAGTCGTCTACCAGAGAACGCAATCGTGCGATCTTGACTCCAGAACACGCCCTGGCTCGAGCAGCAGCGAGCAGACGTGAGCAGGCGTGAGCAGACGTGGGCAGGCGTGAGCAGAGCAGCGTGAGCAGACGTGGGCAGGCGTGAGCAGACGTGGGCAGGCGTGAGCAGACGTGAGCAGGCGTGGGCAGGCAGCGTTGCGCTCCAGGCCCTGTAGGAGCGCTGCCTGTCTGGGACTCCGCTGCCTGTCTGGGACTCCGCTGCCTGTCTGGGACTCCGCTGCCTGTCTGGGGCGTTGCTGCCCGTCTGGGCCGCCGCTGACGGATGTGCTGTTGCTCATACTGACAGGGTGAGTTACTGGCGCCGGGGTCCCCCAGTGAGGGCTGACGGGGGCACGTCTCTATGGTCGTTAGGGTCCGCCAAGCCTCCGAATGATTAAAAAAGTGCAACTAAGCTCCAATTCAGGAACAAATGATACGTGTTTCAGACAACAGTCCTTACGTCCTGAGGAAGCAGGCTTAAAGACGTCGCAATTACGCCAGACTACCAAGAACGATAACTCAAGAGAGATGGTCCAAATATAAGAGTATGATAGATCCTTTCCTTAAAACACACATACACACAGCACGGTGCGAGAGCATACACGAGCAGCAGATAATCATTCACTGTTGGATTGCGCTATGCTTTTGCCGATGGGCTACACAAGCATCGTTCCATTCATCTAGAAATGATGACAGCGTCTGAACCGACACCACACCCAGAAGCCAGGGCAGAGAGTGAAGAATAGTGCCAGGACAGAAGCACATGGGAGGAGTGAAGACACACAGGGAAGGGAAGACAAATGGTTTAACACAGCAGGAGACAGCTGTTGCAATGCAGGAGAAAAATGTACAGAGTGAAGCTAAAATTGTGCCATACAAAATAGCTCAGACTATCAGCATGTTACTGTGCTCTGGATCTCTCTCTCCCTCGAACAGCAGGCAAAGAAACAGATTACGGCTACCTCACTGTTGTAGGCCATGTAAGTAGCTTAGGACATCTACTATTTTTTAATATTTCTGATTTGCAATGACCTCCATAACATTTCAACAGGAAACAGTTCTGGATTGAATTTGATAATGCATTATTTGCAGGACTGGAATAAACAAATATGTACAAAAATCTACAAAAGAATGATGCAAGTTACATTTACATTTACATTTACGGCATTTAGCAGACGCCCTTATCCAGAGCGACTTACAAAAAGTTCAAAAACCAATTTCAATGAGTCCATTTTTATAGATGTGTATGATTGATATTAGGTCTTAAGCTTGGAGTCATAACATTTGTATTTTCCTGACAAGACAAAGTACTTTTTAATCATTTCATGCCTTATGCATTTTGCAAGGGCAATGGAAGCCTTCCTGGCATTATACTAGGGACATGAAAATAAGGGATCGCACGGCCGGGTTATTGATCATTTCGCAAACACCAAGACTTTACCAACAGGCCTTCGCATTTAGCTCATTGTAATAAACTAGCACAAGCTTATGTTGCCATGATGCTTGTAAGGATTAATTAGTTACCGTGGTCACACTGAGTGTCAACAAGCTTTTGTGGCAGTAATTGGATATGATTACTATAAGTCATACAAAACTGTCAATCATATGGTAAAAATGGATAACCTATTATTAGAGGCTTACATGTAAGAAGTAATAAGAAGCACTCCCCATACCTGACGTAGCCTACATTAAAGAAGAATAAGAGTGCAAACAAACTGATAAACTAATTTTGACTGCTACTTTCTGGTGAACACCTTCTCAACTGGACTTGCTGTGTTGAGAACAAGTCCCAATGTTCTTGCAAAACAGTTTTATGGCACAAGAACCTCTGACTCGTACGTAACCTGCTCAAGTCGCTGCCTTACCATTTCTCCCATTAGCCATTTCAGTGCCATTACAGTCCTAGCATTTTAGCACAGCTGGGTCAAACGTAGGAGTCATGTGATTAGTTGAGCACACACTAATTAATCATCACACCCTCCTATCTGCATCCTCTTCCCTCAACCTTTTTGCCCTCGTGCTTCTGAAAATGTCTGCTTGGTAACTACATTACCATTAGTTTTCTATTTTATAGGTGAAATATAACAGAGAAAATAAATTATATTAGGGAAATATCCTCCAGAAATTTGAATAATATCAAATTTAAAGTCCTTTATATTTGTTTGTTAGTGGTTAAGGTTTTTTTAGTGGAATGGATGATATAATGTGGTAGAATGATTTGGGCATGTAAAAGTAATAACTGCCTTTATAACTATTTTAACAGAACACATTTCACATTTTGGTCACAGCATGATGCTGGACACAATCTTGAAGCTACTTTGTACTGATGTGTACTGCATCAGTTATGCTATTATAATACAATGGAATGCATAAATTAATAAGAATGAAAATTTGCCTAATAATTCACCTTCTGACAATATACTCCAACAGACTTTAATCATTTTAACTGAATCTTGAGGCTAGTGGCCTTCCTCTTTTTTCAGCAGGAATTAAATCAACATATTTTGTAACGTAGACAGAAGCTTGGCTGGAGGGAGAACTGTGGAGAAAGAAATTCAAACTAGAGAGAAAATGAGGGAGAGCATGACAGAGCAAGAGAAACGACACGAGCGACAGACAGACAGATAGAGAGGGGTCTGTCCCAGTGTTCTGCAGTATATCCGTCTGCGTGTTGTGCTTGCACACGCGTGACCCCACGGTCATCCACATCTAAGCATGTCCAATGGCACATTGCTGCAATCAAATGTCAGCATGCAGATTTAACAGTATGAATGAGCAAAAACAAATTTGCACGTCTCCGCGTTAGATCTCAGTATAATTGCTAAAGGTAAACAATTTCTTCTGTTGCTAATGATAAAGATTGTGGTCTACCTGCACATTTGCTTTTCATAATCATGAGAGTGGTGGTGTGTGATGGTATAACGTGCATGAATGTGCATGAACATGCAAGGGGTTTGATCTTTTCTGAGAGACAGATCTGGACAGACATAAGCACCACCAAACCGCTACTGTCTGAGGAGATGTCAGCTTCCCCATACTAAACAGGGAACAGAGGTGTGCGCATATGTGTGTGTGTGTGTGTGTGTGTGTCACAGTCAGCCTTCAAAGAGGCTGTGAGGCTGAGATTTGCAGCTCAGACCTGTCGCCTCGCTGAACATGAGGCCACTTGCTCAATATGCCACCAAAACACCATCCAAATGCCTTCAGAGTGGCTGTGGAACAGACCCAAACTCAGCATCTTAAAGGAGAGCTTCTGATCACACGGTGCACACGGTGTCCCTTGAGTACATTTTAAGTCAATTAGATCAGCTCTCCAAGGTCATTAGCGAGCAGTCTAGACCTTACAATGAAGTAGCAATATTATCATGTTTTGATGGACATCTGGCAACCAGTTGAAGACAAGGTCAGATTCTGTATTTGGAGGACAGACTTCTTATAGACAGTAAAAATTGATGTGAATCATTTCACTGTTCAAAAGGCCCTTGTTTCTCACAACTGAAACACTGTATCAAACTACAAAATAATGCATT
Organism: Brachyhypopomus occidentalis; assembly: GCA_020368025.1. NCBI lineage: Eukaryota > Metazoa > Chordata > Actinopteri > Gymnotiformes > Hypopomidae > Brachyhypopomus > Brachyhypopomus occidentalis. The sequence goes on along the minus strand of JAGXOD010000082.1, from coordinate 5,867,699 downwards.
TTATTCCATTACTCATGAAGGAAATATGCATTGCCACAGGACGTTTCAAACATCTGCTTGTTGCTTTGCCAGTGTTTGTTAGGCGGTCTCAGCTGAATGTTTGCTCAAAAGCAGAGGAATCACATCTTTTAGATGGAAGCCAATAATTAAACACATGTTTAATGTCAGCGCTAGACCTCCCTGGAGTATACTGGACAGCTGAAGGGTTCTAGCTCAGAGCCTTCCATATGAGCGTTGCCAGGCAACTTGGTTTGCATTAGTTTTATTCTGTTGTTTTAGGCTTAAAAATAGAGGCTCGCTATCGCACAGATGTGCTAAGCAAGTTCATTTCTTGGACAAAATCGAAGTCTACCCTAGAATTAACTTTAGCTCCGTATGTCCACCGCATTTCACCTACTTCATTAGAGCCTGTGCAATGTTCTCCGTCAAAGCGACACTTCCCACACCCTCCTCTCACTTTCCTCTCACCTTGTCTGGACTGAGCAGAGGGGAGGCCAGAGGGTGGGATGGGTGGGCGTTTTGTAGGTCATGGATATCACTTCATTTACAGTCTGGCGAGCATGCTAGTGAACGTCTCGTTAAGGGCAAAAGGGCTCACTCATGCATGCTACATAAGAGGTTTCTGCCAGACTGCTGAGTTTGTAGAAGAGATAACAGGGGAATTGAAGTAAGCATTTTAAAGGACACCCTTATTCAGCAAACTGAAGATGAGTCAAAAGCAAGCCATATTTACACGCTCTATAGATGTTTGAACGCTTAACACTACAAGAATGGCTACACATCAGGTTTATGGCAATTAAATAAACATACAGCAAACCAGAGCCACTGTGCCATTTGGCATTTCCACAGCCAAACTAACGTAAATGTGAGCTTGTAAGTAAGGCCTCACCGGTCACAACTGCTTCATAATCACCGGCATCACGTTTTAGCTAACCAAATCAATATGGGCAGTATGTGTTCATACATAATTCTGCAGTGACTCAATGGCCTGCCCTAAATACAGCTTGTAAAGTCAAGTTTGGTTAGCTCGAGTGGGTAGATTACTTTCTACAAATCTTAACTGGCTAATTAGCCTAATGTCCAATTGTACTAGACCTTAAATAATGTTTTCCCTGAGACCAGATACTGTGTAGTGTGACGTTTTTTTGTATAATTATGAAATGCATAATTGGACGATATCACCATACCCACATCCAGTGTTTAATTTGTGCCTGAACTAATCAACACAACGTCTGGTACCTCTCATATTCGGTGCACCTGTGGAATTTATTTATGTGAATGCAACACCTCTGTGGTATCTTCTTTTTTATATAAAACACAGCAGTATTAATAAAGACATTTTTATTAAATGGTACTTATTTGAGAGTAACTTCCTTTTCAAAAATTCAACTGCCTCTACATAACCCATCACGTTATCAGTTATCAGTCATGTTTTCAGTCATCAGTCATGCTCACACATCAGGAGGGCTTTCCAACAGTGAGGATTGGTAAATATAGATAACTGACTTTTCTTAACATTAATAAATAGAAAGCAGTACCCATTTTTTTGTTTTCATGTTATTTTCATGTCATAATGCAGTTTTGTACAAAAAATATTTTATGAGGTTGAACATATATCATGTAGCTTAGCACACTGTAAATGTCCTTCACAGAATCACTGAAATGTTATGTGCCCCATGTGGATTCACCTCAGGTAGGACCTGATGCTACGTTACCTTTAATAACAATCTTTAGATTACAGTGGTAACATTTTACAGGTACAGAACTTAAGGGCACAAAAACAGTACTTAAAATACTGTTAGTTAACAGTAGTTACATGTAAATCAATAAACAATTTAAGTGTACTGTAAAACAATGTTCAAAACAATACATTATCATTACTATCATTAGTAAACAATTATACCTCACCAATAAATTCACAAATGAACACATTTACATTACAGCGGGAAGTAGTAGAAGCAGAAACCAGAATATGAGAGACATCGCCAATAATGGCATTTCATCCCACACAACTGGCACGGCCCTGTCTAGGCGCCAGCAGAATAATTGAAGGAATAAATAATCCAAAACAAAGTTATGGTGAATGGGAATAAATTATATTTGTTAGCACTGGGTAAATTGTCAGGAGTGGCTAACAACCCAAGGCTAACTACCCTGAAACAAAACATCTGGTCGCAAACTTTTAATGTCCAATTTTTTTGCTCTAATGGCAAGATACTATATTTAACGTTTATTAAGTTTTTGACTTTATTCATATTTCCTTGTCCATACTTACGAAGCCTTGCTATTAGCAGTGGCTAACAGAAGTGTGATGGCTATGGCTATGGTTAACTGCTTAGCAACGACGATGTTTAATTAACGTGTTAACGTACAAACGTGAAAATCTATTATTTTTATTGGATGCTGCCAGTATGGGGCCAACATGATCGTGACCCACAGCTCATTATTGGAAGTCTACTGAACATGAGCACAGATTTCTTGGTTAGTGCTCACTTGGTTAGACGATGGACCATCCTCATGCTCACCAAATGAAGACTGCTAAGAGACGTACCGGCCTGTACGTAAGAAGACGTACTGGCCTGTACATAAGGAATATTTGGAATGTATCAGACAGCGATTTTGTTGCCATATGTAATAAAAGCACAATATTACAATATTACACCAATATTACTTTTGACAAAAATGCATGTATACTACTTGTTACTATTTGTTATTATTGTTATTCGAATTATTGATCTGTCATGCACTGCTCCACAGCGACATCTGGTGGGGGCAGGTTCCACCCAGCCCCTAATGTAGAGACACCCCTGCTATTGATAATTATATTCAGGTTGATTGTAGGTTGAATGTAGGTCATTAACTGAAACAGATACAGTGTAGGAGGCTTAAAACCATGGCAGAACAGCCAAACTCTGCTACAAAGGTGAGGTTATGGAAGACAATTTCACATCACAGGTCATGCACCATGGCGCATGTCACATCGTCAACATCCGTCCCAGGCAGAGATAAAAGTAGACTGGGGTTTGGAGGTGTGCTGAACAAGCTCAAAGAAGCAGGAAGTACAAGGAAATGGGCAACGTTGAGGACCGTAGGCATAGTGGTCAACCAAGCAAACAGTGCAGCATCATGCTTACTTCCCTTCAAAACGATGGGCAGCTGTGCTATCAGCTCAGAACTGGGGAAAACCAGTGGGAGCCAGGAACACCCAGAAGCCCTGGCCAGAAAGGCTCTTCAATGTAGAAATAAGGCCAAGCTACGCACAAAAAAATAGGAACTGGGGTGCAGAAAAACGATAGCAGGTATTCGAGAGTGATTAGTCCAAAGACCTCAAACATACAGGAAGTGATGATATGGTGCCCAAAGAGCCCTGATCTCAACATAATTGAATATGTCTGAGATGAAGAGACAGAAGGAGCTGAGCACGCCTGCATCCACAGAGGATCTGTGGCTATTTCGCCAAGATGTTTCTTTGCATTTTGTTCATCGATGTCTATCTTTGAAAGCATTCTTACTGAGTAGCATGTTTCCAACTTTTGCACTGCACAGATTTTTATACTTCTGCTTAGGCTTTTTTAAAAGTCTAAAAAGGGAAACAAATCTGACAATTATAGATGTGAAGTGGACAAAAGTTGCCTGGAAATCTGTATTAGACAAGGTTCCCACATGTGGTCTGTCTTGTTAAAATATCTTTTCATATCTAAAACCTTCATCTTAAGGAAAGTTCCTGAGAATATGAGAATTACTAAAATGTGCCCTAATTATTCAGGTAATTTTTATTCAACTGACTTTCATACATGCTATGACTATCAAATGTTTTTTTCCCACTTTGTTTATGTATGTAATTTATAAGGAACCACATAATGGAGAGGAATAGAAGTTATAAGTTGTTATGTATGAATACATCCGAGTTCTCTTTTGTGAAAGACGATTATGTTCCTCTGTTAGCTGCATGTTGGCATGTATCTTTTTCCAGCACTTGTTTGAAGGTCACAGTTAACGCAGCAAAACATTTGTAGAAGACGACGAAAACACTTAGCTATACATTTTTGTCCACCTTGTTCCTTTAAGGGCTCCATAACATTATACAGCAGTTGAACTAATCCTGTGGGGAAATATTAACAATTTAATACGTCTTAAATGTGTTTGATATATTTTATCATGGTGTCAAATCAAAACCCAGCTAACTAATCTACGTAATTTAGCTATGCTAATTGAACTTAGTTGTTTAGATGGTGGATTCAAGGCATGTTCACAGCTGCTGTTGTTAGCTCATTAACAACAGATTACGTTCCATAAAACATTAGCTAGCTAGCCACAGTTGTGGTTTACATCCGTTACATCAGTGTGGCTCTTCAAATTTGACAGTGAAGTCTTGAAGGATCGAACTTCGCATTAGTGAGGCAGCAAATCCTTCAAGTGAGCCCACTGGTGACATGAAGAGGGTGACGAATCGTCAGCTATTTTCAAGTTTTTTTCTCAAACGTCCTTGGCTTGTTCTCTCCTTATGTTCTCCAAGCAGTTAGGCAGCTATTGAACACATGAAAGCAAATTGGATAATTTAAACTCTGACTGGAGTCCTTTAGTTTGAAAGCACATCATCATCATCATCATCTTTCACTGCTTCACTGTTTACACAATTTCTTTTCATTTAAAAAGTAAACAGGAACATTGGATGTTGTGTAGATGTAGTGAAAAGAAAGGTGTATACCTTTTACTTCAGTACATCTACACAACATCCAATGTTGTGTAGACTCACATTAAACTCACATTCAGCTCCATGTGAGTAACGGAAGTATACTGCAAGAAAATTCCAGATAAGTAACTATAGCGGGTGTACTATAGTAAAAGATGTAGAGATTGTAATGACGTACACAAGGATTCTGTGGAAACCTTGTCTACTTCACAACAAATATATATGTGTGTGTGTGTGTGTGTGTGTGTGTGAGAGAGAGAGAGAGAGAGAGAGAAGTGTGGTGAGAGAGAGAAGTGAGAAGTGTGGCGAGAGAGAGACTTAATAATGAAGAGATTAGGTGGTCTTCTACTCTCTATTTACATGGGCCAGAATCCTGTCTGACATCCCTAGGTAGAACCTCCAGCTCCACGCAGGTTCACTGGACCGGAATAATCCACAGCACCACAGCCTCATCACTAAATAAGGAGCTCTCCCCAAGCACCTAACCCTGGCAAGACCACACAAATGCAGCTGCAACGAAGCATGCTCCGTTAGCTTGCTGCGCCATTCATGATAATGTCGCCTCGGTGATGGCAGCACTAAGCTGCCCTGTCTCCAGTAACACCGCTCTGACTTTCATTTACATTCTGTGTACTTGGTATTTCCAAACAACCCTGGAATTCGATTGTGGACTTTGCCCTTTCAGGATAATACTGAACGAGACTTTTCTGTGCTTAAAAGTATACTTTCAATATGGAATTTGGTTGGTCTATTCAGAAACGTAACTATGAGAACAGGGGTTTTCATGCTCGTGGAAATCATTCTGCTGCTTTCTTTAGACCCAAAATGCTTCTACGGAGAGTGGGGCCTATTGTCAGCATGGGCGGGGCACTGATCTCTGAGGCGGGGGGGGGGGGGGGTTTTCCCCCTCAGAGGACATACGAGATGGATGACCTGAGACAGAGCGGGAACGTTTACACTGTCTGTGTGAGGAAAGGGCCTGGGAGAACGACAGCAGTCCTGATGTCACAGAGTCTGTGAGGTTTCGCCGCTTCGATCTGCTCCAAATAGGAAATTCTGATGCAACCCTCTGGGACACCTCAGAGTGCCACCCCAGTCCTGATGTAGTCTCAGCTCATTCATCAAATTAATGAGGATATTAATTACTTCACAGCCCGAGCTTCAGCGTGCCCGTGTGCGTCCACGCATGCGTGTTTGTCGTCTCATCTCAGCGCTTCAATAAACCCCCAAATATGAGCAAAATGCAAAGTTGAACAATGCTGGTATGTTTGTACAACCCCATTCACACTGAAAGCAACACAGACAAGGAAAAGAGAAACTGCAAGACAAACAGTGTGAGAGAAAAACAGAGCAAAATAAAAGTCCCTGGATAACAGGAAATCTGTGTAGGCGGCTGAGGTCAGTATCCACGAAACTTTCCTCTTCCTCTTTTTGTAATCCTCCAATGCCATATAACTGCATCCAAGTGCCAAAAAAATGCTTCAGCCCACCCTTTCTCCTCAAACGCCTTCTTTCCTCACCTGCCCAGCAACCCTGGCTTTTGCGACCTGTACTTAGCCAGGACGGCCACTGGATGGGAAGCAGGGAGAACCCTACACCACACTGAGCTACACAAAGGGCCCAGGAGGCTACAATCAGCACATCGTCTGTGCAACCCGATGCACGGTTTTGTCCCCAACGGCAACAGAACGGTGCGACAGAAGCCATTTCACTCTGCGGCAGAGGCCTGCACCAGTCACCGCTCCATTGTGGCCACCACGTCTTTGTCCTTAGCATGTAGTTATAATGTGAACCCATTATGTCCCGTAGGCCCGTAAACGGAAAATGACAAAAGGGAAACAAAATATGCATCCCCTGTTTTGTTGCTGGAAATTTGACTCTGTGAAGCAGATGGGGGGGCTTGCATGGGTGTTGCACTGTGAAGATGAGTGGGGCTTGCATGGGTGTTGCACATTGATATGGATTTATGGCTAATGTGATGCACTAACAAACCATTGCCTCATCTGGAGGTGAAGAAATAAGAAAAAAGGCTCTTCTCCAGATAGCCTGCAGTACGACAGGCCAAGCAGACCTTTGAACAACCCCCTCCCCAAGACATTCACACACACACACACACACACACACACACACACGCGCACGCGCATGCTCACACCACCCAACCGCCTCCCTTATCTTATTGGCTCCACTTGTGTCAAGTCAATATGGCTTCACATTTTCACAAGGCCAAAAATTCATCCACTCAGGTGTGTGTATAGTACAAATACAGAGACAAGGTGGGCTACAACAGTGACGGGTAAAAGCCAACAGCCCTGGCCCTTCAGGGAGCAGCCACTGATCTAGAGCCAGGAGACAGCAGTAACATGCAGAGCGGCAGAAGGGGGACGCCGCTCTCCGAGGCTGACGGCGTTAGCGCTGACGGCTAGATAAGACCAGAATAACACAAGGATTCACTCACATAGTCAGTCTTCATTCCTGCCTAGTATCAGGGCTGAGTGCTGAGAGACAGCGAGAGAGAGATGATGATGAGAGAGAGGTTCTCACAGAATCTCAGGACCATGTAGTGCAACCCCACTGGTTGTATGAGGAGGTAGGTGCCTTCTCCCACAAGAAGGGGCAAACCTACGCTTGTTTACCCCATCACACACATTAATGGAGAGGGGCAGAGTGGAGCAGCGTGGTGAAGCATGAAGGCCAAAAGGGGGAGGGGAGGGCAGCAGAGGAAAGAGACACAGAGATAGACAGAGAGAGAGAAAGAGAATAAAAGGAATCGAGAAAAAAACTCCAAAACAAAGTTGACAAGGTTCTACACCTGAAGTGCTCTAAGGGTGACATGGGACTCTGAGGAGAGGCAGTGGGACTCTGGAGGCAGCAATAAGCTCCATCTGGCAGACAGCGGAGGCTGGATCAATAGCTCGCAGCTCTGCGTGGCACAGCGAACACCTGCGTCTGTGCAATCCACGGTCACCTGGCTGCTCCACTCCGTCAGCGGCTGGATTTATATACAACTCAGACACTTCAAATCCTATGCATCGGGTTTGAATTTGTTGGTTGTCTTCTTTTAGCACACCAAGCAAGTGTTGGCAGACTTTCCACCGATGTCACTTGGAAGGCATGCAGTAAAGATCGCTCACCGAAGCTCACACAGAGCCACACGTAGGAGTGAGACGCATTAAGAGTCAGAGAGAGAGAGAGAGAGAGAGGAGGAACACTGCGTTTCAAGCACAGGCATTTTTCAAAATATCATCAACATTCTCTTAGCATAAGTGTAGTTGAAGTGCGGGGTTTGAGAGAGCTCTTTACAGGAGTTCTTGCAAGTCATGCTCACATAAAGGCGCATAAAGCATGCTTGGCATGGGCGCTGAAGCATAATGCTCTCCAATTAGTGTGGAAAACGAAGACTCTTCATACCAGACACAGAAAACTGCTAAGCTTCAGACTACCCCCCCACTGCTTCTAATGAGCAACGGGAATTAAGCAAATCTCCGGTCGCGCCTGCTCCAGACTCGGGCTGCAGTCTCGCTCACACGCACCACCTGGACCGCCACCTTATCCCTGACATTGTGCAAGTTACAGGGAAGCATCTTTCCAGGAAACACACGGGCTGTGTGAGATAAGTTATCTTTCCCCATGCAAAATACGTTTCAGAGAGTGGTGTCAGGATGGCACACAGATTCCTTCTGCACTTCAAGCTTGAGCACACAGGGATAAGTGAATATTTTATGCTGAAAACTTTGTGAATCCCTTGGAATTATCTGCATTCCTATATAAAAGGATGTGAGTGGACTGTCTAACCCATAATAAATAAACATGATAACATGTAAAGAACCACACAGACAACATTTCAAACAGCCATATACTGTATTTATTTTTTTTCAGGCAGACATTTTTAGTATGGTTTTCAACACCCTGGGTCTGAGGTCTCACACCCACATAAAGGACCTTTCTACAAGAAAGCCTGCTCAGGATGCAGGCGGATTCTCCGTAGTGACACGGAAGGGGTCACTTCAGCCCTCACGCAGACAGACAGGTGACGGAGAGAGTCGCTCGCAAGGAACATGCAGGTGTGGAGGGGAGGCGTGTTGGTGCAAGGCAGTCCCACCTGTCAGCAGGCACAGTCATGCCATAACCTGACAAGAACAGCTGTCACGCCAGGGCAAAGTCATCCAACAAGACGGGGGGGGGATGGCTTCCAAGAAAAAATGAAAGAAAAAAGGAACAGAGATATGGTAGGTCACAATGACAGAAAGGGGAGGTAAGAGAAAAAAGAGGGAAGGATCAAATTGACAGAAAGTAGAAAAACAAGGGAGTTCAAGCACAAGCACAAACGCTTCCTGTTCATGTGACACGGCAACAGGAACAAACACAGACCGAGAGACAGAAAACAAGCGGCTGCAGAAACAGGAACATTTAAAGCTCGACGTGTGAATCCACATCGCTCACGTTGCGCTGTCAAACAGGCAGCTATAATTCACTTAACGAGGTATTAGGCAGAGGGCAGCACGCCACGACTCTCCCACTTACTCGGAATGGCTTAATGACAACAACGTGATAATGGGCAGAGTGATGCCCAGTCACCGTGAGGGCATCTGCTTAACGCTGCCCACAGGAGCAGCTCACCCAGCCTGGCGTCCCACCTGCCCCATGATGTGAAAGAATTCAGCACCAGCCCCTGATGTGCGATGTCGAAAAAAGCCATGGAGGGCTTCATTCTGCCTCATGAAGTGGTTTTAAATTTCACGGTGTCAACTGAATCCAGAGAGCTAATGCAAGCAGAAGGGCTCCACGACCGTAGAAATCCCACCAGAATCACTGGATAGCGCCTGGCTGACCTTTCACCCCTGCTAACTGGGATATATTTAATATTTCATTTTATTTTCCACCAAACAATTTTAGATTTAGCCTTAAAAGAGCCATGGTGAACCTAATTTATACTGGAGGTTTAACAGAGCAGTAAACCCTCTACTGAGCTATTAATAACACCCCAGTATGCAGAATGTATCAGAAGAATCAGAGACCTGAGGTAGAACTTGCAAACCGGTCAAGTGGACTAAAAATAAAGCCACGTGAGAGCGGCCACGTGAGAGCCGCCTCTCCGAGGGTGGCCAGGGGAACAGCACTAGGGCCCACTAGCCCCATTTTCCGAGTGCAGAGGTAGGGGTGGCCGTCACTCCTGGAGGGGAGGGTGACACGGACCGGAGAGAAACAAGAACCAGCAGCTGCTGCACAAGGCAGCCGGCGGCAGGCGAGACCACTCAGGCCCTGGAGCGGCGCGTTCTCAGCACGCCACCCCACGCTCAGCCCCTGGTGTCAGGGAGACATGCGAACAAAGAGGCCCAATCAGTGGATCCAGCAGAGAAGGCAGAGGAGCCCGCGGCACGTGGGCGTCCGAGACGCAGAGAGGCAAGAGTGGGAGGTCAGACAGGCCTGTGTTACAGGGAGCTCCAGCTAGCATGGAAGAATGCAGCTCTGATCCAAGGAAATGTTTCTGCTTTTCCACTTTTTTCATTAGTATCTGGCAGTTACACCATTTGGACGAGCTGGTTTCTTCCCGGAGATGTTAGTGTTGTAGATATCTGTCCTGACCTTTATTTGTTTGTTTATTTATTTCAGAAAACAGTGTACTGCAAGTAATAACAGTGCTCCAAATCTGACAATATATTATAAAAAAACATTATCCAAATATGACAATTAATATTATAAAATACCTCATTTTATAATGCCACGCTGCACATGCATACAGCCTGATTAATCAGCCGACCTCTGTGGGGGCCGCTGAAGTTTTGCTCTTCTGTACCGGGGGGCATTGCTCAGCGCAGACACGACTTGGATGAAACCGTATTGGAATGAACTTGCCGGGGTCCAGGGATCAATACTGTATGAATCTCTTCTGCACCGCACCAGTGAGAGGGAGGCCATCAGGCCATGGACGTATGGGGGGAAAGCAGAAGCCTGCAGTAACTCATCCAGCCTGTCAGAGGCAGAGTGGCTCGCTGGGCTGCCCACTGCTCCCTGGGGCCCCTGGGACCATCAATACGCCAGGCATGACACGTTCATGGCCAGAGAGTGCACTTATATTAATCCTGTACTTATCTAACCAACCCAAAGACAGACAAAGGGACACACACACACACACACACGCGCGCGCTCTCTCTCACGCACGCACACAAACACACACAATGCTAACCAGAGAGACCACAAAGACCTTTTCCATTTTGCTTTGCCATAAAACATGATCCAAAAGGTCAAAGAGACGCAGGTTGGCAAATTCATTCAGTCATAAATTGAATTTTATGGGCATGCACATAACCGTTCTGTAAAGCCCCGTGAGAGAAAAGGCGCACGCTGAAGAAAAACAGCACCGAACGTTAAAAAAAAAAACACACACAATAAATCTCTCTTCTCTTTTACCGCATGGAGTTTTGTGGATGCAGGTTTTTATACCCAAAATGAATCTGGGGAATCTGCAAAAATGATTCACTAAAAGAGTGTGTGGAGTGTGTGGAGTTCATTACAAAAAAGTCAACAACAAAGCAATCGCATTCGATTACCAAACAGCAGGATAATCCTCTGAAAACAGCAGTATTGTAAAGTGAGGGCCATTATTTTTGGATGAGAGCAGTGAGACCAGGATGGGGGTCAGTGCAGGGGAGGGGACTCTGCTAACGCAAGCAACATTATGAAGAACGCAGAGCTCCTCACTCTGCACCAGCACACCAAGGACTTAATCTCTTTAAAAAAGATTAATTTTAATTGTGCATCAACATTCCAGCAAACTACATCAGCTCCCTGGATGCTGGGGCAGCCATCTCCACCCAGACCAAGGGCACTGTGTGAAAAAGGCAGAAAGCTTCTCTGTGAACCCTCAACACCGACAGCCAAATGAGGCATTAAAGTGCTTTGGTTCACAGTTTTGTAGTGCAGGGTTTCTCGTAACATTTCTTGTAGCGATAAACAATTCCAAAAAAAAAAAAAAGAAACCACAACATATTTATGGATCACTTTTACAGTCTTCACATGCTTCCATGAAGGGAGAACAAAGGCAATTCTGAGGCATCTGAATTCAATATTTCAAGCTCATTTAACTCATTTGCAGCAAAAACAGCTTTCCCCATTTTGAGACGAAGCCTCTGAAGGGCCGCCCTGCTCAGTGACCCATTCGTGGTCCTCATTTGCAAAGACCACGACACAGCAAAGTGCACCACACGCAATTATCTTCTAAGCCTCAGTGGCTTTTCCTACAACAACTCCATGGGGTTTCTGACCATCACACTTGGTTCTGCAATGACAGGCAAGCCCGCACATAGCACCAGACCTGAAGAAAGGGCTAAAAAAAGCATGAAGAATGTCCTCTGGACTAAGTCCTCCCCTCTATGTAGCTACACCCCCCCATACCTACCCACACCCATCTTGTGTCTACCAACCATGCCCCCCCCTACAGATTCCTACTTACACCAATCCTGCGTCTATCCAGCCTCCCCGCAAATCCACCTACACCCCCATCCCACCCCGTGTCCACCAACCCCCCCTCCCCAGATATCTACCCATCTACCTGTCTACCTATGCCGCCCACACTAGTATGAGACAAGACTGCTTGATGAACCATTCTGCACAGAACCACAGGTTAATAAACTAGAAATCATGTGAACTCATGCAACAGCAGCACAGCAGAAATGCCTCGTAGACACATTTTCTGAACCTGTAAAACTCTCCCTTTATTCAAGCAGACAGTAAAGACACAGAAGGGGAATGAAACCAAATGAAGAAACACGGGTCTTCAGCAATCAGCTGAACTGTGATGAGCTGGTATTCAAATCATATAGCATATGCCACCTGGCTGAATTCCTCCAAAACACACATGGATAAGTTTGATTTAAAACGAGTCTTTGAGGACTAGCACAGTGGGAAGCTGCTCCCGCTCCACACACTCCGCACATTAACATTGATCTGAGCTGATGTGCTGCTGGTCTCCTTCAACCAAACAGCAATTCCTCTGAAACAGATTTCCATCAGGGCCCTCGACAACAACTCTGCTTTTCAAAATCTTCAATAAATCTCAGAGGAATCAGCCAGCACTTCCAGAGACAATAAAGGAAATCCAGAGTGCAGTTGCTCTCTTCGCTTTCACCCGTTTCCCATCAGAGGTGACTCAGCGCTGAACTGCTGTTTCAAGAGAAGAGGAGAAGAAAAGTACCCTGCGGCAGTCCACCCCCCCCCCCCCCCCCCCACCCCGCCTAGAACAGCCAGCGGAGAAGTCAAAAGAAAACAATGTCGACTCCTTCAGATGTTCTAGCACGAGCTCCTTCGGCTGCTGGAACTCTCCTGGCCTCCCTCCCGTTCTGGCGGTGGAGGCCATGGCTGAACGCTAGAAGAACAACTGCACCAGGGTCATCTTAGATCAGGCTGCCATGGGGAATCCGGATGCAACAACAACACACATATCCTGAAATTAAAGAGGGCACACAATTCCAGTCATTCCCACCCTCGTCGTTCTTTCACAAAGATGCCCTGCAATTAAGCAGAAGTCAAAGGAGCCGATCGCTACGTCTGGCGGGGCGCGACTCTGCTTCCTGCGCGACATCTCCGTGGTTTAAACATCTAAGGCTTCCCGCAGTCGAGCGCTGCACACCTTGGCGTCGGCCTGTCTGAGCAGAGGTTCAGACACGCAGGCTGAGCATCATGTCATCAGGATGGGGGAGAACCCACCTACTAGGCCCTCAGCCCCATGGCTCCTCCACGGCTTTCCACGCAGACACGCAGCTGCATGGATCTCAAAAACAAAAGCACTTGACAACAAGAGCTGCTGCTTGGAAGGACAGATGGCACGCAAGCGCGCATGCTGTTCCCAATGGAGAGTACAACAACCAAGCTAAGAAAGTATGCAAACACTTCTCCTTCATGGCCATGACTCATACAGCTTCTCTGCCAAGAGTTTTCATTATATATTATCTTGTAAAATACAAAACAGCTCCTAGTAAGCACAATATATTATGTCATAGTTTGACAAATGCAATTAATAAACATTCAAAGTACAATTTTTTGTATTAAGGTCCCTCTTGAGTCAATGATATTAAATTAATGCTTTGATGTTGATTGTTTTAGAGTTTGGCCCACAAGGTTCAAAACCATAACTGCAGAGTCCTGCAATCCACATTGTTCATCACACAAAATGTTTCTCACTGATATCAGCCATCAGCATATAAAAATCTTATTAAAAAATGTCAAATTGTAATAAAAATAGGCAGGTGAGGGTCATCAAGAGCTAATTGTAACAGATTGTTTCAGACACAGGGAGTTGTCTCCATAAACCAGCAATGTCACAAAGGCAGATAAAAAGCCCGACACGTTTCAAATCTCAGGCGATCTCGCACAGCCTGTGCAGAGACTTGCCATTCCATTTCAGCTCTTTTAATTATCTTCATGGGTTTTAATTATTTTCATAATTCAAACTATTCATCTTAATAATGTGCTTCATTCTCCTCATTATGGCTGACGTAGGCCCAGGATGATTTCTGCAGCACCGCGTGAACTGAACTATTACAGAGTCTATAGTTATGGCAAGGGGAACAAAACAAAATGTCCTTCAGAGGAGAAATAAATGCGAGGTCCCTCTCCTCACCACTCCACAATTCAGAATTGTAAGTTAAAACTTTTGGCAATAGAATTTTCTCAGCCTACCAGCTACAAAGGAGGCTTAGCCTACTTTATGTTTTAGAAGTCAACTTGTCCTGCACCAGGAATAACCTGGAAAGCAATTAGCCATTTCTTCCTCTTTTTCATCCATAAAACATTCTTATTCATCATTCTCTAAGGGGAACTGAAGTAATAACCTAACATTAAAATAAAATTTAGATTTAATTAAGAGACTTCATTATTTGAAGTCTTAATTAATCTTCAAGAGACCTTCAAAGTGTGTTGACAAGGGTACATAGAAAACAATTATACCAAGAGCATTCAACTCATTTTAGATAAGAAATGCTTACAGAACAGCTTACATCAACCAGACAAAGAAATCCCCCAATTGGAAAAAAACTATTCAGACATACTACTGCCCAAACTACAGGCAAACTACCCCACAAACAGGTGTACTACCACCCCAAACTCAGGCATGCCACTCCCCCAAACTCAGGCATGCCACTCCCCCAAACTCAGGCATGCCACTCCCCCAAACTCAGGCATGCCACTCCCCCAAACCAAAAACTCAGGCATGCCACTCCCCCAAACTCAGGCATGCCACTCCCCCAAAAACTCAGGCATGCCACTCCCCCAAACTCAGGCATGCCACTCCCCCAAACTCAGGCATGCCACTCCCCCAAACTCAGGCATGCCACTCCCCCAAACTCAGGCATGCCACTCCCCCAAACTCAGGCATGCCACTCCCCCAAACTCAGGCATACCACTGTACCCAGCAAAAAAAGTGAGGACTTGAGTGTCAGAGATCTTAACAAGATAGGACACTGAGATTACAATGGAAGATGCCCCACCCAGGAGCAGGCAGACATAAACATACCCCTGGTGCTTGACAGCTTGCTAAATGGACGCCATTTTGTTAACTGAAAATCGATAACTTTCTCAGACGGATCATGAGTGTTTGTCAAGTTGTTCAGGCAAACTAAACTATAAGGTTATGTTGACAACAGACTAGCTTTGAGGGAACAAAGTGATATCAGCAGTTTAACACTGCTTCCTAGTGAAATAATCTATAAATCCTGTGAATATTATGGACTAATTGTATGAGTGACTGGAAAAAATAAATGGGCAGGTCATAAAATTATGTATTAAATAATTATATATATATATATATATATATATATATATATATATATATATATATATATATATATATAATTTTTCTTAATCCCCATGTTGATTGACGTTGACGTGTTTGGATTACATGGCATTATGAAAACATTTTTTTTTGCTCACACTTTTACAAGTTCCGGAGGACCGTTGGTGGATATTCTTTAGTATTCCACACCTTTTACCACTAAAACGCATTTAACTCTCAATGGTGAGTTATACACTAACCTCATAAATGAAAGCATTGACCTCGAAGGCTGTGACAGTGCAGCTCGGTGGGAGATATTTTCTGCACACTGCGTAATATTTGTTAGGAACATGGTACGTTTCGTGACCTCTCAACTTTTAAAAAACAAGTTATGTGTATGCTATCGCCCCACTTTAAAATATAGGTGGACACCACGACAGACACTGGTTACATCACGAAGATCCGCACAATGAATTGCAAAGCCACGGGTGGATGCTCGTGCGATGTCGACGAGGAGGTGTTCAGTACGAACGGCACAGGCATAATGTCCTGTAGCATATTAACATGGACTCATAAAAAACACGCAAAAGACATGAATATTGAAAGTCTGCGATTTCACGAGAAATTACGTAACTTCACACTGGCGTAAAACAACGCAGCCTGAATGCAAAATAAGTAACATCTGGCAGAATAGATTTTAACCTATTAAAATATTAAAAAAATAAAAAAGTGAAGCATCAAGACCGTGGTTACGTTCGTGTTAAGTGACAAGCCTATAACACTGCACTGTTCATTTTATTCAGTGGACAGAAATCAAACAAATCAAGCCCAGACAGTGATATTAAACACCTCATTAATGTAACACTATTAAATTGAATTAAGGCGAAATGGAAAGTCTGTACTATACTGGTTTCAGTTTAGCCTACGTTAAGAAAACTTATAAAATCTCGCCTGTTAACATCGGGACCTACGATCACACAAGTCGCCGAATCTACTGTCCAGGTGGATTTCCATGCATGTCAAAGCGAAATCCGGAACATCTTATATCAACAAACATTAAAAGAAACGCGCGCACACCGCAAGGATTTCGTTTTATCCCTAAAATATCTTCTCACCTTAAGTTAAATGTACCTAAACATCCGCATTAAAAAGTTCAGAGGAGATTTAAAAAACAACTCAAACCATTCCGTCTTTAATTGATGTCTAGAGTATTCGTCTGGTATCTTCACATCCCAAACATGAACAACTTTTAAAGTGCGTAAGCACTTCAACAATATGGGAGAGACCGGACTTTACCTGTTGGTCCCTCAACGCTGTCGGCGTGAATCTGAACAGCAAGAATCAAAAGAATTGCGCAGGTATTCATTTTATGCTTTTAGTCCAGTTTGAAAAACAAACGGAAATCATTTCAGTGACTCCACTAGTACAGATTAGTAGGTTGTGGACTCCAGTCCTGCGATACCCGAATTCCAAACGAAGCGTAGTTGAGAGTCGCGCGAAGTGTGTTACAAGGACTGTGCGAACCGTTCAAACTGACGTCAGGATAAACACTTAAAAACCGGAATTTTTCCCAAGAATACTTTCTGGCGTTTAGACATGTGCGATTGACGCCTCCGTGTGGCGCATTGTAGAATTTTTAGGGGGAAATTCACTTCCCGGTGCTCAAATACACTATTAGTTTCAAACAAAAAGCACATGTAAAATAATAAGCCGTCTCGTACTACTGCATAGTGGTCTCGTCTCATTTACGAAATGGCATGGGGAAATCGATCAGTGCAACAGGAAGAAAATACATAGAGATACTTTGCTATATTGATAGAAAAAGGAACTGGATACTTTCGTAGCTTGTCTGTTAGGACCAGGATCTTCTGCACTGAGGTGTTTCAAACTCTCAGCCACTCGAGAGGGCATCAGATACTGTTTTCCATGTGGTCCAGGTAGGAAAAAATGCCTCACCAGGTCACAATCCCTAATTCAAAATGTAGCCATTGTCATAGAAGATGCCATAGTCCGTCTGTTTCACATGCCTTTCCCAATTCCTCAAATGGCAGAAGAAGCAGAGGACAGGGCCACTGGAATGCATGTGCCAGCATAGCAGAATACTAAAGTCCTTTCTGCATACAGGGTTTCGTGCGCATGAAAGGCGATGCGACTACGCCAGAGAGTGACCAATACATTCTTACTATCATTGGCCAATCTGTAGGAGTGGACTCTGAGGTTCAGGTGTGTTGGCCAAATGTGTTGAGTGAGAATTTTTTTTAGTTTAATTAATGCTTGCAATTTGGTTATTATTGATATATCGCTATAGTTATTTATGCACTGAAGGTTTCACTCCATTCCAGTGTATATCAAAACAGACCTAAATTAAAGCGATTGTATGTTGGAGGAGGATATCAGCTCAAGGTGTCCTGGGGACTGAAGGACCTGCTATAAGGGACAGATTTCAAAATTCCTGCTCATTTGCCCAGTAAGAGCACAAACGCATTCTGCTTTTTGGATACTGATGCATGTGCAGTGTAACCTATTTTTAATCACTTTGTTATAGCTATGCTATGTAGCTGTGGGCTGGTTTATATGCAGTCATACAGAATCAGCAGCAAACATTTGAAAGGTTCAATGGATGCTTACCAGGCATTCAATCAGAAACACCTTTTGGGGTAGAGTAATCACCTGTAGTCCATGTTATTCTTTCACAGATAGGGTTAGCCTTACCATCAACCGGTGGTCAGTTTCTGTTGGATGGATAGTTGTGGGTGGTAGACCACTTTCAGCTCAGCAGTAACATTGATTTGTTATGTGCTCCACTACTGTGCCATTGTTAATGTCGTGTTGAGAATGGTCCACCAGCCATATAAAATCCACTCTGTGCTCCTTTGGTCACACAAATTGCACGTGGCACCTTGTCAAAATGTACCTGATATATGCAACGGTGACATTAGCATGTAATCTAATGTGGTTTGTGTGTAGGTGCATGGTAGGTGATGCTAATAAAGTGGGTGGTGTGTGTGTGTCAACGCTATTTGAAAGACTGGTGCTTATAAAGAGAAAAATCCGTCGTACAAAACCGGCTTATCAAGCATTGCAACACACACAAACACACACATTCAAATACAACAATAGATACACACACTCACCTGGCTTGACATGGGTTTATTCACAGCTTTTTTGTGTGTGTGAGATGCTGCAGCATTTTCTGAGGAGACCTTTTGTCCAGAACGCCTTAAGCCCCTGAAACAATAGACTTTAGCCAGCTAGCTCTGGCGCCCAGAACTGCTGCACCATGTTATCTAAGCAGGCCCACAGGTTGCCTGGACTCCGACTAATCTGCTTAGAACATGGCAAAAGAGAGGCTACCTACCGATTCATGAATAGCAGCAGAGGGCACGAACTGTAGCTCAGCTGCCCAATGTACAGACATACCCCACAGTCAGGAGGGGTGGAAGGTGCAGATAGCCTCACACTAATCCATTCACATTCCTTATATGAATTTAATTTCACACAATGGCTCAAAGTTGTGCCCCCCCCCACACACACACACACACACACACACTCTCATCTCCTGGATTGATCTATTTTCAGGGCCGGTTCCCAGTCGAGGAGGTTTAAGGTATCAGTGATATTCTGTTGTTCAGAACTCTAATCCTAATAATGCTAAAAAACATTTGTTCCAGCTAACAACACACTACCCGTCTGCATCTGGATAACAGCTCTGACACGTCGGGACTGGAGTCATCTACGCAGTCTGAATGTGATCTGGTCTGGCGTTCTGTGTGCTTTTGGTGTGTTTTACTGTAGGTCTGCTGCTCCTGGTTTGCTCGGTTGCTGGCTCTGAACTTCAGCTGCCACCAGAATGGTCTCCAGTTGCTCACATGCAGGAAGTCGAATGATGGGCCTTTCAGCCTGCAGTGTCTGAATTAAAGGTAAAACACATTCAGAATCCTCAGCCTCTGTCCAAATAACCTGGCAAGAGTCACATTGCAAATATCAAGTTATGTATCTGTGTTCACCCAGCTATCCAATGGGGAACGGTCTACGCTGTGTTTACAGTGCACATTTCATGCTTGAGCAACAAGGCCAGAGAGTGCTGTGTTTTTACTATGCTGACGCTGCAGTAGTATCCAAACATACGATCTCGTGGGGGACACAGTGCAGACGCGCGGAACAGAAGATCTCCCAGCAGCCAACATTCCTTCCAACAGTCAATTCAATCACCACTTTTGTAGGGCACCGTGCTGTGGTTCATCATTTGTTTAGGTTCCTCGTGCGACCGCCGGAGCGCCCGGATTGGATTAAACTGAGAAAGACAGATGCACTCTCTTGCAGAAATACATTTGCACCCTCCGTGGGAGTCCATATTACAGATTAATTTATTTAGCCACACATGACAAATGAGTGATGGATTGCACTGCATTTCATTTGATTTAAAAAGGGCAGGGATTATGTTGAGCAGTTCTCTACCTCAAGTTCAATACCGCGTGTGAGTGTGTGTGAAAAACAAGTGCACAGTGTTGAACTGAAGAGTAATGTGCTATGTGAGGGTTCAAAGACTAAATCCAGTTACTGCCGCTTTCAGCCATTTTTGATGTAGCTCCATAAGTCATGATGAGTCATGATCATCCACAGGGGTGTTAAGAGAAATTCTGACAAAGGCAAAGTTAACATTTAGCTGACCTTAGGTTGCCTACAATCATACTAGAACTGAATGTACTGCTGAATGGACAAAAACGTGTACAGTACTTTTGCATATGAGAATCAGATCACTACCTCCTCAAATACATCGCCCTCTAGAGTCTACAATGTAAATAGCGTTGTGTATTGCTCTGTGGAATATATGTATTTTAAAAAGGCAATGCTAATCAAAATCAGTTTACAGCAACATTAAACATACTAAAAATCCACTAAACGTATTGCTAAAACTTGACAGTTTATGAAATGTGGGTGTTTTGGCATTGTTTTACTTATGTAAAATTAATTTAGATTTCAGTCAGTAGTAGTAAGCTAATTGCTGCTTTTCAATTTAAAGCAATTCATGTCTATTACTAGAATGTATTGTGTCTATAATCAGATCTGGATTTCCCAAAAGCATCATAAACAATGATCACCTTTAAACAGCAGAGCCATGGTGTAGGAGATCATCGATGAACACTAGAACAATTTTGGGATCTGCAGCCCAGAAGTATGAAGTCATACAGGACAGGAGATCACTATCAAATATGCTGAGAAGAACATATCCTGTCTGAAATAAAGGAGGAATACTCATCAAAATAATCTTTCCTCCTTAAGCTCAGATTGCATATTTCAAACACTACATTGAGTTGGCCATCTAAAACCTGACATCACTTGACAGCTCTTTAATAAGAAGATTTTTAACAACCAGAAATGAACTGTTAAAACTCCAATTGCATAGTCTCAGACATTTTTTCGTTAGCACAGGAAATAGAACAACCAACCAGTCCTTGTATTCTTCTCCGTCTACTTAATGGAGCAAATCTAGCCTCTCTATCTTCTAATGTCCTCTGCAACTCTTTCTTAGCTACCATCTCCCTATGAAGGGGTCGTGTCCACTCTCACTTATGTATGGCATATTTCTGCCATTAACACCCTCTGCACCACTCTTTTCTAGCCACACCTCTTTTCTTTCTTTCTCCCTCTCCAGTCATCAGTTTATCACTTTTTCTAGTACTGTGCTGACCCCATGGTGACCACTAGGGAGCGCTACATTTTCCGTTTCTACCTTGTTTATTGTGCTATGGGCGTCGAGCAGGTACCAGTGGGAAGCTGTGTTTACATAAGCCAAGGCTTAGGCAAGACATGATGCTGACTGGTGATGCCAGGGTTGATAGGGAGTGTATGGGATGGGGAAGAGCTTAGCATTCTGGCCAAGGAGAAGAACACTGGTGCAGTCTGGGACAGCTGAGGAGCCTGGATCATGAACCATGTCTTCTCTTTATCCAGATGGTCAGTGAGAGGCCTTAGGGTTAGAGGGTGAGGAAGCTCAACTCTGAATCAGTTTGCATGATCACTATAAAGAGCTCCATGTTGAGAGTGACTATGCCTGTCCATTCTTTAAGCAGGTAAGGGCATTGTTTTGGATCTGCTGATGATTCTTGCCACATTTTGTCCACTAGAGGTATAGGTCCCTAGGTATAGGACAATTACTTCTGGTATATATACACACACACACTATCATTATAAAATCATTATATCATTCTAAAATAGAGATGACAATACAGTACTACATTACTAATAAAAGTATATTACCGGACACATCCTGCATCTTGAATTATTCTCTTGCAATAAAATGCGACATTCAATTGTGACCTGCAGCTACTGGACTACTTGTGCTTCATTGTTTTCCATACCTGGATATTGATTCCATGAAATCTGAACATTCAGAACAACAGCAGTATCTTAACAGCCACGATGAAACACTTCAGTCCTCTTACCTTCAGCTACACTGAAACACTTCAACTCCGTCACAGCTCACAGTTAATCTCAACCACCTTGTGAGATCATCCAGCATGTGTGATGGTGCTCTGACTGAAACATATTTTATCATCTGTTGCCACCATCTGAGAAGTGATCATAACCAAAATGCAATCAGTGATGTGTTATATATGCAGCACATATGGCCTGCGAAGGAACGTGCGGTTTGCCAAGTCGCCGTCGAGTGCCAGTTCCCTGCCTCCTATAGGGAAGCCTGCATGGTGAAGCCTGTGGGGCTCTGCAGCCTGGCTGGCAGCTGCACCGCGACCCCTGCGACCCCCGCGACCCTCACTAACACCGCCATGCATTGTCACAAGCTCATCCACTGCATTTTGTCCCATGTAGCAAATATATGCACATGGTCTATTCTGACCTCTCCACTGCTTGCACCGGTTGAGGTGGGAAGAAGATCAAACATGATGCTGGCTGCTTCCTGGGCCTGTCCACAGCATCATTTAGTTGGCCTTCACCTGCCAAAACACAGCACATAAGCTAAACCATAACATATCCTGGTTCACTGAACATAACCAGTTTGCCCTTCTAAAAGCTGGATAAAGCCTTATAAAGCCTTATATAATCTATTCCTAGATATATAATCTATTTCTTCTTTAGTTATTATTCCATCTTAGCATACAATTTGGAAGGCTTATAGTCACAGTACGGATGTCCTAAACTATTCACACCATGCCCTTCCACACTTCGTATAGCCCTTCTATTCAAACATGCCAAGATCAAAACACATAATGCATCCCTAAATCAAACCTACTGCCAAACAGCGTGTAGAGGTTCCAAACGCTCAGGCAGGAGCAAAAGGTTTTGAGAAGCAGTATGTGTACTGACCCCCAGGTTGTGCACCGGGCAGAATGGAGCACCGTGCCTGTATCCCTACACACAGGGCCTGTTGTGTGCTGATACAAATACAATTCAGAACCTGTGTGCTGGGCAGATGTGTTAAGTTGCAAAGTCGTGATCTGATTTATATAGATAACAGATATTTTGCTGCATTTTTAAAGATGGATAAACACAATCACACCTACAAGGCAGAACACCTAAAGAGAGAGAAAAATAAAATAAGTCAAGTAGAAAACATGGGTCTGATCTTTTATCTAGTTCAAGAACAAGACACAGAAAGGAAGGATACAGATTAGTTTTTATTACTCTGGGAACTAGTGAGGTTACCTAAAGAACAATGACCTTAAAATGAACCATTAGATAACAATATACTGTATGTATTCTTATAATTATACTGATCTTACTGAGGATTCTGTGAAACTCACCACTGCTTCACATCATATAAAGCTAATGTAATTTGTAGAAAAGAGTTCAAAAGGGAGAGACGGAGGAAGTGTGTGTGTAACACTCCCCCACTCCCTTTGGCGTACTTCCAGTCACTCTGCCAGCCAGGGGGACAAACTGCTTGGGACTAATAAGCTGATCATTAAAGTACAGAGCAGAAGGAGAGAGACCCGTGTACTTCAGAGCTCAATGAAAAGAATGATATAGTGTGAATTGAAAAGGACTTTGGCTTGTTAAACCTAAGCTGATGAACATTAAATAGTAATTTGATATAGGCCTATACAAATGTAAACTAACAACGTTACTGCTAACCGCTAACTTCTGCCCTACTCATAATTCCTTTCCCGTAAGAAGTCTTGGAACTAGAGTTGCTAATCAACTTTAATGCTTAATTAGAAACCAGTGCTCTTTTTGAAAAATTCCAGTCTGGATTGCATCCTTTTGACACCACCGAAAGTGCCCTGATTAAGGTCAATGATGAGCTCCTTTTATCTGCAGATGCCAGTGCCCTTAGCATCCTTATTTAACTCAATTTAATTGGAGCCTTTGTGTATCATTCCATCCTCCTCTCAAGGTCCTGTAAACTGGGCATCAATGGCTCTGCCCTGGACTGCTTCACTTCTTACCTAACTGATAAGGCCGTTTCTCACTCCTTCTGGACATACATTTTCTACCTCAGTTATCATTCAAGGGGTTCCTCAAGGCTCAATCCTTGGACTCGTCTTGTTCAATATTTACATACTGACCCTAGGAGAATGCTATCTACATACCATCATATACTGTTTCAAACTGGATTTTTGATGTTACAAGGGTGACACCCCGAATTATCTCAAGACCAAATCTGTTAGAAATCCACCACTTAGAAACATGCCTATCAGAAATTAGATACATGAAGTATCTTGAAGTACCTAACTAACTTATCTTAAATAGTGAAGAGACTTAACTCATCCTTATTGGATCAACAATAAACCTTCAGTAAACCCTCATTGGTGAAGTCTCTGTATCCCCTTTTCCCCTGATTAAAAAAGTGGGTGTTATACTCAGTATACTTTATACTGGTCACTGCAGTAGTATGCAGTATAGTATCCAGTATGCGACAAACCAGGGGTGATTCAAGTATCAGAGCTTTGGGGATGCTCAGATCTTATTATGTTGGGGGAGGGCAAAACATGTTAGATAAAAAATGTCATCCAACCTCCTACCTACCAATAACAACATAAAGAGTGATCGGTTAATGCTTGTAATGTGTTGGTGCTGAGCAATAAAGCGATCATCTGTGTTATCTGTGTAACGATACTGCATACTACTACGCGAACCAGTACACAGTATATAGAATACAGCATATACTGAGGGCAGTATACAGTATGTAGTAAGCCGTTTCTAACAGATCCGTGTTGGAAAATTAGGCGGAAGTATCTTTCGCGTACTGGAAAATGTTGTTTGGTCGCATACTGCATACTGATTTGGGGCCCATTCGGTACACCAGTAGCATGTAGGCTATTTCGAACACAGCCCATGTATCATCTCATAATTATGGAGTTTTTTGTTGGTGGTGACGCAGGTGACACGTGTGTTACGTTTCAGAGGACATGTGCGTTTACAATACAGACTGATTAAAGTAATTTGCAATTAAGAATGTGAACGTCAAGATAAGTTCAAAACTTAGGAATTGAATAATGTGGCTTGTAACCTAATATGAACGTAGCCAGTCTTGTATCCAATACATTGTATTGTATCCGTATTTTGTTTCGTTGTATTGTGAGTTTGTTTTTGTTTTGTTTTTTTTCTGTAATACCTCTACACTTAATACTTCTTGTGACTTCCATCATTACTTTTTATAAAATGATAACTAATTTAAGTGACGTTAAACCTAGGTAAATTTGGTCGTGCTTTTAGTTTACGATTATATATTTTTTTAAACGTAGGGTTATACTGTCGCATTTCACCAGCGGATGGCAGTATACCGTTTTGCACAATGTGTCGATTACTTTTTCCTGCATGAGAATTGCGCTAAAAAGAACTTGTTTTGATCTGTTTTTTGGTTATGCGCTTTCCTCACAGCAGATATTCCACGCGAACCTAGTTTTTATAATGCGTCAACAAGTACAATTCGCATACAAAGTCAATGGTTTGCACTTTTGAGTTTTTGAGTTTTGAGTTTACAGCTAGCCTGTCTATATCTTTCTTGAGAGAACAGCGTTAAATATCTTGATTTTTCTATTTGGTGAGCTCGGCGTTGTTGTGAGGTGTATGTTTTAAGATTCTCTAACTATTAAACTTAAACTTTGATCAAATGTATACAATGTGCAAGGAAAACCTGTTACTTTCAAACATGCCTACCCTTATTTGGATACGTACAATAGCGCCAGTTGTTTAATTGGCACTTTCAATGGCCAATGGGAATGCAGATGGCTAGTTTAGCCCATGCCCTCACCAGTATACGCTCTTTCGCAGGTTTTAATGTGGATGGGAATTGTGAAACAGGATAGTTGGTTGCTTAGGTTCATTTAAAGTAATTCTGATCGATGGATCTCAATACATTTGAAACCTTTTTCTGAGTGTTCAGGAATATAAGACTTTTTGAGAACACCATGCGGGCAATACGAGAAGGTGTTATAGATGCAGTCGAATTGTTTTCTCGAGTTTGGTTTATTTTCGGTATTGAGTCTCTGGTGGTCTACTGTCAGAAAGGTAAGGTTAATCAACTTGTATATACGAAATACTTGTGTCATTAACGCATTAATTAAGTTCACGGAGTTCTGTAGTATGTGTGGCACTCACTTAAACCAAGATAAGAGTTTTTCTGCTTTATGTTGGTGTGACATCACTGAGTAATGCAATTTAACTTTCCATGTTTGAAGCTTGTTTGTTTTTAAAAAGCAAATACTATTTTCTGTCAAAAGGACAGTTTTTTTATTTTATAAATGATTGACATTTTATATGATTTTATTCCATTCAAGTGACGGTTAAGTGAACATATCTGGCATATTGCTGGGTTACAGTCATGTCCACTATCACATAGCACAGTGGGCAGTTTTGCTAGCATGAGAAAAGGAAACGCAGAGGTTGGTCACAGACGCCTCCTATCAGGATGGACTGGCAGACAGACCTAGAGGGTCTCTGCTATGACTATCCTTACACACACACCATTAAATGCTTGTTGACACAGTATTTCTCAATATCTGTGGGGTCAATGTGAATCACTGACCACATCCACACACGGCAAGGAAGGAATCAACACCGGCTAACCACACACACACACACACACTCAGAGTATGTATACCCAGTGTAAGTGAACCTCTGGATCCCCGCATCATCCCAGAGGAAGATGACTGATACTGGGCTTATTTCTTTACATGAATCATTTGGTTTAACATACCAATGAGACACGGAAGAGTCATGGGAATTAGGCAGGACAAAGCAGAGAGATAAAAGGCTGTAGGATAGTTTGCAGTTATTAAATGAAGGGCATATGGGTATTGGGGTAAACAGCTGAACATCCTATCCTGCACAGACCTGCCCACAAAAACCAGAGGTGAAAATAAAATGACATGTTGCCTGATTCTTTGTGAATAATGACCGGCTGAAATATGTAAATTTATGTAATATGTAAATATGAAATAAAATATCCCCCTTTCCAGTTAGCCTTTCTTGACTGGAATGAATTTCACTCTGTCAGCAAGCAATGGCTTTTTATAGCATGAGATTCATTTATTCTGAGGAATGTGCTTCAGTGGTAACGCACCTCCTGGGCCCATATTTAGACCTTTGTAAATCTTCATAAGAACTTGGCTGTCCACGTTCATCTGTATTTTTGACCCTGCGATGGTGTTGACACTGCTGTCATAATATTTATTAACTATAAAACTCTTTTGGCATGAGTCATTTAATAAACTATTTACACACAAAAACACTCACAGATGGTGTCTTGTGATGGTTAATAGTAAGACAGGCTTTTCTTTAAGAAGGATAGGGTATTGTCAAAGAACAGAACACACCCAAATGTCTCTCTGCATGACTGGGGTTCTCAAGTGATTATGGCAGGAAGTTCAAGCCCGGGTTGTTCCCAGCTTCTGGGCCATAGCAGGATTCACAGTCTAGATAATGACACTGGCTACAGGCTGGACACAGGCCAGGTAGGGGCAGGATGTACAGTAACTTTAGAAGAAACTGGTCAGAAATAATCTCCAGCCACTGAAATATCCCCGTTTTGTCCTTAAACTCTGTATAGTGACACAGATAGCCACTCGGTCACCCGTAGCAACAAGCCATGGCTCTGGTATTTCCAGGGAGTCTCAGGGGAGGTGTCTGGGGTGGGTGGAGGGGTAAGATGGGTGAATGAGAAGGACTCTCGCACACATAATGTCCACACACAGGCTGACCTGACCTCACCATGGACCCTCAGCAGGTGGGGGTGGTCATTCTTGACGATGTAGTATTCAGGCTCAGTGTGCGAGTCTTAGCCTAATCATACATCCAGCCCTCCGGCCATGGTGAGTCACGCTAACAGGCAGCTGAATTTCATCAAACGAGGGTCATTAACAGTCTGACCACAGTCTGCATATTTGTTTTTCTGTGCAGTGATGAAGACTTGGCAACAAAGGTTTCTTAGGTCCAGTCATGGAACAGATCAGACATAGAACATCACAGTCCATACAGGCCTAACATGCATAGTCATTAACCCACATGGGAATGTCAGTGTGGGCTGATTAGGGGAGCACAAATGAAAATTATAATAAAGCTTCAGCCAGACTGGTTCTTTTTGAGACTGGGTCAAAACCGTAGTATACATACCCCATAAGGAGCAGCGAGCCCACGGGCTGCTCACATACATTCAGCACACACAGCATTACACCGCTTTGCCAAGGTCTACGAGATGTGAAGACTGCTGGTTGTTGCGGAGTTACAAAGTCTTGCTAATGAGGCTGGCTGAACATGCTTCCTGGAGCCCCGCGTCACTCCCCCTCGTCCGAGCGCTGTCCTTAACGAGGACGCGCACTAATTGCAGCTTTAATTGAACTGAAATCTGAACACCCCCTGGAGAACGACTAGCAGTGGTGAGCTTGGCAGTCTCGTCCTTCAAGCCGGCTTCAGCTGCCTGCTGGTCCAGTCCCCATCCCGGCTCTTACCCCAGCTCTTACCCCAGGTTTTACCCCAGCTTTTACCCCAGCTTTTACCCCAGCTCATACCCCAGCTCATACTCCAGCTCATACCCCAGCTCATACCCCAGCTCATACTCCAGCTCATACCCCAGCTCTTACCCCAGCTTTTACTCGAGCTCATACCCCAGCTCATACTCCAGCTCATACTCCAGCTCATACTCCAGCTCATACCCCAGCTTTTACCCCAGCTCATACTCCAGCTCATACCCCAGCTCATACCCCAGCTCATTACCCCAGCTCATACTCCAGCTCATACCCCAGCTCTTACCCCCCCAGCTCATACTCCAGCTCATACTCCAGCTCATACCCCAGCTCATACTCCAGCTCATACCCCAGCTCATACTCCAGCTCATACCCCAGCTCATACTCCAGCTCATACCCCAGCTTTTACCCCAGCTCATACTCCAGCTCATACCCCAGCTTTTACCCCAGCTCATACTCCAGCTCATACCCCAGCTTTTACTCCAGCTCTTACCCCAGCTCATACTCCAGCTCATACCCCAGCTCATACTCCAGCTCTTACCCCAGCTCTTACTCCAGCTCTTACCCCAGCTCTTACCCCAGCTCTTACCCCAGCTCTTACCCCAGCTTTTACCCCAGCTCTTACCCCAGCTCATACCCCAACTCTTACCCCAGATCATACCCCAACTCTTACCCCAGATCATACCCCAACTCTTACCCCAGATCATACCCCAACTCTTACCCCAGATCATACCCCAACTCTTACCCCAGATCATACCCCAGCTCTTACCCCAGACCATATCCCAGCTCATACCTCAGCTTTTACCCCAGTGTCCTGCAGTGTCCACCATGAATGGCGCTGGCTGTCACTGATCACCTACCTGTACGTGACGTGCACTGCAGGAGGAAGAATACTAGATGGAAGTGGCCTACCTCGTTTCCTCTGTGGAACAAGAATATGTAGAACTTCCTTCAACAGTAATCTATACTGGTTATAAAAAGTACACACTATATTAGGTCTGCCTCAGGGTTTAAGCATTTGAAAAAAGTAGAAAGTTTTCTTCTTTATTAATATTCGTGGGTGCCACATTTAGCTTCCAGCTAAAAGTGGCACCCAAGAATATTTCTACTGCAGAAACAAATAGGTTTCCAAACTATTGGTGTAAAATATCAAAAAGCAACAACATGTAGAAGTCTGTTCCCTTTCAGCTTGGCTTGTTCTCCGTTGCAGGGGATGGCTGTGGCCACACCGTGCTAAGCCCTACGAGTGGGACCGTAGCCTCACTGAACTACCCAGGCACCTACCCCAACCACACGCAGTGTGAGTGGAACGTGCGGGTCCCACAGGGCTCCACCCTGCTCCTCGCCTTCGCTGACCTTGACCTTGAGTGGACCCAGGGCTGCATGGCTGGCTCTCTCACTATCTTAGACAAACATGGAGCGGTGAAGCTGGGTAAAGACTTTCTCCTTCTCTCAACATCCATACCCAGACGCGGAGAGGAAAGGCAACGTATTCAGCTACGTGTTCGGCTGTTTGGAATTATATGTCAACTGTGTGTAATGTTTCAATATATAACAAGTCAGACACCTTTAGTTGACCATTTTAGCGGTATGTTAATGGGTTTGTGGCCACATAGAGAATTCAGCTGTTCACAAAGCCTTCTGAGTCCTTCTCTTGACTTTTCAAGTCCCTTGCTGCTCTATCTATCTATAGCAAAGCAAGCAGGCACGCATGCACAGAAAGTCACATGCTGAAACCGTCATAAACTGCTCTTACGCTGACAGCATGAATGTGTCGTCTCTCATCGGTCATACGCAAAAGATATCTAAACCCCTGTCATCCCTGATTGTGCTTCTTGGAATATGCTGGGGCTCCACAGTGGCGTTTCCCCAGGTGTCCAGCTACGTCAGGTTCTTGTCTGATCGTCCTAGGCAGCCTCCATCCCCACTGCACAGTTTCTGCTGCTTATTATGTCCTTGTTATTGGCAAATTCCAGAGGCCCTACCTCACACTGTTGTGCAGCACATACAGCCAATGGTCCACGTAGGCATGCTGCGTGCCTCCTCTCAGCTGCAGTGAAATACTTACAGGCTTTACACACACACACACACACACACACACTAAACACAGACACACTAAACACACAAGCGCTGAGTGCAGGATGATGGCATGCAGAGGGAGGACTTGGAGCTCCCTGGGGTGCCTACTCTCTGTGCTGGAAGTGTGTGTGTGTGTGTGTGTGTGTGTGTGTGCTGTAGTTAGCATACGCCTTTTTTGGCAGCATGACAGTATGGGATTGCGTGAGTCTTGTAAAGCCCTGAGGCTGGTCTGCTGAGGCGTGTGTTTCTGGCCTTTTCCTGCATCGTGCTTGTAGGGACATGCGTGTGTTTTGAACACAGGTAATGTACTGTATGTGTAGGTAAACACCAGTGCCCGTGTAAAACAATCCACAGCGAAATCTCATTTTGTGTGCTAATCACTATCTTGACTTGTGCATGCTTTCTCTGTGTGTGTGTATGTGTGTGTTTATGTGTGTGTGTGTGTGTTGTACAGGTCCTATATGTGGTCAGCTGGCTGCCTCCGACAGAAATGTGTCCGTGAGCAGCAATGCAGTGATAGTGCGCTTTGTATCCGCCATGCACCGCTCCGGACGGGGCTTCCTGCTGTCCTACTCAACCAACCAACATCCAGGTAGCAGCCCTCGCCAGACAGCACCCTACCTCACACCCCCTTACACCTGCAGGAACGGGGGTTCCAGCCAGTTTGAACACATCCTTGGGGAAGGTGCTCTGTGCCCACGACTGATGTGCGCACCAGGGGAAGCTCATGTTGAGTCATGCGCTGCACCAGGTGAAGTGCATCTGAGACCCCAGAACAAAACATGAGAATAATGTTCCTGCTTCCCTTCTGCACAAACGCAGGTGCTACAGAGAGAAGAAGCTGTTCCTGTGTACAATGGAGTCCGGTTGTCTTGTCATTAACAATAACCAGAGCTACCCAGCTCATTTTTAATCTGTCTCGGTCTTTGAAGACCAAACTGCTGACAGCATCAGGAGATCAATACGCTCTCACCTCTGCCCACATTCAGAATATGTACAGTGTGCCAACAGCACTGCAGTGAAAGATTTAGTTAGGTGTACTGTGAACACCAGGCTAAAAAGTTGACATCTCCACTCACACTCAGTATTAACAAATGAGGCACAAATATTACGTGATCACTGTCAAAACAGCTTGTGCCTCTTGAGAGCCACACAGTAAAACATCAAGGACCGCAGAAGATGGACATTCCAGCTGCCTAGGAGAGTGGAGTGTAAATAACGGCTTTAGAGTGCTTCTCCTGAGAGCTGTTGATCCTCACATCCCCCCTGTGTCACTGCCTTCCAGCTCATCCGTCTGTGCCGATCTGTAAATGACCGACCACAGTGTCTGTCGTAATCACAGCCCCAACTAGAACAAGGTGTTGCTTCTGCTAAGGTGTGCATCCGCTTGCTGCTATAGGAGTTCATCTTTGCGATGCGTTTACAAATGAACCCAGTCCCATCAGATGGGCCTACCTGCAGTGCTATGAAGGAGCTACATACCTACAGCTCAGGAGATAGACGGCGTTTGCACGCAGGATGACCTGTCGGGAGCCCGTTGCGCGTCTTCGCCCACGTGCGCGAGGCTGGCGTACTGGAACGCGGAGCCGCGCTTCACTGAGCCCAAGAGCGTTTGTTTGGCACGCGTCCCAGCACACTGCTCCTCCAGCGTCGATCGCAACGAGAGAGAGAAGCCCTGGAGACAGCCATGTGTGTGTGTGTGTGTGTGGGGGGGGGGGGGTGGAGGAGAGGGTGTCTCCTGTTCCTCTGGTGTGCCCAGCTGTGACATGCCTGTGGTAGGCATCACAGCTACAATGTGGCCTGTCTAGCCTGATTTCACACGGGTTGTTTGACGTGTACAGCTTGGTTTAGCGTGCAGGTCCAGGTTTTAACTCCTTATTTTCAACTGTGATATTAGTATCCACCAAAATTCCTTTATCATAAACAAAAAACATATTTACCTTATTGTGGAAGCAGTGCTGTGAAAAGGCCAGTGAAGTTTACACACTGAGGAATGTCCAAGGGCTGCTCCACTCTGCTCCACTCTGCTCCACTCTCCACAGTTTCCTGTTAGTGGTTTGCTTGTATAAGCTGTCTGGGGCCACATCCACATCCCAAACAGATCCAGCAGATTACGTCATGTGATCAGACGTCATCTGATCACGGCCCCTTGGGGAGGGGACTGCATGCAGAGGTCACGCGTCTCCACCCTGCTCTGCCTTGGGGTGGTGCGGGGTGGAGCAGGGGGGTGCGGGGTGGAGCAGGGGGGTGCAGGGTGGAGCAGGGGGGTGCAGGGTGGAGCGGGGTGTAGCGGGGTCGGCGTGCGGTCCAGATCCCTGATAGCCAGCGTGCGGAAGGCGCTGATGTTCCGGCAGGTTTGTTCCGTGCGCCGTGCAGCTGACGTCATACTGTCTTCCTTCTCCAGACCTCATCTCGTGTCTTCACAGAGGAAGCCACTTCAGCTCCCCACAGATCAGGTAGGGCGCTGTGCTCGGGAAGCCGAGGGAGAAGAGTAGATCCACCTGGATGACTAGACATGCAGAAGGTCCATTGCTTGGATGTGTTGTCCTGGTTGTGACTTTCTGTCCCACCTGTGTCCCAGCGTGTTCTGTCCTGGAGGCTGCAGGGACATCGCCGGGGAAATCTGGGGACAGCATGGACAAGGCTACCGAGACGTGAGTCCTTTATTGAGCTTCATTATCCACCATGTGTCTGGCGTTACTGTTATTAAACCAGTAAGGACAAAGCTTTGCGTCTTATGACGGCGTGTAGGAATGGAGGCTAATAATCAGGCCAGGTGTGATGTAATGTCGGCAGCCTGTGCTTTTACAGACCTCGGTGCTGTGCAAAGCCGCGGTCCATGCCGGCGTGATCTCAGACAGCCAGGGGGGCGTGGTCACTGTGGCCCAGCACAGGGGCATCACGCTCTACGAGTCGAGCTTGGCCAATGGGGTCCTGTCCAGAACGTGAGTGCCCTTCTCTCCCAGGTTTAGTTAACCTCAGTTACGTAATGCAGTACTGGCAGTAATGTAAAACAGTAATGACTGGCTTTCGTTTTGTTTTTTGTATCGTTTTTCTCTCAGAGGTTCATTGTCTGATAAGAGGCTCGTCTTCAGCAGAGGTAACACCAGTGCTGACTGACATCACACAATGCAGCTCAGAAAGAACAAGCAACACTACAGATATGATATTATTGCTGTTAAACATCGTGTATAAACACAATTTTAATTCTCTAATGGCTACATGTGATTAATGAAGTTTAAGTGGCCATTGCCTTGTTTATTTGGTGGGGAAAGTGAGATGTTCCTTGCTGGTGAGAAGCGCGTACAGTGGCATGGACACCGTACACAGCGTCGCACTCTATATAATTACAGTGTAACTAATAAGTAGATACACCTCCTGCGTGGTACTTACTTTGGCTGTAGTATCATCATTATCCGCGGGACAATTACACACTGCCTGTCCATAACGATGGCGTACAAACAACAGCAAAGGTACTGTACACTTGCTCGGCTTGTAATGTGAGGAATGACAGGACAGATGATGGATGATCTTTCTCCTCCCTTCATGCCTCCTCTCCTCTGTGGCAGCCTGCGACGGAGCACTGTCAGTGGTCACCTACAACGCCTCCTCCACCACGGAGGACGCGGAGACGTTGGACTGGGCTCCAGAGGACAGGGGCTCCACCCTCGTGCGGTGGAGCACCAGCGAAGAGGATACGCAGCCTTGGCTGGAGATGGAGCTCCAGAACCGCAGCAGCATCACAGGTGTGCAGGGGCGACGCCGGCCCGTCTGTTTACCCCCACGCGTCCCCCGCGTTCTCCTGTCAAACGTTTGCTCGTGCCTGCGGCTGTCAGTAGGCTGATCTGAGAACAGCTGAGATGGGTCAGCAGCACCTGTTTTTGTGTTTACTGGTCAGATTTTTGGAATGAGGCAACGGTATAAAATGGTTTGTCCCTAGGGATAATAACAAAGGGGCTGCCCAACTTCTACATCGACACTTATATCCTAATGCTCAGCAAAGACGGCAGAACCTGGAGAACCTACAAGGAGACCAAAGTCAAAAAGGTACAGCAGTCTCTTCAGCAGAATCGTGAACATCACAGGACGCGTTAAATCCGAGAACTTTCACATCGGCCTGGAGGAGCATTGCATGAACCCTTTTCTCCATCTTTGTCTGGAGGTGTTTAAGGCCTATTCTGACGGCCACACGGTGGCCTTCAACAGCCTGATACCTCCGGCAGCCGCGCGCTACGTCCAGCTACGCCCGCTTAGCTGGCATGGCAGGGCCTCAGCCCAGGTGCAGGTGCTGGGCTGCTCCTCGCCTCCCGCCCAGCCCCGCTCTAGTGATACCGGTGAGACTCCATCTTTCTGCTCTCCTGCCTGTTCACAATTTCAAAGGGAATGTTCTAGATGCACGGCGAAAGGCGGTGAGGTTAGATATTTCTCAGAATGGGATTCAGAGGGATGGTAATTATGGCGCACTGCCCACCATTCAGTTGAGGCTGGTTTGTTTCCTGAACACCATATTTATCAGCTTGGTCTATCTTCTCCCAAGGATCCACCAGGGTGAAGCCGTTTACCACTGAAATGGTGCTGTCGAATCATGTCTCCACTGAGAGCTCAGTGGTCATGACGAACTCAAGTGAGTCTGCACACTTTCCAACAACACTTCCACTGCATTGTTGTACTGATATTTCAGTACGTCGGTTGATATCAGTTGATATCAGTTTTACTTCCATATTTTCCATTATGTGTGAAGCATCGTGTAAATGTTACATTTTAAATCCATTATGTGTGAAGCATCTTTTAAAACAGTTGGTTAAAAAAAAGAGTCATTCCTATATAAAGATGTGAGAAACTCTTTGCACATCTTTAAAAAAGACTTTCAGGGGAAACACAAAAAAACACCCACTCATATTTTGTCTACTTCCTCAATCACAGTGACTCTGCTATGGTAGGTAACAAGATAATGAGGAAGAAACTGTGAGCTCTCCCACTCCTTAGAGCTGAATTAATGGTGATGGTAGAGGTGGTAGGAAACAAGGCTTCTGGTGTTGCCCTACAGGCCCTAGCCTGCCACTCGTATTGGTGGTGGGTGTGATCCTGGGTGTGGCTCTGTGTGTCGGCTGCCTGTTGGTGGTGGTGGTGGGACTCGTGTGGAAGAGAAGGTACTTTTCACATCACATGTCATCTGTTCCTCTCAAAACATGATTCCACAGATAGTCCATGGCATTCAAGCCATATTGTTATATTTTTTGTATCAATGTTAATGTTTAATGGCGTTTCTGTGTTATTTATATATGTTTCAGGAAAGGGGCTGTACATATAAACAAGAGCAGTCTAGACACAGGTGGGCCTAATGTGTGTTAACTGCTATAGTGAGGTGTGAGGTACTGGACGTCTGGGCCTGGTGTCTAGGAGACTCCCTGGATAAGTGCTGTCTGTTGTCTTTTGTGATTCAGGATGTCATCTGCCATATAGAGACTCTGAGTTAATTTCCTACCCGATGACCAGGACTGTTCACGACATGCTGCCCAGTCCTCCTCTCAATGGTGAGTGTCCTCTAGATGTCCAGTCCTCCTCTCAATGGTGAGTGTCCTCTAGACGTCCAGTCCTCCTCTCAATAGTGAGTGTCCTCTAGATGTCCAGTCCTCCTCTCAATGGTGAGTGTCCTCTAGACGTCCAGTCCTCCTCTCAATAGTGAGTGTCCTCTAGATGTCCAGTCCTCCTCTCAATGGTGAGTGTCCTCTAGATGTCCAGTCCTCCTCTCAATGGTGAGTGTCCTCTAGATGTCCAGTCCTCCTCTCAATGGTGAGTGTCCTCTAGACGTCCAGTCCTCCTCTCAATAGTGAGTGTCCTCTAGATGTCCAGTCCTCCTCTCAATGGTGAGTGTCCTCTAGATGTCCAGTCCTCCTCTCAATGGTGAGTGTCCTCTAGACGTCCAGTCCTCCTCTCAACGGTGAGTCTCCTCTAGACGTCCAGTCCTCCTCTCAACGGTGAGTCTCTTCTAGACGGCCAGTCCTCCTCTCAACGGTGAGTCTCCTCTAGACGGCCAGTCCTCCTCTCAACGGTGAGTCTCCTCTAGACGGCCAGTCCTCCTCTCAACGGTGAGTGTCCTCTAGATGTCCAGTCCTCCTCTCAACGGTGAGTCTCCTCTAGACGTCCAGTCCTCCTCTCAACGGTGAGTCTCCTCTAGACGGCCAGTCCTCCTCTCAACGGTGAGTCTTCTCTAGATGTCCAGTCCTCCTCTCAACGGTGAGTGCCCTCTAGATGTCCAGTCCTCCTCTCAATGGTGAGTGCCCTCTAGATGTCCAGTCCTCCTCTCAATGGTGAGTGTCCTCTAGACGGCCAGTCCTCCTCTCAACGGTGAGTCTCCTCTAGACGGCCAGTCCTCCTCTCAACGGTGAGTGTCCTCTAGATGTCCAGTCCTCCTCTCAACGGTGAGTGTCCTCTAGATGTCCAGTCCTCCTCTCAATGGTGAGTGTCCTCTAGACGTCCAGTCCTCCTCTCAATGGTGAGTCTCCTCTAGACGTTCAGGCCTCCAGTGGAGCAGGTTATCAGCCAGTTTTTGGCTCAGTGCACAAAGCCGGGGTTCTACAGTTGCATCATCTCTGGCAGTCTGCTCAGTCTGCTCAGTCATGAGACCAAACAGGTTATTAATTTAGCCTGTTATCCAATTAGATCAGCAAAGTACTGGGGATTATAGAATTGGGAGAATTTAAGGACTCAAGAGTCTCGATACATACCCAACTAAC
Organism: Brachyhypopomus occidentalis; assembly: GCA_020368025.1. Classification (NCBI taxonomy): domain Eukaryota; kingdom Metazoa; phylum Chordata; class Actinopteri; order Gymnotiformes; family Hypopomidae; genus Brachyhypopomus; species Brachyhypopomus occidentalis. The sequence goes on along the minus strand of JAGXOD010000082.1, from coordinate 5,830,499 downwards.
ATGAGTCATCTTAGCAATTATCATCTAAACATTAATCTGAGACCTCTATCATATGCATTTAACAGTAATTACGAGAGGCGTAGATTATAATCATTCTCAGATATTATCGAGTTTGTGTGAAAATGTATCCTCAAAAAATGCTTAAAATGTTTTAAAAAGTATTTGGTATCATTTGACTTTTCATGAACATCAGTGGACTTTTCATTTATTGTCCACTTCAAATCATGTTTGGAAATGGTCCAGAAAGCAGTTAACACAGTAATTCATGAAGACATTCTAGTACAGTTCATGTTAATAAAAATGGCCACAAGACAGTGTTTGTTAAGATGGTACTGTGGGACACAAAAGTTCTTACAGTTACCAGAAATAAAGGACTCTCAAAGACACAGGGCTAATTCAGCCGGTCGGCTGAGGGGGCTTGTGTGTCTAGTGCTCCAGGACAGAGAGGAGAGAGAGGGAGTGTAACCCTTCACGACACCTCCTTTCCACTCCATGGTGCAGCCGGGCAGCTCAAGGGGCTGATGGCTTCCCCCTCGGACTGCATTCCTCCGCATCTTTCTGTCTTCTCCTCTTTCTGTCGCTCCCTCCCTCCCTGTCAGTCGCTCAGCAGCAGCATAAACGCGGCTTTCTTTAGTCCCCTGAGCCGCTGTGAAAGGAGCCTTTAATGGCTGCCCAAACGAGGGGCACCCATGCTGGAGCAGACCAACCCCTCCTCCCCTCAGGCCCACCCCCTCCTCCCCTCAGGCCCACCCCCTCCTCTTCTCAAGCCCTTCAAGGCCTTCAGTCAGAAGTAGGACAGAGGGTCATCTGCTGAGACAATCGGGGTCCCTTTTTGAACCATGCTAATGAAAACAGCTTCACCCTATTAGGATTCCTCCTGTGAATAACAGAGATTGGGACATGCATGAGGATTTTTAGGGCCTTTGGAGTGTGGTAGGAGGCTTAGGATGGTCTTCTGTTCTGTAATGTCTTGATATGAGCTGTCACAATAAGAGGTCGGCCCTCCGGGGAGCAGGGCCAATCAGAAGCTGGGCTCTACACATGTCGCCATTGGATGATGACTGTGGTCAGGTGTTAAATGTGTTCCACTCCACTGCATTTTACTGTGAGCCTGTAGAGAGAAGTGATGAAACATTTGTTCATCAACATTTTTATTCAGTGTCACGCCGCTTTGAATTTAAAATGAACATTTAAAAACAATCCTCTCCCAACTCGTTCTGACCCTTTGCTGTGTCTGCAGACTATGCGGAGCCTGACGTCCCAGCAGGAGGTCAGAAGGTCGGCATCACCTTCCGCCCGGCGCAGGATGAGGGCTACACCGTCCCCTTCGCCCTTAACCACTACGACACGCCGGGCCAGCTCCCCGAGTACGCCGAGCCGCTGCCCCCCGAGCCCCAGTACGCCACTCCTTTCGGCGAGCTCTACCCAGATCCCTGCGCACCGCCACCTCCAGAGACTCCGCCCCCGCCGCTCCCCCACCCGCCCCCGGGAGACGGCTCCTCTCTGGGGCCGGCGGACTACGACTGCCCGGCTCACCGAGGCCTCTCCAACGGGTACTGTGCTCCACACCTCAACGGCAGCGCCAACGCCATCTACGCCGAGCCTGCCGACACCCCGCCGCAGCACACCTACTACCTGCCCCTGTGAGCCTCTCCGGCGCCCCCTAGCGGAGAGGTGCGAGATGGAGCATGACGACTACGAATGCTATGAAGGGACAGCTGGAGAGTCAGGGTCCAATTAGACGTCTGGGTCTGCGAGTCTGGGATGGTACAGACGCTCACACATACCTGCTCACACACATACCTGTAGCACTTCTTGTGGCAGGTGCTTTCCCAGGAATGTGCAGGTGTCTTGAACACAGCACGGCAGCCACGCCTTGTATGTAGATCCAGTATTGGGGTTGTGCTCACGGGCTCCTCTGTGAGCCCCAGGAAGCTAACCTTGCCCTTAAAGCCCTTCTCCAAGTCTGCACAAATATGCTTATGCAAATATGCTTCATAGAAATATAACCCAGCTGTGAGACAATCGGTGCCATGCACTGTTCCACTTCAACCCCAAACACCTCAAGCACCACCAGTTTAACAGTTCACTAAGTCTAGACATGGATGCGTTTCAGTCAGTTTAAGGTACTTCATCTACATTCTTAATTGTGTCCGTCCTGATATTAATTCAGATGTACAAGATGTGAATTAATACACACAAAGCACCTTCAAAATCACAAGTGCTAGCTTGTAACAGCAAATAAGATACTACTGTTTATGTTATGGACTAATGGCTGACACACTGAAATGAGTCTGTTATATGAAGTTAGGGATCTAGATTTATGAGATTGGTGGACCACTCATCTTTTGTGTATTTATTATATGGGTGTGATTGAATGTTTTATAATTCAGGCTAATCAGAATATATAGTAATCAGATAACTATGTGCACATGACACATAAATATGCTGAAATATGTACGTGTTCCTTTTTATTACTGTTCAAATAAATTGATATGACTTTTTATAAGAAGCTGTTTTGATCACATTTTGTTGAATGACTTGAAATTGGATGTGCTTGATTAGATTCACATACAAGATCACACAGCAGGATATCACAATAGCAGGATAGCTTATTGTGTGTTGGTCTGTCAATAAAACAGGCATATCTAACAACGGCAAGGAGTATGTGATTTGCAAAACTACACTGTCTCACCGAGTGTTTGGAGCTGGTGAAAAGTAAAGGTTTGTCTCCACCTTGTGGCTATTGTAAAAAAATACCACAATAATGAAATCCTGAAATCTGTAAATAAAATATTTGCCTTTGTTTGGATATGAAAGGCAAAAACTGAACTCAATTCAGCGCTTTCATATTTTATTCATTTGCAATATTTTTTTATCTTTCATTTAACAAAAATGTAAAACAGAGCAGTGGAATCCAAACTCCTCCCCTGGATCACTGGGAGGTGATTTATATTAAACTATATTATACAAACAATGTGTTCAAATTACAACCCCCTGTGCTCAGGACCTATAAATTTTCCATGGAGTGACCACAAAATGGCCAGTCAGATCACGAGTGATTACAAGGAACTGTTGTGTTTGTTTGTTTTACTGATAGTTTACTTATCTTTGATTGGCAAAAAAGTATATAATACTAGTTCCCATCACCTCTGCTACACTGCAGTGGTGCAGTTGCTTCTGCCTTAGTGTTACCAGAGGACACGAGGTGTAGTGTGTTGGACTAGAAGCTGCTGAAGGGGCTGGTTCGTGCCGTGAAATACAAAACACGAGCACCACTCTGACATGCCAAAGTGTGATACTGAAAAGTGTCCAAATCGGATCTTTCTTTTTTTAATGTTAGCACATTACTGAAGGTGCACCGTCTTGTATCGTGGTTTCCAAAAGTCCTCATTATTCAACAATTTCGTCATGATTTAGTAACTAGCATTAATTTTTTTTAAAGATGAACATATATTCGCTGTTAAGAGCTTGGTACTAAGACCACATGATAACACACACACACACACACACACTAACCCTGCCCCACTCCCAATCCCCCTCTGATTACTTAACCACCTACAGTTCCTTGTATGCTCCCTCCGTGCCATACATGAACTATTTATTTAACTTGAGTTTCCTGGTACTTTAGGGTAGGAAAATGGCAAATTACGCTTATATCTATGCATTTTTAATGGATATGAAGAAACACCGAATATGTTACAAGAAGCTACAAAGTTATTCTAAAGCTGGGCTTTCAACTAAAATTAAGTATTAAGTGCTCTGTGTTCACTTAGTGACCAATTTTCTCTCTCTCTCTCTCTCTCTCTCGCCCTACTGCTGAGTAAACACTGTTTCGCTGGAGCTTGTCTGCTGTTAGACATTACTTTGAAAGGAGCCAACACTATGTACATGTGCCTCCTCTGCACACATGTATGTCCCAGTGGTTTATGGGAATGATAATGGGTGAAGTGAAACGGTGGCTCTACAAAGTGTGTCTACTGCTCTCCATCTTTGTTATATACAAGAATGTCCGTAAACAAAACAATACAATGCATGAGTGTAGCTGCAGAGCTAATTTTATCATATGCCCCTCCTAGTCCTGTCTGTGTCCTAGGGGACAGAAGTCCACCGCCTGACTGAAGTGGGCGAAAGGAGAAGGAAGTATCTTAAATCAGGAGTTACGCATCTTAACTCTTACGGATTAGTGTTATTGAAGCAGACTGCATATGACCCTGATGAACAGTTAGGCAGTACTCAGTACCAGTCCACAGACTTCTTAACTCACCCAGTAAGAGCAGTACTATGAGCAATGCTCATAAGCCGGTCTCAACAGGAAATACTGGGCTTGTCCTGATATGAAATTGTTCAGTCCTGCCCTCTGGTACGGTAAAAAAAAAAAAAAAAAAAAAAAAAAAATTCCTCTTTTCTCTTGACCACTCCCTCTAACAAGTATGAGCAGGCAAAGATGAGAAAGCAAATCAAGTCAGTGAGGTCCCACCCCTTTAACAGTCCAGCTGCTTGGTGTGTGTCTGGTATACAGACCTGAGCGAGTTCTTAGGGACTTACCAGGAGTGCGGACCTGTCTCTCCTGCTGTTATGGCTGAGGATGTGTAGAGGCCAAAACCTGACAATAAAACCTTTACTGCTTCCTCCTAGACCGAGAGGAGCGGAGACACCAGCCGGTGCGTCTGCCGAGGAGGCGTCCTGTGCCGGGTCCGTGCTGGTGTGCGAGGGCCATGGACCTCACCCTGTGGCAGTACCAGTTCCGCATTATCATGCTGGGGGACTCGACAGTGGGGAAGTCCTCCATGCTGAAGCGCTACACTGAGGACCTGTTTCTGGAGACCATCAACCAGACGGTTGGAGTCGACTTCTACGTGCACTTCCTGGAGGTGGAACCTGGAATGAGGGTTAAGCTACAATTCTGGGACACGGCTGGCCAAGAGAGGTTCAGGTATGAACCAGTGATGGGTGGGATTGTGTAGACCCTCTGTCTGCTCTGTGTTGTAAGAAGCTCGTCTTGTCCATTGTATTCGTCGTTGGATATTATCATTCATACAGACACAGCAAGGCTGCTTCCTAGATGAGTATGGATTTCAAAGGCTCATCTGGAAGCCTCCTGAACCCACGCAGGGCTAGTGTGAACTACGCAATGCATGTTAATCTGAAAATGATCTGTACAAAACAACTGAGAAGATTTGCATAACCCCATGTAAATGCTTGGAAATGTTATTCACATGCTGCAAGGGGGAAAACCCCCTTTTCATTTATCTCATCTGGTGAACAGACTTCTGTTCCAACTACAAATGTTTTCAGAACTTGACAGGACAAATGTTTCTGAACTTCATCAGAGAAAAAACATTTTCCTAGATGACTTTTAGTCTGTATTCTTATCTGGCATGTTTCTAGAGATTATAATCTGCTGGTGATGACTTGCTGTCGTCTTTTTGTTACTTTAACTATTAGGCCAATTAGGTCTCAAAATTTTAATCAGAGTAAAACTTGTTTAGCCAAGAGTTGCTTAGTAATGTCTCTATTCACAGTATAATGATCATCTGATTGTCACAATTCAGTGTTATACAGCTTCATGATCAACAATTAATCAATAACAATTAATAGGTCATTACTTGGGTAGTTATTTTAGATTTACAATACAAAGCATAAGACAATTATATGCAGTACTTGTAAACAAATATCAATTCAATATAACAAGTTATCTGTCTATCTTTTAAGACGCTAAAATTATTCATGTGCTTGTCTAGATATATATTTAGAGGTACAATTTACAGCATCTACATTTAGGCAGCAGTATAGAGCAAGTTCTGTCCTGCCATGTGTCTGTCTGGCTGCAGGAATGCTAGATTCACAACAGGCAGCACTGTATTCTATGTAGCTTCTATGTTTTATTGCTCAAGTAGATTTTAAAAGCTGCTAACAAATTTAAATAGTTTTAAGTCACGTGACATTATTTACTCATCTCGTAAGGTCATCAGTAATAGTGCATGCACAAGAATCTTCTGTGCGGTGTTTGTTGCAGGTCAGTGACACGCTCCTACTACCGAAACTCTGTTGGAGGCTTGCTGGTGTTCGACGTGGCCAACCGAGCCTCGTTCGAGCACGTGCGCGAGTGGCACGCGGAGGTGTGTGAGCACGTGACGCCCCACGCGGTGCTCTTTGTGTTGGTGGGTCACAAGAGCGACCGGGAGGCAGCCGGAGAGCGTGCGGTCTCGCGCGCAGAGGCCGAGAGGCTGGCGGCTCAGCTCGGCGCGCCGTACGTGGAAGCGTCCGCCAAAACCGGCCACAACATCCGCGCCGCCTTCGAGCTGCTGGCCCGACGCGTCTACCAGGGGCTGCTGAGCGGAGAGGTGCAGCCGCGCGAGGGCTGGGACGGAGTGAAGAGTTCGGCTCCACAAACCCACCAGCTCTCGAAGGCCCAGATCAGCGACCCAGAGAAACCCGCCAGCACCTGCCCCTGCTAGCTCACAGCCCCGTTGGAAACAAACTGCTCTCCAAAAGGTGCTTTCAGTGGGTTAACGACCTGACCGAGGTGATGAAGGGCGCATGTCCAAAAGCCTGAGAACATTCTGAAGGGCTCTAGTGTCACATCTGAGCTTGCCCTTCCGCCATGATGCTCATGATCTCGCCCACATTAAAGGTCTCTGCTCCAGCTCACAGCATCCCTAACGCACGTGGGGCAGATCTCACAGCTCTAGGATTTGGTTTTTTTACACCCGGATGTGCCCTTTTATTTATGAATTTGGATAATTATCAACTTCAATATGCAGTTTTCATCTTTCCAATGTTAGCCACATTCTGTAATATCAATACATAACAGTAATTAACAATCAACAAATGCATGTATTGCACTCAATTAAAATAGATTTGTAATTAATTTACTGTTTTTATGTTGTACACATGCCATCATATTGATTTTCCTTTATCTCACACACACACACACACACACAGGTTCACTCTGCAGGCGTCATGGCTGAGGGACCTGCATGTTCTACACTCTGAAGTGGCCCATACCTCTACTCACTGATTTAGTCCACATACACAGATCATGTGTTCAAATCATTTTATTTATGCAAAAACAAAAAACAGCAATAGCACAGGATCATATAAAGAAGCATGATACTTAGGGGAAAAAATTATTTAGTACGGACAACGCTACAAATGATCAATGTTATTTGAGTACTAATGAAAGTACTGTATATAGGGTGTCCATGATGGACCATATAACACAATCCCAATAGAACAACCTGAATATAGCACCACGACATGCAGAACTGGAAGGGGGTCCAACAAATCATTAAAAACCATGATACGGACACCATGTGTCTACTCTGCACCCTCTCTGTCACCTACAATAAATGCAATATTAACCATTACTGCATCAAAGGTGTTGATATTAAGGCTTGTCCGTTTCTCTGGAACACGTAGAATTTTTTCATACTTACTTGCCTGTTTACAGTATGATATTCAACATTAATAATCATCATGAACCACTGTATGTATTTTGATGTAGGCCTACGAGCTCAGTGGGGAAATGAGCAGCATCCTGTGCACTAATCTGAAAAGACCTCCCAGTGAGTACCAATGCACTGCCCCTCCTGAACGGGAGGATTCATGTAGTCTCTTATTATGGAAATGTTCATTTTGCCGAACCACACTATTTAACATCCTATTTAACAAAAACCAATGGTAAATTTTGAATCAAACAATGACATCCTAATTTAGAGATGTTTGCAGTGAGACACAGTGGGGTGGAGTACTAGGATGACTTTACGCAACACTTCTGACCAACAAACCAGGGCTCCCCTCAGTATAATGCAAAATAATGAACATTAATAAACTGCAAACCAAATCAGGTAAATACATGACCCAATGTGACACGGTGAGTCTTTATTACACTTCAAGGGCAAGCACAACATGCCCAACAGGAGCATCCATTAAAGGCTATTTACACCCAGAAGCTCACAAATGAAACTGTCTGAAAATGATCCAAAGAAACAACACAACTGACATTTCTCAAGGAATGAGAGAAATAAGAGACTACTGAGAAATATGCAGCTAGACACGCTAGACGCTTTCTACATACTACTTTCATAGCGGCTGGTGTAAAAATCTGAATGCCCACAGTAAGTTATCTGATCCAATCTTCATATTACATGCAACATTTAGGATAATCTATTTTAGCATTTGGGACTATAATAGTATAGCTTATTATAGTCATGCTAAACACAAGACGTACTAATACCAGCCAAACAAAAGGGTTAACACAGCAGTGTGGACTAGTGATTCTGATGTCTGTAAAAAGAGGAGTGGGGGGGGGGGGTGTAACAACCACTTGTGTGAAGTCTGTATTAGGCTGATATAGAGGCCTACTGCTCCTGAAGGGCAGAACCTCCACAGGTTATAGGTTGTCCTCGGTGCCAAACCCCAAAGAGTTGTCATGAGTGAAAAATGTGTTGGTCTTCTGCTGGAACTCGCTACTTTTTGGTTGTCTTACGGATCAGTGCCATTCGCTGAAATAACAAAGACAGTAAGAAAAATTAAGCACTTATTTTCCAACATTTCCTGGCAAACCCCCTCTCTACACACACACACACACACACACACACAGCCTGGGACTGACCTGTTTATGTGCTTCTGTGGTGCATGCCTTCTTGTATGGTCGGATTTCATCAGAGCCAAATCCTGGGATCCACATGTTCCACTGGCGCTCTGTGGGATCGGAGCACAACCAATCTAATGCACATCTAGTGAACTTCACCCCGACAGAACCGTGTAGCAGAGAACATCCATGAGCAGGAACGATGTCTATTATAGACTACGTACTGCACAGTACGGGCACAGCACAGAGACAGCACGGACACAGCACGGGCACAGCACGGGCACAGAGCACAAGCTTTACAAATTTGCTGGATTGTGAAGACACTTCGAAGATTTGTAATCACCAATTGACAGATTCAAAACAAAAGAATTCCCGTTTGGAGGTCCAGGAAGCAGGTCTGCCCAGTGGCAACAGTGAAGTACTCACCGAGGTGCAGCTGGACGTCCTTCACTTCCAGAGTGTTGGACTTCCGGTGTCGGGCGAGCTGGCAGGCAGCCGTCACAACACTCTCTATGAAATCATCAGCAACTTGCAGCAACATCTGAGAAAAAGGACAGATGGACACAATCAGTGGATCATACATATGTTTTCTCTGTAAGGACACCAGCAGACTCCACATCTTTATGCAGGATTCATATCAAGACTGGCTGGAAATAATGTAGGAAGAGGTACTTGTGACTATGCAGCTCTCTGAAGAAAGCCCAGGGGAGACATGTTGTGAGTTAAGATATGCTGTGGCGTCTGTGAACAGCCAATGAGCAGGTGAGATTAAATGAAAGGGTGATAATCTACCTCTTCGACATCCTCATCAAGCTGCTCGTTGGGGTCAATTTCCCGCACAAGGTCTTGTAGTTTCTTTTTGCTGAGAACCTAGAAGATAAATTCTTACTGCAGTTACTGCAAACACATTTCAGTGCATATGATTTCAGGGTGTCAGGCTGGCCTACAAAGACAAACAATGCATCGAGTTTCCAATTAATTGCTACACTTGGTTCATTATGCAAACAGACATGCGTAAATTAACACTTTTGAGCTGTCCTAACGAAGATAAATACCAACACTAAAAACATAAAAGTGGCAAAATCAAAGTTTAGTCTTCAAGACCCAACCGCTTCTATGCATTAAAGGTTTTGGGGGAGGTGCACTGCCTTACCTGACCTCCTTCAGGACTCAATCTCCCAGCAGGCCCAGGTGTGCCCAAGACCTTTCCTGGGATAGTAGTGCTATTTGCCATACCGGTGGCAAGTGGTGGTGTTGACGAGGTCTCAGCTTTCACAACGCTGTAGAGGTTGGAGCGGCTAGCCTGTTGTTGGTATTGGTTCATGCTATAGCAAGCAATGGATGGCAGTCATGAGCCTCCAGTAAGGCTGTGATTAGATGTGTTCTGCTGTAACCAAACATGCATTAGTTCCATGTGTGCACCAATAAATGTAAGAGATATCCTCATCTATTAAACTGACGTAACCCAATAAAGATAATTAGAATAACATGAAATACATATAAATCATTAGGGTTTTATATTCTTATTAGCTAGGTTAAACGTAAATGTTTACAAGCTACACAAACATTCTTCTCTTTCATTACAACCAAAAACATACATTCATGCACTCTAAATGCTTTCACTGAAAAGTTAAGAAATGTTGTGGTACAGGTTTCCCCTCAACTCTTCTAGGGTTACAACGGCCATCAACTGGAGTGAGTCTGCATCCTCCCTCAATGACGAAATCAAAAACATGAGCCACATTAGTGTGATCTGTTAATTGGGGAGACTAGGCCACACCTGTTGTCAAAGAACGAACTGTCAGAACTCATCTAAAACGTTTTGAAGAAGCAGTGAAGCACTAAAAATCATTCACCCCACATCATCTGCCTAGAGACTTACAGAGCATTACACGGTTTGAAAACTGAAGTAGCCACTCTAATGTGTGTGTGTGTATTACACACACACTCTAACATATAGACATATATCCACCTTTCTCAAGCCTCCCATTTATTGTCAAGATTAATTTTTTTCCAATAAGCTAAACAACCTTTTTTGTTTTTTTTTATAGAAAATTAAAGCAAAATGCAATGAGACAGCTTTCAACCACTATGTTTACCTCCTTACCCACAACTAGAGCGCTAGCTAGTTCGGAAATGTGGAAAGTTTTCTTTTACTTAGCTGGTTACAATAAAGTAGCTAGCTAATACAGCAAAAAGGTAATACCTTTAAGGGCATCTAGTGAGACATATTTATCGCACCTCACCACTAGCTGCTGATCTGACTGCGAGACCAACACCAGCCAGCTACAGCTAGCAGGCTAACCCAGCTAAAACGCGCACTACAGTTGCAGCGAGTAGATGACCAGGTAATGTTAGTTTTCGTCCGAAGCCAGTGCGCTGGTTTATTTCTTCATGCAAGTTGTGCTGGTTGAGTACTCAGCAGCCTGGCTGCTAATATAATATGTAATTTAGCAGATAGTTAGCTATCTAGCTAAGCACTTAGCTACCTATATGAAGCTAGCATGCTAACGTTATTTTCGGTTTTTCAGTAACGGCCAATAGTCAACGGTAAGGTCGTACACAACATGACCAGAAACATTTTTTTCAAAGATATCGCAAAAACGTACCTGATTATAGAAGCGTGGTATTATTTCCACATCTTCGATGTTAGCATCTGAAATCCAACGCAAAACATTTAAGTTATTGCTCCTGCCGATTTACAGCCCTGCCATTAACTTGCAAGCTCGCTACGTAGACTGGGAAGACATCAAACTCGGCGGCGGCGGAAGTAGGATTTTGCATAAAAGTCCCTTGAAGGAAAACGTATATTATTAACTTGTTGCACTGACATACGCATTGGAGACAAATGAGTTAGTCTTTAAATAAATGTGATTTATAGATTTATTTTTTTAAACACACAGCCAAAAATAAATAAGTAAAACTGCACAAAGTCAGAATCTCGATTAACTTAGTACCCATTATTAGTGAGCCTAGAGAATGCATAACCTGGAGCTTCCAGGTTTCAAAAATGTCTTCACACAGCACCTGGACACTTTTAAAGAATACTAGAATGGTAGACAGTGCTAAAAAGTACAGTGCCTTATATATGCATGTCCATTCATGCTCTTTTCTATTGTTCACAACTCATTTATCACAGCAATAAAACATTTTACATGTTCAAACTCTTGGGGGGAATAAACAGAATAGGAACTACAAATGCTTATTTGCTGACATCATCTTACCACTGATTCTAAAATGTTACTTACAAACATATACATATTAATGTCTTTTTTCAGGACCATGTATAAATTCTCAAATGTTTTATTTGAGAAACACAAAAATATATTAATTATTTAATATTAATCTAATTACATATTAATTTAATTTAGTTTTATGCTATATTGTTTAAAATATTAAATACTTTTTAAAGCCACCTATTCTGTTTGGGCAGTTCTAATATAAAATTCCCTCTGAAGCAAAATGACTACAAACATATGTAGTATTCAAAGATCAGCTCCTTTTCACCTGATAAGAATTTGACTTCAGCAGCAGTTTCGCTGTGCATGGCCATTTTGGCTATATCCCTTCTATTAAACAGACAGGAATTTAAGATCGGAGAGTTCACAGTCTGGGGAGCTGCTGTCACTGCAGTCACTGTATGTGTCTCTGAGAAGAAAAAACAAACAAAGTGTCTCGAGGCATAATTTAAAACAGCAACACATCATCTCCCACATTAAATTCATTAAACTATTACTTCCAGCATAAACTGCTAAGAATGTTAAGATTCTGTAGTGGGCAAAAACTGTTATTAGAATGAATGTGTTTGTGGAATTAAAGAACCTACAATGAACTTTTATTCTGTTAATAAATCAGTAATTCGTTTAAACGGAACATCTCAGCTCTGTGTGGTGACTGTTACCGCGGTGAAAGCCTGCATCCTTTGATCAGGTAGCTCTGAAGTTTTCCTGCAGATGCTAGAAGCAGGCCAAAATAAGGGGGTGAAGGCTTAATAGGACGCGAGGTGAACTCTGGATGGTACTGCACTCCGACAAAATAAGCATGATCTGTCAAGGCAAAAAAAACAAAGCCTTAAGCCAAGCCAAGCTGCGTTTGATCTGAGAGGGGAGTAAGGCACCTTCACCGACCTTCAAGTTCAATAACTTCCATCCTCTCCCCCTCCACATCCTGGCCAACAAAGTGGAGTCCCTTCTCCTCAAAATGGTGCTTCAGCTCTGGATTCACCTTGGAGAAGAGAGTACACACAAGAGACATGGGCACAAGTAAAAGACTCTGAATACTACACTAACATGGAATAGATATTAGGTTTTTGTTTTTTTATCAAACCTCAAAGCGGTGTCTGTGTCTTTCATCAACATGTTCAGCATCTCCATACAATTTTCCTAAAATGTCAAAACACCACAAAAATCTCATAAATCCTAACTATCATTACATATTTTAATGAATATCACAACAGCCAATCACAATAGCCAAGCTCTACAAAAAAGTATTTTAGCTCTTAATGCTTCTGTGTTAATAAGTCATCTTCAATGATGATAACTTACTTAGTATGCTTGAGGTGCTTTTGAAAATGGTTCGTCTTTTGCCTAATCTCATAGTGCCACCCATTTGTCCTGGATTATGTTCTGGCATGTCAATGACCTATGTTAACCGAAATTAAGATTACAGATGCACAGCAGATATTCATATTACCAATACCAAGTGTTTCAGAATCAGCACAGTCTGTAACACTTGCTATGGAACATTTCCACATAATTCATCACAAAGCATTTATGAGAACAAAAGGTTATCTACCACCGGGTGCTTTGTTTCAGGATCAAATTCAGTAGAGTTGGCATCTGCACAATAAGACAGCATGAATGTGAGCTTTAAAAAGGACCGTCAAACGTTTGTTGGAGATACCAATGCAGATCGTCTCTGTAGGCTTACCTCGCCAACCGAGCACATTACGGGCAAACTCACACACAGCCAGCTGCATGCCTAGACAAATGCCTGCAAAACCACAATGTTTGTTTTATCTCCTTCTTGGTTAGGACACTAAACATTGACCATCTAAGTGCATCTAGGGTCTGAAGATAAGCAAAAGCCGAATAACCTATTTAGTAAGAAGAAAACCTGAACATGTTTGGATTTTGTTTTGCACTTATTCATAAATTATAATTGCTGCACTCAGAAACTCGAGTCATGTTTACCTAAAAATGGCTTTTTCTGTTGTCTTGCCCAGCTAATAGCCTGAATCTTCCCCTCAGTGCCTCGCACACCAAATCCTCCAGGTACCAAAACACCACTAAACAGTAAAAACAGGAAAGCAAGAACCCAACAGATTTGCACATAAATGTAGCATAAGTGTAGCAGATACATTTTTAATAATTATAAAAAATACTGCATTTAAGCAGCGTATTTGAAGTTACAGTATGTAAGTAACTTTTAAATGTTTTAGTTAATACTGACATCATGAAACATGTTTCTGATACAAGAATAAATTATACCTAAAAACGTAATTACAATGGTACATGCAAAAATGTATACAGAAAATTCTCCTAAATGTAACACCACATGTATGCCACTTTCACTATAAATTAGGGTTTTGTTTTTCCTATGACACACCCCACCTACAAGTACACTGTGGACTGTGGGAACACATGTGGGCTGCAGTGTCGGAGGGGTGTGGCTGTATGTTTGAGACAGTTGGCTAGAACCTCACTTGGCCTTGCAGAGCTTCTGCCAGGCCTCATGGTACTTCACCGGATCTTCCTGCTGGGTGTTCGGCTCCAAGTCTGCAGAGTCTATGTACTGAACAGACAGGGATGTTCACTATGTACTGAACAGACAGGGATGTTCACTATGTACTGAACAGACAGGGATGTTCACTATGTACTGAACAGACAGGGATGTTCACTATGTACTGAACAGACAGGGATGTTCACTATGTACTGAACAGACAGGGATGTTCACTATGTACTGAACAGACAGGGATGTTCACTATGTACTGAACAGACAGGGATGTTCACTATGTACTGAACAGACAGGGATGTTCACTATGAACTGGACAGAATAGTAATTCCGTGACCATCTCAAACAGTTACATATATATGTGTTCTCGTGGTGAAAAAAATGTAGCCACGTTGAACCATAAACTGAATTTTAAAACGACAGAAAATACCAAGCAATTCCAACAGCATAGATCCAAGTAACCAGCCGTCGAGTCATTGACCAGCCATGCTCCTTACCTTGACCTCTAGCTTGTAGTTGATGGCAAGGGCAGAATGCTCCAGCGCTTTAATAACTGAGGCATAGGAGTCTGAAAACTTGGTGTACTTTCCCACTAATGCAATTGACGTGTGCTCCAAAAGTCTGTCAGTCCTGTTGAAAAATATATCACACTAAACAGGCAGGAAGCAGCTTTGCCTGTCCTTTATGACGTTAGAATGTAAGGCTAAGGAGACCCTTACCTGTCTGACATTTCCCTCCACTTAGTAAGCATTCTGTGGGGCCTCTTCTCAATAGGTAGGTCCAGCCTTTGACAAAAGTATTCCACCATGCCCTGATCCTCCAAGAGCAATGGCACTCTGTATACTGAGGAGACATCAGGTATGCAGATCACCTAAAAGGAAACCAAGTGCAGACACCTAAGTCCCTGCCTCACTCTCACATTCAGTAAAATCAACCGAAATGGTCTCGGATCAGACTGGGGAAACAGCCTGTCCTATTCCCACTGTGGCTCAGTGCTAATGGATGCAGGTACCTGCTCGGGCTCCACATGACAAAACATGGAGATCTTCTCTTTCACCGCAGTGTCTAGGGGTGTGGAACAGCGGCAGACAATCTAAGTGAACAGGGGGAAAAATGAAATTATGAAAGTGTTGAGAAGATTCAAAGCATGACCTAATATGTCACTCATCAGGAGGACAGTGATCCAATCCTGCTTCTAAAATATATATCTATGGTTTGCAGGGTTAAAGAATGAAAATATTCCTCATTTGTATAATCAGTCACCTGAAATACATTAATCATATATTTACAAGGAAGGGTTTACAAGCTCTGGGTCATTATAAATCTGAAAAAGAACAAGTATTCACAAGAATATACATGAGTTCTATACATGCCCCCACATCTATCACCCCATGTAACATGTATTACCATGTTACATCCTGATATATCCCTATCCCTGATCTCAGTTAGTTTGGTTTAATTTCTGTTTTTTTTATCTTGATAATCCCTGAAGCCTCTGTTGATGCAACATGGGAAGTGTGCTTTGGATCAGTGGTGGGGAGTTATATGCAAGACACTTCAGTCCACTGGATTATAAGAGAAAAAGAAATTTGGCTGACCAGATCTGGTGACAGGCCCAGACCACGAAGCTGGCGCACACTGTTCTGCGTTGGTTTTGTCTTCTGCTCTCCTGTAGTACTGGGCTGAGAACACAGTCCAAAACCATATCATGCTGCCCGACTGCTTTATTTCTATAAATGCCAATGCTTAAAATTCTATGGGTGCAGATGCAGAGTATGGATAAATAAATGATGGTGCTTCTCCTACCTGAGGAACAAGGCTAACATGAATGTTGCAGAAGTTCTCCTGCTTCACCTTAAACTGAAACTGTCTGAAGGCTTCAATGAAAGGCATACTCTCTATGTCTCCAACGGTACCTCCTAACTAATAAAAAAAAAGTCTCTTCAAGGTATAAGAATAGGAAAACACCATAGTTTAACCAAAAACCCAGATTTATTACACGTGGCTGAAAGGGCTCTACCTCAATGACACAGACTTGCGGCTCAACTCCATCATCATCCACTGAGACTTTCGCTTGCCCCATGACCCATTCCTGGATGGCATCAGTGATGTGTGGCACCACTGTGGAGACAACACAGATCCTTCACCACAGTCACCCATCACTTTTACAAAAAAAAATAAAATGTCAAATGAATTTTATTTATCTTTACATTTGTAAATGAATGCATAATATTGACTGGAATACATGACCTTCACTAGAAACATTTGAGATTTATTTGCATGCCATGCGCACACATGAGAATGGTCCTTTATTTATATGATGCAGGGAGTAACATGGTAAAATATGTTCAGGTAAAACCACTGTTGCACTTTGACACACAGCTAAGAAAACAAAGTTTTTTTTAGCCTGTTTTTCAAAGAACAAGTGTGATATACTGAATATATTGATCTGATTTAGAGCTTGCAATTTACACGTAATTGATCCCATTTTAAAGCTCTGTGAAGACACAGAAGAAAAATCATTTAATTGAGACTGAACTGTACTGGTAAGGGTAATGGAATTTAACACACCTAAGCCAATCTATACTCATCCATGTATTGATGACAATAAGAAAACAAGAGGTATATTTGAACCGCAGATAGCACTTGTTCTCCTTGTTCTTTACATTGTGTCTATTAATGTCTGTGGTTATTTGCACTTCTAGGTATCAATTTTTAATTCCTTTTCTTTAAGTTAAAGTCTATGTTTATTTGCAATACTGGGTAATGACATTGATTCCTGTAGTTTAATAGTAGTCTATCTCAAGGGTATCCTGAATTCTGACCTATCTACACTACTACCTATGCATTCTGTGAAAAGATACAAAACACTTTGTAAGTCACTCTAGATAAGAATGTCTGCTAATGTAAATGTAAATGAATCAGAATTGAAGGCATAAACTACTGGTTAAAATATTTTCACAAATGTGGTAGGAATGGAAAAACTACTGCTCCAAAATATTGAGTTACATATTTAAATTGAATCATAGACAGAGGAGGGGGGAAAAGTCTACAGTTCATGCATCTATGTCTCGATCTCTTTTCTTAAATAATAACAAAACCCACCTTGCACAGTTTTGCCAAGATAATCCCCTCTCCTCTCTTTCGTTATAACAGACTGATAGATCTTCCCAGTGGTCAGATTGTTATCTTTAGTTAGTCGGATATCCAGAAAGCGCTCATAGTTTCCCAAATCCAGGTCAACTTCACCACCATCATCCAGGACAAATACTTCACCTGCAAACCCAGGCTTATGTTAGTATGGGGGACAGTCCAGACAATAATATTAAAAACCAGCAACTAGTGACTGCAGTCAGGAACGTTGACTGCAAACTCACCATGCTCATAGGGAGAGAACGTGCCAGCATCAATATTTATGTAAGGATCAATTTTGATTGCAGTGACGTGAAGGCCACAAGACTTGAGTATGGTTCCCACACTACTGGCAATGATACCTTTGCCAATTCCAGATATGACGCCACCTGTGACCAGGATGTACTTCATTTTGTGACAGAACCTGGACATGAAGAAAACATGCTTTATTTCACATGTGAAATGTGGGGACGTTCCTGGGTGTCCCACAGGAAAATGTGGTGCCAGATAACTTCAAACAGCTCGACGGAAATCTATCAAACGTGACCAAAAAAAAAAATCAAATTAACGACAACAAATCCATATATATTCAAACTTAACATTAGGGCATTAGAAGCTAATCTACCTAGACGACACTTTAGCTAGCTAGCAAGTTACCACAACACACAGCAACAACAAAGTGTAGTCAAGCCAACTTTACACCTCGACATGATTTCTCGAAAACAGCTATGTAACTAGTAACTACATATCTAGACGCCATACCTGGTTGCAAACGTATGCGTTATTAGCTACCGTTAGCTTGCCACAACTAACATTAGCTTACTAGCTTCGTTACCTACCTAGCTAGCTGAGGCACTTTGACATTATAATTCGTGAACAGCATACAGGCGACTTAATATATCTAGTATTAGTATATACTAAGTATATCTAGTGTCTAGTGTTTAGCCTTACCGGTGTCGAAGGCCATATACCACAAACAGAATATATCTTTATTTGGGTTAGCTAAACGTATTCATGTTGGACAGGACAAATGTCACTCTCATTTGTATCTCATGTCAGCCAGATAGCAAGGAGGTACCGCACGAAAATGTGAACAAGACATGCGGTGTATCCTAATCCGGGGAAACCGGTTTCTTTAATGCTACGAAATCTTTCAAAAAAAACGACGGTGTCGCGTGAATCGCGACTTCACCTTTGGCGTCACGTATGACGTCGTCATGCGTCTGTCTGTTGTGGTTTGCGGGCAGGAGTGCGTGTGGTGTGCTCTGATAACACAAAAACAGTATTTATTTGGAGTGAAAAATTACACGGGGATTTCTCAACGTTATATTATCCAAAAAAAAGTCTAGGTAGGAATATTTGTTTAAAGCCTACTGCTGACAGAAAAGTAGTAATCATTTAATATTTACATTTACATTTACGGCATTTCGCAGACGCTCTTATCCAGAGCGACTTACAAAAGTACTATGTGTTCAGTCAGAATATGCATCTCTATCTAGTATAAACAGGTTTAAGTCCAAACTACTTGAGGTCAAGCACTGCCATAAACCGTTGCTAGTGCTGATGCCTAGAAAGAAGACAACAAAATATAAGATTAGACAATACCTATCAAGACTGAAATACCTACAAGACTACATGCAGTATAGTGCAATACTTAGCAAGTGTTCCTAAAGATAAAGTGCAATTACGCTTTATACCAATGCTTCAGTTGATTTGTGCTTATAAGTGCTTTACAAAGAGATGGGTCTTCAGGCTGCGTTTGAAAACCGCGAGAGAGTTCGCTGTTCGGACAGCCAGTGGAAGTTCGTTCCACCATCTGGGTGCCAGGACAGAGAAGCATCTTGTCGCGTGTCTTCCTTGAATCTTGAGGGATGGCGGGTCAAGTCGAGCCGTACTTGAAGCGCGGACAAGCCTTGCTGCTGCATTCTGGATCAGTTGCAAGGGCCTGATGGCCTGCAGAGGAAGACCAGCCAGGAGTGAGTTGCAGTAGTCGAGCCTTGAAATGACAAGAGACTGGACAAGCACCTGGGAGGCCTCCTGAGAAAGGAAGGGTCGGATACGTCGGATGTTGTAGAGAAAATATCTGCATGACCGAGTCAGGTTCGTAATATGGGCAGAGAATGACAACTGGTCATCCAGAGTCACCCCAAGGTTTCTTGCATCTTTAGACGGTACAATCAAAGAGTTCTCGAATGAGATGGCAAGATCCTGCTGAGGACCTGTAGCTCCAGGGATGAACAGCAGCTCAGTCTTGCTGGGATTGAGCTTTAGATGATGAGCTGTCATCCATGAAGAGATGTCAGTCAGACATGCAGAGATACGACTGCAAACCTGAGTATCAGATGGTGGGAAGGAAAGCATTAGTTGAGTGTCATCAGCATAGCAGTGGTACGAGAAACCATGAGAGGTAATTACATCACCAAGAGAACTGGTGTAGAGTGAAAAGAGGAGAGGACCTAGCACTGAGCCTTGAGGGACACCAGTAAGGAGCCTGCAAGGAGCAGATGTAGATCCTCTCCATGTTACCTGGTAAGAACGCCTCTCTAGATAGGACTCAAACCACTTCCATGCAGAGCCCGCGATTCCCAGGTCGGCGAGGACAGATAGGAGGATCTTGTGGTTCACCGTGTCGAAAGCTGCAGAGAGGTCCAGAAGGATCAGGACCGATGACAGTTTGGATGATCTTGCAGTCTGGAGCTTCTCAGTCACTGCTATGAGGGCTGTTTCTGTTGAGTGTGCTGGTTTGAAGCCCGACTGGTTGGGGTCCTGGAGCAGGTTCTGAGTGAGAAAGAGAGACAGTTGGTTGTATACAGCTCGCTCTAGAATTTTTGATAGGAACGAAGGAGTGATACCGGTCGGTAGTTGCAGACATCCGAGCTGTCCAGGGTGGGCTTCTTCAGAATTGGGACCACTCTGGCAGTCTTGAATGCAGCTGGGACCTGGCCTGATGACAAGGAGCTGTTCATGATGAACGTGATGAAGGGCAGTAGATCTATGGAGACTGTCTGGAAGAGTGTGGATGGAATGGGATCCAGTGGGCAGGTTGTCGGGTTGCTGGATTTAAGTAGCTGTAGGACCTCGTCTGTGGATAGAGGAGAAAAAAATAAGTTAAGGAATTAATGGCAGGAGGAGGAGTATTGGTCAAGGAAGTAGAGAAAGAGGAAAAACGACTGACGGATTTTGTTAACCTTCTCCTCAAAGAAGGTGACAAAATCCTCGGGGTAAGGGAAGAGGGTGGTGGGGGAGAGGGGGTTTGAGAAGAGAGGAAAAGATACTAAAGAGCCTGCGTGGATCCGATGCTGATGCTTCCAGTTTCTCCTTGTAGAAGGATGACTTGGCAGCAGTAACCTCTGTTGAGAAC
This sequence comes from Brachyhypopomus occidentalis, assembly GCA_020368025.1. NCBI lineage: Eukaryota > Metazoa > Chordata > Actinopteri > Gymnotiformes > Hypopomidae > Brachyhypopomus > Brachyhypopomus occidentalis. The sequence goes on along the minus strand of JAGXOD010000082.1, from coordinate 5,809,674 downwards.
TTGTAAAGCAGAGCCTGATAGGAGTGTAGGTCAGAGTCAAGCTGGGACTTCCTCCACTTCCTCTCTGCCTTTCTTAGCTCTCTCCGGTTGCTGCGTAGGACTTCAGTCAGCCACGGGGCAGGTGGAGAGGATCTAGCTGGCCTGGAGGAAAGAGGACACAAAAGGTTAACTGCAGATGAGAGTGAAGAAAGCAATGCATCTGTGGCTGTATCCAAGGAAAGAGATAGAAAAGAATCAGGATGTGGAAGGGTAGTAAGGATAGTTGAGGCCAGAGACAAGTGAGAGATGGAGTGCAGGTTACGTCGAGAGAACGACAAGCCTGAAGGAGATGCATTGACAGGGAGAGCAGTAAGGGAGAGTGTGAAAGATAGAAAGTGATGATCTGAGCAGTGTAAAGGGTGTTACTGTCATATCCAGCGCTGGGGCTGGTCTGCTGAAGATCAGGTCTAGGGTGTTGCCTGCTCTGTGTGTTGGAGGGGTCTGGTTGAGAGCAAGGTTGAAGGATGAGAGCAGCGGTTCGAGACATGATGACTGCATCTTGTTTGATGGAAGATTGAAGTCACCAAGGAGAATCAATGGGGTTCCATCAATGGGGAAGAGACTCAAAAGAATATCCAACTCGTCTATGAAGTTACCTAGAGGAGAAGGAGGGCGATAAATGACAATTATATGCAGTTTAGAGGGGAAAGATACAGTAACAGCATGATATTCAAAAGAAGAAATAGAGAGATGTGAGAATGAGAATGGAGTGGACTTCCACTTCCTAGACAAGAGCAAACCTGTGCCACCACCCCTGCCAGTCTGTCTCGGAGAGTGGGAGAAATTAAAGGCAGAGGATAGGGCTGCTGGAGTCGTAGAGTTCTCCGGAGTAATCCAGGTCTCAGTCAAAGCCAGGAAGTGCAGTGAATGATGAGATGCTAAGGCAGAGATGAAATCAGCTTTCCGAACCGCAGATTGGCAATTCCGGTAACGATGGGAACGTCTGACTCTGTGGGTTGAAAGAGGGGGTATTGAAAAACACATGTTTAAAGTGCAGCAGTGTAGTAACTTGGCGGTAAAATAGTAGAGTGAGAGAAGGAAATACTTAGCAAAGTATGAAGGAGATTGCCTCTGTGTTGAATGGGACAGAGTAGAAGTAATCTGTCTAGTCGCTGTATACCGCTACAGACGGCAACATCTGTAGCGGACACCCCCTCAATATATCTGCTTGGTGGCTAGTAAGGCCACTCCCAGCGTTTCACACCTTGGGCTAACCTGAAACCACACCTGAAACTAGTAATAGCAATTAGCTCTAGAACCAGCAAAACAACCTGGTAACAAGCAGTCTAAGCACAAAAGTAAATTGGAAAACTCAAGCCTACCTTACCAGCAGAGAAGACAAATCTAATCAGGACACACTAGCACACTAATTCTAGTAGGGAACACCCCCTCAATATATCTGCTTGGTGGCTAGTAAGGCCACTCCCAGCGTTTCACACCTTGGGCTAACCTGAAACCACACCTGAAACTAGTAATAGCAATTAGCTCTAGAACCAGCAAAACAACCTGGTAACAAGCAGTCTAAGCACAAAAGTAAATTGGAAAACTCAAGCCTACCTTACCAGCAGAGAAGACAAATCTAATCAGGACACACTAGCACACTTTATTTATTATTTATATTTTTAATTATTTGTGTACTGAAATAAAGTGAAAGGTAAAATTTTTGATAACGGTGATTTCTTAGCCTTTTATGCCAAACCAAAATGTATAATGGGCTATAACATCATCTTATTTTCAAGATTTCAAGTTCATGCCGTTGCTGTCTAAGGGAAACAGGAAGATTTTAGTGATCAAAAGAGGGAAAAACTGGGACACTGAGCACTGGAGAAATGTCTGCTCAGATGAATCCAGATTTCTATTGCACCATGCTGGTGGGAGAGTCCGAATTTGGCACAGCAACATGAATCAATGAGAATGAGCCCCCCCCTCAGGTCTCCACAGTTCAGGCTGGTGGCGGTGGAGTAATGGTGTGGGGAATGTTTTCTTGGCACACCCTGTGATACCTGTGGCGGAACACTGGGACAATTCCTAACGTACATTAGCATTGTAGCTGACAAAGTTCATCTCTTCATGGAAGCTGTTTACCTTTTGTCAGAAGGACAGTGCACTTGCTACAAGGGTTGTCTGGTCATGGACTGGTTCCAGGGTTCCAAGTTTTCCTTGCTTCACTGGCCTTCACAGTCCCCAAAACTTAATTTTTTAAAGTATCTCTGGGACAAGATAAAACAGGTTATTCAGAGACCGTCAATACCTCTATTTAATTTGCGGCAACAGCAAAAAGTTGTCTTGTCTATGTGGGCCAAGAATCCTGTAGGACAAATTCAATACCTACTATGCCATAACGAATTGCTGCAGTTCTGGATGCCATAAGTAATCCAACACATTGCTAGATAATAAAGCTTTTAAAATGGCAATTCAGTGTACAAATATGGCTACATGCTTTTCAATCTATAGCCAACAGGTGGCGCTTTAGTTTCACAACAACTGATAATGATATTTTTGCCATTTTTTTGTTGCGTCAGTATTTCAAAATTCTTCAAAAAACAATAGAACTACTAGTACCTTTATTTCTTACAAAGGTTTATCACCTGAATAAGTAAAATATAGTAAGTTATAATAACAACAGGTTAAAACAGTAAAGCGAATAAAATAACCACATAACAACCACAATAATAATAGTTGTTGTTTCATTGTTACATAAATCCTGACATTTCAGACAGTGGCAGAGTTGGTCCTCCAGGATCATCTGACCTCAGGTCTTATCATAGCACTGACTCAGCCTGGTACCTCCTGGAGAAGGTCTACATTATAGACACCACACTGCTTTGTGCTGGTTTATGACTCCCAAATGTTGTGAACTTACATTGATTAATTTAATTCAAGGAACTGCATTGAAATAAATACACTGAACTCTTGATTACTAAGAAATCCATTAAATAGATATGGTATTTATCTATGGTATCTAACCTTACCCCTAACTGTGCTTTTGGCAGGCATTCACCACAAAACATGAAACGTCTTTGATATGTAGCCTTAGATGGAAAAAATGACAAATAAATGTTAACTCAGACACAAATAACTTTACTGGCGTGACCTAAACTCAATCACATTCACTGTTACAGGGCCATGCAGTCAGAAACCACCCACAACATCCTCTTCTCAGGCAGCCAAAGCCTCAATTTACTAGAAAAACAATATGGCAGTTGGAGGGTGTAGTCTATTGTGTGTCCGTGTGCAACTAACATCGTCCCTCTGCCTGGATAAGCCTAATTTCATTATGTTGGTGGGTAATGAGAGAGAGAGAGCGGCAGTAAGAGAAATAGAAGGCTGAAGAAACCCATAGTGGGTCTTGCTGAGAGCTTTATCTCTTTGTTTATAATGTCATGATATGACAGCATTAACTGTACATTTGTTTGTTTTTCTTATGTGCACTTTCGTACCCCGTGACTTTGTCTGTGTTACCACTTCATGATCACTGTGGAGCTGAGCACAGTATAGAGTTGAACACATTAGGCAATTAAAACGTGTGTTGGCTTGCGCTTTGTGCCACCCCAAAACTCTTCATTCATTATAATAGAAAACAAACATGTTTTTTTTCATGAACAAGCCTAAATGTAATTGTATGTCAAAGCTGAACTGACTGCTAGTGGTCAATGTGTTATTCAGTTATTCTGTTATTCTGTTTTGTGACTTCTGAGGCACAACATCCTATTCCAGAAGACAATGAGATATTGGGGGTATTTGCAGTTTAGTACAAAATCCTCACCAATATTCAGCCCTCTTGGTTATCATGCAACTTCATGCTCCTAGTGATATATCGTTAATGCAAACGTTTCCCACTAAATAAAACAAATCGAGTGTGAGAATCTAGCTTGGGAGCAAGACAACTTCATACCATACTTAAGTCAGATGCCTAACTAGTGGACAATAGGTTCTTTGTCACTGTGTTATTTAATAATTTTTTACGTGCTTTGAATGAGAGACTGTACAGTTTCTTCCAGATGAACAGACATCATGACACAGTTCATCTGAGGAAATCGTGGCTGTTTCAGAGCTCATTTCCATATCTTCCAGAAGGTAACTGAACGTTCTCAACTCCACGGCTTTATCTTGCCAAATTTGAGGGAAAACACAGTGTTTCTTTAATTTTCAAAAGACAACGATTGAAGTTGATTTTTGCTGAATATTTTTTGTAAAACCTGTTGTGCATAACAACCAGAAGGCACATATGTTTAGATTTTCATATGAAAGGTAAATGAAGAGCTATTTAGTAACCTTTAAAGATGCCATTTCTACCTAGATTCAAAATTTTTATCTGCTTCACTGACCACTATATCTTGAGTTCACACATGTGTGTATCTACCTCTCTCTCTCACAAATACACTTGCAAGCACACACACACACACACACACAAACACACACACACACACAGAAACACACACACACACACACACACACACACACACTCACACACACACAAACACACGCACACACACACACACACACACACACACACACACACACACACACACACACACACACACACACACACACACACACAACACACACACACACAATTACACGTGCGTCACTGACTGTTTCATAAATTTGCTTATAAAAAAACAAGGCAAGTGTAACAAAGAAACCAATAACAAATACAGTATTCACTCTGCTAAACTCCACTGTATTTTAATTCCAAAGAATTGCATGCACAATGTCTGTTGTCTGATCCATTGTATGTGCTTATGTGGGTGTGTCAGAGGGATTGTCATTTAAACCATGGAGTGTCTGGACCGACCATCTGGGTGTGGGGAAGTCACTGTGCTGTCCACACTTCACCCGCCCTCCGTGCCGCACTTTAATCCTGCAGACACCCAGAAGCAGATGTCACCAGCACGATGGACGAACAGATTGGTGTGGAGACCACAGACAGAGAGGACTCCAGGACTGCAGCTGGAGCGCTGGGGGTGACGGGTGACTTCAGATCCACAGGACTTGTTGTGACAATAAACCGGTCTCTGCACATTTGTGTCCAACTGGACACAGTAGGGGTTAACTCAAAACCGTAGCTGTTAATTCAACGCCGGGGATTTTGCTGTGCAGTTAGCAGGTGTGGTAATAGATATTTGTGTGCATCTTTTTGCTGCCAGAATGTCTCCATATAACCGGGAAAAAATGTCAGTAAGTGTCCAACTCAAAAGTTTAGTTTGCCCTGAATTCAACATTCTGGCAGAACTACAAAGAGAAGAGCTCTGGGGAGCACAGCCAGTTCTGAGAAGAGGGCAGTGTGAGTACTAGCCTTACTTAAACTCGCCATTACTCACAATAGCTGTAATCATCCAACTTGTTATGAGCATTACAAGTATTTTTTCCTCAGCACAGATATCTATAAAGATCTTGTGGGTGAACGCAGGGAGAGGAGTGAAATGGCACAGTCAGGCCTTGTCGTACCACTTTCCTGCAATGTCCTAATTACCTGCCCTATGGCAAGTTTGCTAGCTAAGGAAACTGTTAGCAGAAGGAGCAGCTGACGAGCATGGCAAACACCACCAATTTCTGCTTCCTGCATAACAAAATTAATACAGCATATTGAAGGATGTGCTTTGTGGTCTAAATGCATGTTATGTGTGTTATCTCTAAATGATACTGTTTAATGCTAAGCCTGGTTGAATAAGGCTTAGCTTCGGCACTTTATGAATGTATATTGTCTGTAAATTTGTTGATCGTTGTTGTATATTGTCTGTAAATTATACATAGCCTTAAATTATATGCTCACTATTTTCTTAATTTCTTAATTACTGTACCTAGAGGGTCACCATACTTGGCAAAATAAACCCGGATCTGATTCTGATTCTGATGAGCTGGGCAGAGTTAGATATTCGCTTCAAGGTAGTCTGGCTGTTTTAGTCCTCCATTTTACAAGGTTAAATCAATCACTCCTGAGTTTGACAAGCACATATACTTCCATCATACCCATTGCTCTGTGTATGTGTGTGTGTGTGTGTGTGCGTACGTGCATGTGTGCGTGCGCGTGTGGAGGAGACAAGGTAAAAATGCACTGGATCATTTCCATAATCACTTACTGTCTGCACCCACCTTCCCCCGACACTGCCACATTAAGGTATGCTCTTCAGCTGGGCGGTGTGGAATAGGCACGGCATTAGCATCTCAAAACCAGTCACCAGTCTGGGATGGGGGTGGTGAGTAGAACTGGACAAAGCCAAGACAGACACAGCTGATCCACAAAAGGTGCCTGTTTAAGCACTCTTCGTCTCCCAGTCCAGCTGCTCCCTATAAGTGCTGCATCACAATGTAGAGGCATGAGGGTCCAGCCGTACGGCACAACCTCCTCCCAGACCTCGAGATCACAAAGAATATTCCTAAATGCTGCAGATTTAATGGATTGCTATGTTTTCATCCATGTAATGTACTGTTAGAAGAGACTAAAAATGGCATTTTGTGTGCACAAGTAGATAGGTAAGGTATTTCTGAAAAGGCATTATATTATTCCAAATTCATCTGCATCCCAGACTTATCTGAAATTCTCAGCTGTATTGTTGCTTAATTTACAGTTTCAGAGAAAATCTTCTAACATAAAAGACATTATGTGCTTCACACCTCACATAAAAGTAAGATACATTGGACAAAAACAAATGACAACAAATAAATGAATAAACAGGTAAAATGAAGTGAAAACAAGTGAAAATGTAATAGAACCTATGATATGCTAGGAATGCTAAGGTGTTGCATATAGCTGCTCTAGCAGCAGTGCTACAAGGATCTGTTCCCCTACTAAACTACTGCAAAGACAAAAACAACCAAAGTGTTATACTGATCCAGCAAAGCAGAACGGACATCAGTCAGTGTAGATTACAGTGCTGATCTAACCCAACACAGTCAGCAACTAGTCCAAAAAAGCAAGACGACAGTGGACTATCAATCTGTACAATAATGTGGACTTATTATTATGCCACTGAGACCAACATGGAGGCACCATGAAGCTCTGACATCTTCCCTGAAGTTAAACTCAAACAAATACCCAAAGAAACCAGATCATTTAAAAAAATAGCTACACAGCCACACCATCACAGCAAGAGCAGCAGAACACCACGGATATCTGATCTGAGGAGCAACGTCACGAGGATATAGCAATTCTTGTCATCAGCTGGAAGCACAACTCAACTCAGATGATAGTGCCACAAATGAAATTGTAAATCAGAATGTGTGTCAACCTGTTAAAGAAAGAACGTGTCAACTCCTAGAACAGTAAGAGACTGAAACAACCTAACAATGGCAAACGACTTAGCAGGCATGAATGAGCTGGATCTTATTTACATAAACATCCCTGATGCCTATCAGGCAGAGCCTTTCACCCACCCAGGCTATTCAGACCACATCTCTGTTATCCTAATCCCAGCATGCAGAGCACTCATCAGATGCTCCATATCAGTTCAGAAATGTGTAAACGTGGACAGCAGGAGCTATACATGCTCCTCTAACCATGCTCCTCTATCCATGCTCCTCTATACATGCTCCTCTATACATGCTCCTCTAACCATGCTCCTCTATACATGCTCCTCTATCCATGCTCCTCTATACATGCTCCTCAATCCATGCTCCTCTATACATGCTCCTCTAACCATGCTCCTCTATCCATGCTCCTCTATACATGCTCCTCTATCCATGCTCCTCTATCCATGCTATACATGCTCCTCAATCCATGCTCCTCTATCCATGCTCCTCTATCCATGCTCCTCTATCCATGCTCCTCTATCCATGCTCCTCTATACATGCTCCTCAATCCATGCTCCTCTATCCATACTCCTCTATACATGCTCCTCTAACCATGCTCCTCTATCCATGCCATGCTCCTCTATCCATGCTCTATACATGCTCCTCTATCCATGCTCCTCTATACATGCTCCTCAATCCATGCTCCTCTATCCATGCTCCTCTATCCATGCTCCTCTATCCATGCTCCTCTATACATGCTCCTCAATCCATGCTCCTCTATCCATGCTCCTCTATCCATGCTCCTCTATACATGCTCCTCAATCCATGCTCCTCTATCCATGCTCCTCTATCCATGCTCCTCTATACATGCTCCTCAATCCATGCTCCTCTATCCATACTCCTCTATCCATGCTCCTCTATACATGCTCCTCAATCCATGCTCCTCTATCCATGCTACTCTATACATGCTCCTCTATCCATGCTCCTCTATCCATGCTCCTCTATACAAGCTTCTCTATCCATGCTCCTCTATCCATGCTCCTCAATCCATGCTCCTCTATCCATGCTCCTCTATACATGCTCCTCTATGCATACTCCTCTATCCATGCTCCTCTATCCATGCTCCTCTATCCATACCCTCCCTTCCATCATAGATTGTGGATGATTTTACTCAATGCCATGGAGTGGTCAATGGTAACATATATGATGTTAGGACCTAACCCTAACCCTATAGGTCCTGTATTTCATATTTATTGTTGCTTCCACTTATTTTGTGTTGCACTGTGGTCTTGGAGGAATGTTATTTCATTTCACTGTGTATGTGAATTTAGCTGGAAAAACAATAAGCCTTTTGACTGACTCTTGAGCAAGATAGACAAAACAAACAAAATAGAGCACCCTCTACACATCACTGAGGCTGGTATGTTCATGTACACAGCAGCCATGGCAAGCACTAGCAAGGTAGCGGATGCTCCCAAGAAAGCAAGAAAATGGCTAATTTTGAAAAAGAAGATTTCAAGGCAAGATTGGCCAAGAGTTTTCCGATTATAGTGGACTGCAGAGCAGTGTAGCCAAGAGATTCATCTATCAACAAATTAATAGGCTACACAGAAAAGTCCAAAAATCTGACTATCGCAATCTCAACCTTGATAACCAGAACATCAATAGACATCAGATGTGCCATGACACTAAAAACAAGTTCTACTACCATCTCAACAAACATACGGTCCTAGTAAGTCTCTTTCTTCCCAGCAAATGGTCAAGACAGTTTTGGTATGGAATCCTGAAAGATGTCACCAAGCACAAAAATCTAGTATCTTGTATCAGGGTGTGGAAGAATGTGATGGTATTCTACACGAAGATCATCAAAGAGTAGCACTATCAAGTCCATCTGCTACTGAAGACCAAGATCAACCTGAGGAACAATACCACCGCCTGTTGCCTATTGCTCATGCAACTTTGGAATGGTAAACTGAAGATGAGATGGATCAAGGACATGCACTACAGCAGAGCAGAGTACACCCTGATTACCACAGCAAACAGCGTCCGCAAATATTATGCCTTCTGGAGAGCAATAGCACATTGGGTGGCAACGCACTGGAGAGAAAAACAGCATTAGCATGACGAGGTCAAGTCAAGCCACTGCATGGACAGTTCCTTCAACATCTGGACAAGACATTCATGGACAAAGAAGCCAGTCTAGCATGGCTTCACAGCTCAGACATGAAGGGAGGAACTGAGATCTTAATCCAGTTAGGGGCCCACTTTAATAGCAGGTAAAAACAGGCCTAATGAAAGATCGCTTTATTCCAAAACATTATAAAACAAGCCTTTTTTCTTCAAAAGGCTGGAATAGGCAGAGAAGTGTAACTCTTCGTTATCTTTTCATTAAACATGCCTAACAGAGGGAAATGTCAACTTAATTACCTGGGAACTGTAAGAGAAAAACACATTCAGAAAATAATTGCTTGAAAATTAAAAGGTTTTAAAAATCAATTGGGACTACAATAGAACAGTCTGTCAATTGAACTGCATACGAACTAACATTTGAGGAATATAGTGTGTGGGCGTTTGCCTTCATGACGTTTTTAGCCCAAGTCCTTGGTGCAGCTTAGCTTGTTCACTTGATGTGCCGACTGAAGAGTTTGTTAAATTCACAAAAACAAATTACGTGTTGTGTATGTCGTCATTTACTTATAACAGATCAAACAGCCAGAACAGCCAGGAGGGGTGTTGTCTCCCGTAAACTCATCAGGGTGTTTAGCGTCAGTGGAACGCTGAAACACCATTGATAGAAAAGGTCCAGAGAGCCTTCCCACTTCCTATCAGCCCATTGTGCTCCAAAGCACAGGATGCTGCTACTGACGCTGGGGTTGTACCCAACCTGCTGCTCTCCGGCTTCTACTCCACATCAGAGTGGACACAGAGAGCTTCCTACTCACTTCTGCTTCCAAAACATTAGAATCACTGAGATCATAGGGATATAAATAGTGTTTGGTTCTGAATATGGTGCCTCTTTCTCAGAATCAGGCTCAAGGGGTTACATCATCTCCCTTTACGGTTGGATGTGATTAAGCAGATTTGAAGATATAGGGATGGCATTATTTTGCGGGGCTAAAGTTGGCAATCTATATTCGGTGCCTGAGCTGTGAAAGAGACTCACATAGGACTTAAAATAATTATAATATCTCAGTTTGGCCACTTAATATTATACAGCTTTTTTGTCTTTTGCATACTACATCTAACTAAAGAGAGCCAAGAGTGCTGCTTGACCAATCACAGTCCCCTCTGGGAGCCAAGCAGAAAACAAAACAGACAGATGTGAAGAGCACCGAAAAGGGACAGAAACTAAATGGTTTCAGTAACACCAACAACACGTAAGGTTTACGGTTCGTGCTGTAAGCCAGCTGCCTAAACCAAACACAACTAATGCCACAAACATTGAATCAGTCAACATTTACACTTAAAGCAACAGACGTGATCAAGCCGTGGAAAAAAAAAAAAAAACAACTCTGTAGAATCATATCATGAATTCCACAGTCCAAAGTCTAAGGCCTTGTCATCTGCTCCACTACAGTCACTCTGAGAGACATGGGAGGCTTAACAGACTGGGAGGGAGTGTGGCAGAGGGGCTGAATGCAGGGGGAAACCCAATCTCCTGCTAGTAGGTGCCCTTTGCTCCCCCTAGACAAGGCAGCCAGAGAAGGAACCAGCTGTCTCTAACCATGCAGCAGTGCAAGGAGTCGCCATGAGACGTGCTTCCACAAGCCTGCATCGGCACACGCTCAGCCCACGGTGTTGGCTCATGACAAAGACATCCACGATCAGGGGTGGAGGTGCAGGATAGTCTTATTGCTTGATAGTGCTTTTGTTCCTGGAGTGCGCATGCACAGCTTACACTTCTCCCTGCTAATTTCATGCCCTAGTTTCCGTCAAATGTCAATTTGGCTCCAAGGGACAATGTTTCCTGTGCCTCCCTTTTGTTTGCATGTTCTGTCATTAGGTGTCGCTTCTAACTGCTGCCCTGGAGATCAGCTCCCTGCTGAGTTGGCATCTAGCTGCCGTGATCACACTCGCGTCACCTGAGTGCACAGGGCCGCACCCTTCACCTCCCCACCACCCTGGAGCACCACTGCTTCATCACTGGCTGGAGCAGAGGAACCTCACAGGACCTCATGTTGACCATCCAAGATACCATACAACAACATGCGCCAACGCTCCTCAAAGCCTCATCAATAGCAGCGCTAATTAGACATGTAGGCGAGGGTGAGTGTGCTTGCGGTTGTGTCATTAATTGACTGCCTGTTTTTAATTTGTGTGGGCACCTTCAGGAAAATAGCAGTGGATTTCTCTACAGGTCCAGCACGTTGCAGATTGGTTTGACGTCGACAGCTTGCTGTTAGAGCTTGCTATCAACATCAGAGCAGGGGTAACCTGCACTGCGATCAGAGATGGCTTTGTTTTTTTTGTCTCAGTGGTGTCTCTCTCTGATACAATACAAGTAGCAAACCCACTCCTGCACCCTTCCTCAAGCCCTGCTCTTCCACACATGGGAGAGACAGCAGGAGAGAGACAGCACAGGAGAGATAGCAAGGAAGAGACAACAGGGGAGAGACAGCAGGGGAGAGACAACTGCCCTGCCCCCAGCACCACATGGCTCTGCTCACCCCTCCACAAAGAAGCTCTTCCTGTGTTTACCCAGAACTGCTCTGCAAGTGTCACCCATCTCATTAGATTTCAATTACACTGCACATTTCCCCTGGAGTGACCCCCCCTCCCCCCACCACACACACACTCACAAATATTCTGCTTTTAACAAGCCATCTCACGAAAATTAGCTGTGCAACTTCCTTTCGGCTTAGTGCAAGATATGAGAAGGTGATTACCTCCGCCCTTTGTTTGCAAGAATACGTCAGTTGAGTTAATCACTGTAAAATATGAGTTTTATTTAAAAAATACATTTTTACACTTGCTGAGCATAACATGAGTGTGGATGACTCTGATTAATGTGTTTGTGTTTGCCTGTTTTCTATTTTTAACCAGCAGTCTACATCTCTGACCTCCTTTCCCCACTGATCTGAATGTGGTGACTTCAGGACAAATCAAACTTTGCATGATTTTCTTGAGTAACCCATATATCCATATATCCAATCCTACAATGAGGTCAAATAAGAAAACTGGGTTAATACAGTTTAATCATTAATTAATATATCATTTTGCTTTGACCACCTTATAAAGGGTCATTTGTATGTTCTCTTTATCACACCATGAAGTACAAAGCAGTGTAAATAATAGATGTCCAGATCCAAGCAAAGAATTGGAGGCACTGCACTAAAATACCAAACCAATATCTGAACTGCAGCAGAACCAATAGTGATCTGCACGTCTTACATCTGCAGTCCTCCTTTGTCTCTCTCTCTCTCTCTCTCTTTCTCTCCCCCCTCTCCCTCTCTTTCTCTCTCTCTCATGCCAGGCTGTGGCTCTTCAGCAAAGGTATCTCACTCCCTCTGCAAGCTGAACAAACCCTTTGTTTGGGGAGAAAGGGGATATCATGACTTTAACACCCCCCCTCCAAGTCCCACGTGCATGCATGCACATGCACACACACACACACACACAATCTCACACACACACACACACACACACACAAACCCTGCTTTCACCCCCTCTCTGTTCTCTATGGTCAGTGGATAGGTAATGATTAATGTTTATGCCTTCCTTCATTGTTTTCTTATGAGGACCTTGGAGAAGGTTATTAAAGGCTTTTATGGACAGTATCATTATTTGGGTATATCAAGATTTGTATGCATATATTCAGGAAAACTCTTGAATACCTGAAAGCCTGAAAGTTATTCTCATTCAACTCATTAAAAAAAGGAGAAAAGGAAATTTGATCTCAAACCATCATAGGCAGAGTGACAGCTTATCCATAATGTTTTAGACAAATAAGGTTCAAGTTTTGGAACTAGGACTGGGGAAATGCCACACTGTGCTACACTGTGTTAATTACTGTTAGCCTCCATGTGTAAGAGTGTTGAATTGCTCCTCTATACAGGGCATTTATACAAACCATTTGTGAACTCTTGTAATGGCTTAATTTCCATTCAATACAGCTCTTTGTTCCTGTCCGGGCAAACTGTTTCTGTCGGATTGAGCCCCCACGATCAATAACAGCGATCAATAATCCCACACATCTTTTCAATTACTGTTCTTCCTCTCAGGATGTTATGTTTCCGGTTCTCCTACTGAACAGCACAGCACATCCACTAGGTTGCAATATTAAGCATTACTGCTAATCTGTTTGGACCAAATAGAACTATTTTCCCTCAACATAACCAGTCAGGACAGGCTGTAATTCGGATGCCTTGTTTACCACTGACAGCAATTCCCCTGCCTACACCACCTAGACCTCTACATCCTCCAAACGCAAGCAAACAAGAACAACAAACGAGGCTCTGGCCCGCGAAGAAAAGCCTCCCAGTCCGTGAAAGCCACCGGGCGCCATAAACAAACAGGCTGTTTTTGAAACGAGACAGGATCGCTTCCCAGCCCTTTCCGCCAGCACACAATGACAGGAAGCGATTAAACAAGATGGGCCTCAGAGAGGCGGAGCGTGGGTCTCCAACCAGCACGGCAACTGTTTCGTATATCCATCATCTCACACTGGAAATGAAGGCCTAAACACAGAACTAATACACCACTGACACGCTGAAGAACAGTAGCCTGTGCAGAGCACGTTGGGTCTTGGGACTTTAGTTAGGTTAGTTAACTGTTCTAGGGGACACAGAAGACAAGCCCACTGATGAGATTTCTACGTCACAAATGCAGCTATGAACTATTGATCACACTTTTCTTTTCTGTTGAGCAAGCTGTAAAGGTCAGTCGTCGCGGGCCTTAAGGAGCTATTATGGCTTCCTCTTCATATGCAAGGTGTAATTGTCTTGAGCTGTGATTTGTCAAGTCTTTACAATAGCATTGTGTGATTTCAAATGCTAATGTATTGATTTGTTATCCTTTACAACAGGGTTGTTGTATCAAATGTGTCAAATGCAACTCCTGTGTAAGAAAAAGGTGCTTCCTGTTTGTGAAGACAATACAGTCTGACATCTTGAAACACATAAACAGGCTTAGCAATGAGACAGCAGAAGCAAGATTTTTGGCTCAGAGTGACGCAACCCCCTGTTGTTCAGTACAATTATCTTCAGTAATTAAAAGGGGATGAAATTAAATGTGCATAATATTCACTGTCACCTCCTTCATGACTGCTGCCAATTGACTTGGCAACACAATTTGGTCACATTAAATGATATACATAAAAAATGATATTGTCAGATTGAGTTTCCCTTTGACACAAAGCCCTTGGGACTTCTGCTCTTCTGGAAGTGTGAGTTAAGTAACACACACCTTTGCTGTGTGGTGAATAGGCCGTGGCCCCCTCCATTGTAGCATATGTTCTGCGTAACAAAAGGGAAAGTACCGTGCCAGAGGGCTCAGAATGATGTCACCCCTGCACCCCCTCCGTCCGGCTCACCCGTGGGTGCATCCCCGCGTGTGTGTGTGCATCCCACACCCCGGACGACCCTTGCTACCACCTGCCCGACGACCCCGCACGCCCGCGTAGCCTCAGCTCCGGAGCTTAAATGGTGCCACTTCGACTCTCTCACTGCCCCTTGGTCCTTGAGCGAGTGTCACATGATCTCCAGGTCAGTTCAGAGAACAAAGACTGTGTTCATGCCCGCGCTTCTAAGAAGAGGGCAGTCCGGTGACCTCGCTTCTGTTTTTCTTTCTTTTTTCTTTTTCTTTTTCTTTTTTTAGAGTCCTGAACATGCAACTACAATTCATGCTGATCTGGCTTCATGCAAGCGGAACAACATCCCTGTTCTCTGAGAGGAGAGCTATGGAGGAGCTTTTAACATTAAGCAATCATCTCAACTAAAGCCTGATAGAGACTGAGAACACAAAGTGGACCCATTTAGTACATTCTGTTTTTCCTGCATAATTAGCCCCCAGAATGCTAAAGGCCCATTAGGCCCACTAGCATACTGTGATAGGCTATGATGCAGTCTAAAGGAAGCAGAGAATGTCTCTACAAAAGGACGAAAAAAAAATTGTGTACAAAAAGCACATTCTCATTGCTACATTTGATTTAGGTATAGACATTAATAATCAGCTGATTAACTAGAGATCAGATGTAAAATGAGTGAGTATATATATATATATATATATATATATATATATATATATAGAGAGAGAGAGTTTGTGTGTGTGTGAGAGAGAGAGAGAGAGAGAAACAGAGAAACAGAGAGAGAGAGAGTTTGTGTGTGTGAGAGAGAGAGAGAGAAACAGAGAAACAGAGAGAGAGAGAGAGAGAGAGAGAGAGTTTGTGTGTGTGAGAGAGAGAGAGAGAGAGAGAGAGAGAGAGAGAGAGAGAGAGAGAGAGAGAGAGAGAGAGAGAGAGAGAGAGAGAGAGAGAGAGAGAGAGAGAGAGAGAGAGAGACAGAGAGAGAGAGAGAGAGAGAGAGCTTGTGGCTTTACATCTAATGCCGGCAGGCTACTGGAAGCCAGTGGCAGGAACGCAGCAGTGGAGTGATGTGGGAGAACTTAGGAATGTTAAAGACAAGTCATGCCACCGCATTGTGGAGCGGCTGCAGGGACATAACAGCAGACCCAGAGGCAGACGTGCCGGCAGCGGGAGGCAGCAGTCCAGGCTCCAGATGACATGAAGATAAATAAACACTTGTATGGAGTCCACGGAGTCAGACTTGCAACATGTGTCAAGAACGATAACTGGTCATCCAAAGCAAGGGGATTGCAGATGTCCCGTTTCTAACAGAATACTCTCGGTTTGAGAACACATTATGTCTCACAAAGCGCTGTCATACACTGCAGGTCCAGCAGGGCGAAAGGCAGATGAAACCCAAGAATGATGTGTTGCCCACCTACAGCGAGACATCCGGGCTGGGCAGCACATGTGGGCGGACTGCTCCTCCCAAACTAAGTGAATTATGAAAACAAAGAGACGCATGTTGACTCCAGTGCACACACTCCCCCCCCCCCCCACACACACACACACACACACACAGATGCATGGAAGGCCTGGCCTGTAATCGAGTTTCTTCTCTCTTGTGTCCTATCAGACGGACATGAATAAGCAGCAGAGACAAAGTGGGGATTCATTCGGCTGGCCAATCACGTCAGTCCCACTTCAGCTCCGCCGTCCTGCTCGCCCAGTGGGCCGCGTTGAACGGAGAGCAAACAAACACGAGGCAGCGTTTGCACAAGGCTCGCGGTCCAAAGTACAGCAGGAGCTGCTGGAAACACAGTACTAAAGAGTCAGAAGCCTGCTGAAAGGACACTGCTGAAACACAGTACTGAAGAGTCAGAGGCCTGCTGAAAGGACACTGCTGAAACACAGTACTGAAGAGTCAGAGGCCTGCTGAAAGGACACTGCTGAAAGACAGTACTGAAGAGTCAGAGGCCTGCTGAAAGGACACTGCTGAAACACAGTACTGAAGAGTCAGAGGCCTGCTGAAAGGACACTGCTGAAACACAGTACTGAAGAGTCAGAGGCCTGCTGAAAGGACACTGCTGAATCATAGTACTGAAGAGTCAGAGGCCTGCTGAAAGGACACTGCTGAAACACAGTACTGAAGAGTCAGAGGCCTGCTGAAAGGACACTGCTGAAACACAGTACTGAAGAGTCAGAGGCCTGCTGAAAGGACACTGCTGAAAGACAGTAATAAAGAGTCAGAGGCCTGCTGAAAGGACACTGCTGAAACACAGTACTGAAGAGTCAGAGGCCTGCTGAAAGGACACTGCTGAAACACAGTACTGAAGAGTCAGAGGCCTGCTGAAAGGACACTGCTGAAACACAGTACTGAAGAGTCAGAGGCCTGCTGAAAGGACACTGCTGAATCATAGTACTGAAGAGTCAGAGGCCTGCTGAAAGGACACTGCTGAAACACAGTACTGAAGAGTCAGAGGCCTGCTGAAAGGACACTGCTGAAACACAGTACTGAAGAGTCAGAGGCCTGCTGAAAGGACACTGCTGAAACACAGTACTGAAGAGTCAGAGGCCTGCTGAAAGGACACTGCTGAAACACAGTACTGAAGAGTCAGAGGCCTGCTGAAAGGACACTGCTGAATCATAGTACTGAAGAGTCAGAGGCCTGGTGAAAGGACACTGCTGAAACACAGTACTGAAGAGTCAGAGGCCTGCTGAAAGGACACTGCTGAATCATAGTACTGAAGAGTCAGAGGCCTGGTGAAAGGACACTGCTGAAACACAGTACTGAAGAGTCAGAGGCCTGCTGAAAGGACACTGCTGAATCATAGTACTGAAGAGTCAGAGGCCTGCTGAAAGGACACTGCTGAAACACAGTACTGAAGAGTCAGAGGCCTGCTGAAAGGACACTGCTGAATCACAGTACTGAAAAGTCAGAGACCTGCTGAAAGGACACTGCTGAAACACAGTACTGAAGAGTCAGAAGCCTGCTGAAAGCACACTGCTGAATCACAGTACTGAAGAGTCAGAAGCCTGCTGAAAGGACACTGCTGAAACACGCCGTCTGCACCCTGCCTGAAAATAATGTCCAGCAAGGGCATTCCAGAGTGGAAAGGCTCTCTGTGAAGACACCAATCAATAACCCTCCCTGCCAGTCAACCTGTCTGCATCCCTCCCTCTTTCACTGTGAGCATAAGGAATGACACGCCTGGGGAAATGTGGGCTCTGCTCAGATGAAACACTCCAGAGTTGGAGGCTAGTTCCATAGGTTCAGCCAGGAAGAGAAATGTCAGTAGAAGAATCGAACTCACTAAAAATTAAATCAAGAGATGAATCTAAATTGTCACATGAACTCTAGTGCCTGTCCTGAGTTAATTAAAATGGACTTGAATAAAATATGGTGAAGCCCTGACCTTGATTTAGATACAGGTTGTGTATGTGTATGTTTAAAGGAATATGACTGTATGTGACTAAAAGTACAGTTCCCAGACAGGAAATGGGTGTGCTGAAGTATTTCTGACCAGAGACAGTGAGACAGAGAATGGAGGCTGGGCACCAGCTCTTGACTGGTGGAGACTGGCGGACTGGACCACGACCTTCCCACTGCCCACTGCCACCTGTGAAAGCATTTTGGACATACAGCTGTTCTCTTCTTCTCCAGATTAAATCGGAAGATTGTTTCTGTAGTTTAGAGTTGTTACCACAGCAGGTGGAACTGAAAGTAGCATTTCAGCAAGAGGCTAAAGGGAAATGTGAGGTTAACACCAGTTCTCCCCCACTCTCCCTCTCCAGTTGTTTCAAGAATAAACAGGAAGTGAGTGGCAGTGCGCATGCATTTGTGTGCACATGCGCATGCTTGTGAGCGTTTGTTTGTGTGTGTGATGGTTTCAGAAAGAACAGACTACAGGCGACACTCTTAGCCATGTCCAACTAAAACCGTGAGGGCCAACGCACTTTATCTGTGTCATTTAAAAGTTGCCATTTTGTTGTTTAGATCTCTCTCTCTCCGGAATCATGGCTGTTCTATGTGTGGAGTTCAATAGGCTATTACTAGTAATTGTTATCACACCGAATTTATTTCACAGTCCAATTTAATAAACCAATGATTATGTAAAGGACACGAAGAATGCAGCACCGACTTGAGAAGGTGTCCAAACTAAATCACACAGCAACCCAGGAAAGTAAATGGTTAATGAGTAACTGAACTATGTGAACATATGGTTATATTCCACTAAGGACCACACTGCCAGTGTCCTGAGTACTGACGCCAGTGTCCTGAGTACTGACGCCAGTGTCCTGCCTCACTCACTTAAGCAGCCTTCACACTAAGTCCTTCAGACATTTCTGCATGTCATTATTTGCCAAAGAGCCTTGTCTTACACTCATAACATCTCTTTTGAATATGGCTTTTCAGGAATAGTTTTTTTGTGTGTGTGTGTATCCAGTCCTGGCTGCAGCAATAAGAAAAAAAAAGAGCTAGAAGCTTTTGTTTTCTTTTCCAAGGTGAAGTGCTGGTGAAGTGTGGATGATGTTGTTGATAATGGTGGTGGTGGTGTGTGTGTGTGTGTGTGTATTAGAAGACAACAAAGAGAAACATGCTTCCTCAGAGGACAATGCTTCAAAATTAAGAGATATTAAAATTCCTGTTGGCCTGAATGAAAGTGCATATTTGAGATAATATGATCTATCAAAAATAATAAACTGCTCTGAAAGAAAGAAAGAAAGAAAGAAAGAAAGAAAGAATGAAAATCCCAAAATAGGCAGCAGGACAGAATCTGGAGCCCATTGCATGAATACTTAACACTACTGTCAGGCAGGGAGCGCAAAACAATGAATGAAGCTTTTATAAGTGTAGTGTGAGCAATGCAGTGAAGGAGAAAGACACATATGCTACACAGAGCAAATCCTCAATGCTTTAATGGTCATGAATAATTAGGGCATTCTCTCACAGAGCAGATGTCTTTTTCGGCAGATCTCTCACTGCAAAAGAAGCAGCGTCCCACAGATCTTAAGGGCAGAGTGACAGAAAGCACTCAGAGATCCTGGGCACGAGAAGCCTGACCTTTCAACAATGGACACTGACCAGTGAACAGCCTCTCTCTCTAAGACACGCATGCACATGCACCCAGATACATGCATGCACCTGTGCACACCCTCCTTGCACACACCCATGCACACACACATTCAAACCCTGGAGGCTGAGCGCAGGAAGATGGTGGGCCAGCATCTTTCAGCCCTGCTTTCATTGTATCACTGAGCCTATAAATTATTCACCACCACTCAAATATTGATATGGAAATCTCCACCCAGACAAGTGACAGCCAACATATAGATAAAGCACATTTTCCCATCATGCCTCTTTATTCTTCCTTCCACTGATTTTTCTTTCAGTGTTACACTGTAAATCTGAATTGTTTGAGTCTGGATCTTTGAAAGCAGCTCTGGTGTAAAAGTTCTTTGTCTTCCCCCGTGGTCTCATGACGGTGAATAACCGTGTTCATGTTGGAGTTACATGGCAAAGCATGAATGGACTGGAAAGGTTAGGGCAACTCGAATGAAGCGAACGCATTCAGCCTCGTTTGCATATCGATGAAACCTGCCTAAATGCCAATGGTGGAGCGAGAAATTATTTGCACCCGCACAGATATTGATATGGAAATCAGCCGTCAGACAAAGTCAACGGCAAAATAAAGATAAAGCGTCCTCCATAAGCACTGGCTGTATTTATTTTCTGCATACATTTTACAGAACTTCCTCTTAATATATTAATCTCAAGGGTTCAGATGAGAGGTTTTTGTTTACAGAATTCTACTGTAAATTTGATCTATACCAGTTCATGGTGCGTGTCCTCCCCTGTGGCCCTCGGACAGTAAATGGTCATGTTGGTGTTATTGTTCTGCAGCGAAGCGTGCCCGCGTCCGAAAGGTCACGCCATCGCCACTAAAGAGAACATGGCCGACCTGCGTGCATATCGATTTAACCTGCCTAAATGCCAGTGCTGCGTGGGGAAATTAGGTTCGCGGAGGACGGGGGAGGGACAGTGGGGTGCTCATGAAGGCCCACGGACGTGCATTTGTGATGCAGAGAAGAGGGTCCATGGGGCGCCTTCTCCCTGACGCCCAGCAGCAATGCGCGAAGGTCATCCTAGGAAAACGTGACACGCCATATATTGATTCCATTGTCGGGAATTCTTAAGAAGGTTGGGGAGGCTGTGTTGACAGTGGCAACAACATCAACACCTAGACAGCGTAAAACCTCTGCTGGCTTAGCATTACATGTTAGACAATGATTCATCTCTGAACAGAATGGCATGATTTAGCTGCAGAACCTTCTGGCGGAATTTAACCATAACAGCATCAGTACAAAAGGGCAAATAAGTAATAGAGTACAATGTATGAAGTAAATAAATACATTTTTTAGTATATAGAAACATCAGAAAAGATTTTAGATGAAGATTATTCCTTGAGGCATCAGAAGAGGCTCTGACTGCATTTGAGCTGAATGTCACGTGAATGCGTGTGCTCTGGGTCTACTCTGCTCTCAGCACGTTCTGAGACACACGTCCTGCTGGACGTTGTGCTCCTGCCAGTGTGTTTGTGAAAAGTGAAACCAGTGCAGCTCCTCTGACCTCAAACATTTTCCCTCCTGTACTGGTGTGAGTATCTGACCAGCACCTCAGCGCAAGGCAGATGTAAACACACTAAAGCACTGCTGAGCACACGCTCAAGGCGCTTGGTTAGTCAAGGTCTGCTGTTAGAGTCACGTTGCCCAGGAGTGTGAGCAAGTTGTCAATGCCGACACTCTAGGAAAGTCCGTCGGCAGCAGCCCACTCCAGCGCTGACATCATCACGTCGCTCGTGCCGCTGATGCTAATGAAGCGTCACTGCCAGGGACAGGGGGAGTGACGGGATTACGGCTCTGCAGTTGCTTCCGTCACATCCTCCAGCCTAAACTGCCCCAAAGCTCAGAGTCCCACCCCCCCACTGCCCCCCCCGCGTTTCTTCTCTGCGTGCATGAACACAGCCTGCCTTCTTGCAAATGAACACCGCTGGAGATAAGGAAGAGAGAACTCGGGGGTGGGGGGTGGAGACAGAAAAGACAAAAAAGCCTGAACTGCACGTTAGTCAGCCACTTACCCAGCATGCACCTTGCCCTGATACGTGCGAGGGATATCCCCCGTGCGAGGCCAAGATGGCGTGGCGCACCACGCAGAGGCGGGGTTAATGTAAGTAACCGCGCATCTCGCTTCCTGCCTCTGCGTGTCAACGACGTGACCAGAACATAATGACCACCAAAAATCGAAAAAAACGACAGGTCACTGCAGACTGACGGTCAGATCTCGGGGAGCACGTAGTCTGCAGTGGCTTTAAATAAGACATTTCTTCCTGCCCTTTACCGCGCTGATGTGCTCAGCCCCCCTCCTCTCACTCTCCCTTACTGGCAACACAAGGCTGTTGTCTGGGCCGAGGCTCCCCCACAGTTTCCTAGCCAGGATGACAGCAGCGCGCGGGGGAGCAGAAAAACAGGATACAGCCTGTGCTCTGGTGGCCGGTGGGCTGGGCATGCGCCTCACACCCGGGGCTCACGCAGGGCAGCACCGCTCAACACACGGCCGGCGGCCCCATGTGCACAGATGCAAGCACATACGAACGTGCAGGTGTGTGTGTGTGTGTGTGTGTGTGTGTGTGTGTGTGTGTGTGCCCACGCATTTCATAACCAGTCCCAATAGGCATGTAAAATGCCACAATATCAAACAAGAAAGATTAATGTTGCCATAACAGATGTAGCCTGACTCAAATCAACATAACATACCTTGGGGTTAAAGAGGTTACTTTAAATACAACCATCCCAAAGCATAACATCTATCTCACTCCGTTGTTTACCTTCATTATTTAAACACAGAGAATCTGTCTTGACAAAAACCTGGTAAATGTATATCCAGTGAAGGAGACCATTCATTTCTTAATTAGGCAATCAGCAAAATGTGTGTCAAGGAAAAACACTATAGCATTAAGCTTGTCTTGCTTAGTAAACTTGTGTCACACATTTACTGAGACAGCAATATTATATTTCTATAATTATAGCAATATTTCCCCCACAAATCTCCATTTGGCCCGAGGCTTCTCTGGACACTAACGTGCACCTGCGTAGGTCCTTTACTCATGTTACAAGCTGCAGCTGAGTTGTGCCCAGAGTGGCTGTTACTGGCTATTGTGTCTCGCAGGGTGGTGTGCATGTGCGTGTTGTGTGTGTTTGGGTCTGGGTGTGAGAAAAACAGCACCCTACTGAATGGATGGCTGTCATCTGCTTATGCTCCAGAAGGCCCTGCTTCTACCCAGGCTTTATTTTTACCAGGAGAGCCAGGCCTTTGACGTGGCTCTAACAGATCTGTTTACAGCCAGTGTGTGAGAGGCTGCGTGCGTGCGTGCGTGCGTGCGTGTGTGTGTAAGAGAGAGAGAGTATTTGGTAAGGGGGGGTGGATGTTTTCTCTCCAGTGAGCTAATTGACTCACAGATGTCAGGAGGAGCAAGGGGTGGGGAGTGGGGGGGGGGGGGGGGCAGAGCACGCCTTTCAACCCCACACACACACACACACACACACACGCACGCACACACACACAGCATACTGCAGCCAGCACACCCGGCCTGGTGCATGTATGTGTGCGTGGGAGAGCAGACCGGTGTGTGCAGATGGGGGAGGGGTGTCAGGAATGCGCGTGGCGGCCTGTTCTTTTGTGTGTTATTTGTGAGACGAGAGCGGGTGCTGGGCCTGTCAGGTGTCTCCTCACTAAATCATGGGCACAATCGAGCACCAGCGCCACTCAGGAGCTGCAGGGAACATTTCAGGCAGCGAATGATGTAATCTGCCTTGCCAAGAAACCTCTGCAGCAAAACACTCAAGCAAACTTGTTTTTAAGGGGAAAGATTACACACTTGCATAGACTCTATCTTTGGTTCTTGTTCTCTCTCTTTCTCTCTCTCTCTCTCTCTCTCTCTCTCTCTCTCGGTCCGCCGGGCTGGTGTTGGGTCCTGGTTCTGCTCATCTCTGGTGTGTTCCTCTCAGCTCTCCCCGATTCCCAGCGTATCCTCAGGCCCTGGCTATGGAATACGCCCCAGTCTCAGTGCTAATTATTCAAGAACAGCCACCTCATTATTAACTGGGCTGAGATAATAAAAGATTCATGTACCATTTGTGGTACCACTGTGAACACAGGCCTTTTCTTACCAAACTCTTCCAGCCTCTGACAGACTGTCACACACAATACTTTACTGCTACCATCAGGTAGTAACATAACAAAAGAAAACGTTAATAGAATAATGTGGCAGTAGAGCAAAAACACTGGCCCACAGATGCTATACAGCCTTGAAAATGCTCAACAGATTTACCAGGCATAATTCAGAAGGTTAGAATATTAATTAACACACAACAACTATAGCTTCATGTCTTCAAGACATATTTTGTAACTGATGACGCTGAGGTAAGCTTAAGAGAAGATTGTAATTCTGGTGGTTTAAAATATCAGTGGCCTCAATGCCTGAGGCACAGCATTACACACTGTAAGCTATACAACTCTGCAGAGCTCTGTACTCTGCCATTGGATTCCTGGGAAAACCACTCAGCAAAGACCGACTCTGATCCTATCATTGCTTGGAAAAAGGTAGACAGGCAATTTCTAATTTTACTAGAAGGCATGCTGAACTTTGGTTTCATACCAAAAAAATCTGACTCTGCTGTTGAAGTTCTCTTATAATGGTGTTTATTGTAATGACGTGTTTCAATCAAAATAATTATTTCTAGTCTAAATGGGTTATACAGATTTCAGAACTGGTCACTACGCATACTGAAGTTGTTGTTTTTAATTCTTTATGTATAAAGTTTCATATAAATGTTTAGAAGGCTTATCGCTCTTAAGTGCCACTGTATTGGCTCAGTATTGCTACATGCCCAAACACCACATTCTGCAATAGACTGATGTTAATGATTGCTAAAAAAAAAATGGTTTGGCTCTCAAAATATCTGCAGCTTGCTGTGCCGAGGGTTCAGTGCCTTGTGCAGTCTCCTCAGACAGTTTGGGATAAGGGCCGATCTTTGGTGACAGTGGGGGTGGGGGGGGTATTGATTGGTTAGCTCCAGCCCTGCAGTCACGGAGAAGAGCTGATTGATGGCCCTGTCTCCAAAATCCATAAATAAAGCAGCCCTCCGCCACCCTGGCATGGAGACCAGGGAAACATGGGGCTCGTCCTCATACAAGCACAGTATGATCTAGTCAGTGAGAATAGGGAAGCCCTGAACTGAATCCTGAACTGGTCACTGAAATAATATGGCAGTATTATATGACCATTAGGACCATCCTGGGTCAGTTAAATGCGCCGATTATAAAAAGCACATTATAATGAACTATCTTGGGTAAACCTTCAAGTATGACACACACACTACATATGATAACACGCTCTCTTCCTTGCTTTTCATACTGAAGTGGTGTTGTGCTCTGTGGTCACACCAGATGACTAGCTGAGACCAACAACAATGGCGTCACGGTGTTTCAGATCTGATAGCGGAATCGAGTGATGAGAGTGCATGTTTTCGTGCTCTTTCGTGGGCTAAAAAGGAAAGGGGATAAAAACGAAAGATTCGCGATCTTGAGTTGTGGCGTTGTCTCTATGGAGAAATCCCCATCTGAAGATTGAGGACTCTTCTCCACCCACGCAGCACCGCCCGCTGCCCCTGACTCATCCAGCAGTCTCCACCTCCCTGTCACTGGGCCTTGGCTTCTCTGAGAGGAAGCCCTTGGTGTATTTATAGGACCCTTCATTTGCCTGGACAATAATGCCTGCCCCCACCCTGAGAAACGGGTAGTGTGTAGGACAAAAATTTAGTTTTGCTCTTGTGACGACAACAAGACCCAGTGTGGCATTACACGACTGGGGAAAGAGCACGTTAGCACAGGGTAAAGTTTTCTGTGTGATTTTGAGAGCAACTTTTGATCATGGTAATTTTTATGTGTCATTCGTCTGGGGAAAACAATTGGTAAAAACCGAAACTTCCTTTGCTGCGTCTGCTGCGCACATCTCACATCTAAATGCACCATTGAAACCTGCTTTGGACTTCTCACTGCGTCTGGACCTCCCCGTGAACCAAAACTGAAGCAGACACACGTGGACGTCACACACATGCTACATGTCTTCACTCCGAACAGTGAGACTCCACTATAATGTCCTCTGACATACTTTTTCAGACCTTGGAGAAAAGAAAAAAAAAACACCAAAGTCTTATTTTTGCTGTGAATAAATGTGGTTCAACTGGCTTACTCTCAGTGGCATGGGCACCCAACAAGCTTCCTGTTTAATCTGCCGTCACTGTAAACAAGGGGCAGGACTTAGCCGAGCTCCGACAACATCGGCACCAGTTCTGCTTCCCACTGCTTGGCATGGGCTACACAGCTGTGCCTGTCATCTGCGCCGAGAGAGGGGAAAGAGCATGCAAAATTGGTGCACACACTGCAGATGAAACACACTAGTTCGCCAGAACAAACACAGGAGCAGCAGGTGTCGAAACTTCAAACTTGTTGCTGTAGACACGTGCTGATGTCTGTTTATTTGATTCAGTGACATGTGCAGTCTGGATTTACAGCTGAACACAGGGTAAATAACATAGATCTGACAAGAGAAAGTGTTGTTATTTTCGTTTCTGGTATTGCATAGGCTTTATATCTCTGCTCGTGCTGCTACACTCAGAGGCATGTTTCAAATGCCATTCTCTGTGTCTGGGCTGGAAAAAAACATACTGTAATACAATCTGTGTGTGTTTATGTGTGAACAAACAGGCCCAGTGAGTGACTTTAGCCGTCTACCGCAGTTCAGTCCTGATTCCTGTGGTAGCAATAAAATAAAGTTCAGAAATAAAGCCATGCCCCACCATAAAGAACAGAGCATGAACTGGCCTTGAATCCGAGGAATGACAGTAACACAACTGTTATTATAAGTGAACACCCTCTTCAGTGTAAGAGCTATTGTCCCCCCGCTAGTGCTGAGCTGTGGCTAGCTGTGAGCTGCTTTAGCTAAAAGCGTGAGTGACAGTAGCACTCTTTATCCATTAATTCTGGCCTACTTATTTGCAGAATAGCTCGGTTTGCACTGGATGCACCTTTGCTCTGTGGCAGTTGTAGGCTTTCTGGGGGTAATGCTAGTGGGCTTTATTAGTGGAAAAGAAAACGCAGAGCATGTGGTTGCCAAGTTTCGGCCGAATGGTGATGAGGGAGTGAAACCTCTCAGCAGGTGTGCGTTGCTCTTTCAAGAAAACATGAGAACACCCTGTTGCCACAATTAGGTCAACATCTTAGTTAAATATCTAAAACACATGGTAGTGCCGGTAGATCTTGGGTTACTGGTCATACCACTGTTTTAATAACATGAGTCACGAAAAAATGACAACAACCCTACAACAAATATAGGCTTTATTTCATGAGGTTTGAAACTAATAGATCTGTTAATCAAGTTCTTCCAGTAGCAGGGGAAGGCAACAACACCAATTCATTTTTACCAGGGAATTTTTGCACTTACCAGGAAAGAAAGTGTTTTGGAGAAGAAGGTGTGGTGGAGACTAGGGGGGTGTCCAGTACGCTGCAGAGTTTGAGTCTCGGAACTGACCAGTGTCATCATGCGAAACATTACAATTCTTCCTTCCGCGAATGGCTAAAATTAGAATTACTTCAGATTTCAGAACCAAACGGGTATAATGAAAGCATAAGCCATGTGAGTCCAGCTTACAACATGGGAAATAAAGATGTAGCAATGAAGTGAAAGTGATCCTAACAACCCTAAGAGTTCAGACGCAGGCTGAGCGCGTCTGGTGTGGTGAGGGGAGCTAGTGTGACCCTGCTGTCTCTCCGTGGATGGCTGGGTAGAGAGCATGTCGAAGGTCTGCCTGCATTCCACACCCGGAGGAGAGCATAAATGCGGGACGTTACTCCCAGCTCCAGCATAAACATGGCCGCGAGAGCTCGACGGCATTCCAGCGCTCTCCTGCCACGCCGCAGCGTCCGAGGAGGGGGGCAACAGGCGAGAGGTCATGTGGGAGGTAAATAAACAGAGTCAGTGGGCACACTGGGGTAATGAGCTCACAGAGTGGGGGATGGGAGAGGGGAAGTGCTCCTCTCAGCTGGATCAAACCACTTCAGTGACAAGACTCCACTTTAATGTACTGTACCAGCGGAGGTTGTGAATGCTTTGGAGACCAGATATAGGACAATAAAAGCCTGTTTTAAGACACTGACATTCCCTTGGCATAATCCAGCCCTCGACAATTTTGCACTAAATATAAGGTATAATTAAAAGTGAGAGAAAGAGTGAGAAAGACAGAGACAGATAGACACACAGAGCGAGCAAGAGAGAGAGAGAGAGAGAGAGAGAGAGAGATAGAGAGAGAGGGAGGGAGAGAGAGAGAGAGAGAGAGAGAGGTAGCATGTATGCTATATTCCTGCTTGCTATGTGGAACAGCTCCTGTAGGCAGTTGGCCTGCCCCTCCTCCACCCTCTGGTATCTTTGTTAATCAGGTGTGGGGGAGGAAAAGAGCCTTGGAAAAGAGCAAGCACTAGTCTGCCCAACGGCACATAAAGAAAGGGTTAAAGGAGCCCATGGCAGAGCAGCCAGATACAGAGTACAAACACAGGCACTGAACCACTGACTGCAGGGATCAGCAGGAGGGTGTGGCGCTAGACATAGACGTGTCTGTTTGATTAGACAAGCATATGTTGAAATTATTTATATGTCAATAGACACTAGGCATATTCTCATTTTCCCTTGTCTATAGTCCTGTAGGGCAGTGAAATACGTAAATATAAGACTCCTATTGTTTGTTTTCCCATGGACTAGGTCAGTGCCCATAGAATCAGACAAGATGACGACAACAGCTGACACATAACATTTGGAACCGCCATACCATCTGAGCAGGGCACGTATGCCCAGACACTAGCCCTCAATGCTTCATCATGTCTCGTTGAACAACAGTCAAACCTAAACGTAAGCGCAGAGTCCGAATTGTGAATAGACAAACTGCTGTTTCTTTAGGAACAGTACAGTATACAGCTATATCAGCTTCAGTCAGTCATCTTCGTTGCAAACGCACTGCCGCAATTAAGACAGGTGTTGTACGAGTTGTACATGCTGTACATGTTTCCGCCTTATGGCTCGAAGCACAAGAGGTTGATCTGTAACATAATAAACCAGTTTTGTCTGTTCGAACACGAACGGTGACACGAAGGATGCCTCGTTTTGAGTGGGCCAGAAGACGATGTGACATCAGCAGGCCCTTGCTGTAGCAAGGGCTTTAACCAGGGGCCAAACACATAGGCATGCAAATTAGAGCACAAGAGTGCAGAACACAGATGCTATAGATAGCTAATACACTTTGGATGTTAGCGCCACTCCTTTAACCAGCTAAGCTGATCTCTGGGTAAACAGTCAGCTATCAAGCTCACACAGGATGTTGATTCCCTGCTCTCCAGAACAGACATTCCACACAATTCTCTAATGTGAGGGGAACCACTGATACATGCTAAGTTACGCCAGCATGTTTTAGAGCTTTAGGCACAAAGCTGGTTCAGTAATGTGTTTATATTAGATGCATGCCAGCATTATTATTTTTTATATATATTTGCATGCTTTCCTCTCAAGGCTGAAGTGTTTTGGAGCTGCTCCTAAACTGCACGTGCTGGTCCTGCCTCTGCAGCCGGCGGCTCAGAATAGCACCAACCCCACCCTCCGCTACCCCCACCACCACCACCACCCCCCCCTACCCCCAGCCTCCCCTATCACCACCCCTCCCCTACCCCCACCCTTCCCTACCCCCATCCCTCCCCTACCCCCACCCCTCATCAGACAGACACTGCACACCAGAGCACTAGGTCACATGGACTTCTACAGAGCTCCTACATTTCTGTTTCTCTCTCCTCTTCTCTCTCTCTCTCTTTCTTTCATGGTGCTCACAAAGACATACAAATTCACAAGAAACACAAACATGCCTGCTATATATAAATGAAAGCATTTAAAAAACAGAAACATAAGAAACATATATCAGTTTGTCAGATAACACATAAAGTTTATAATTGAAACTTTGAAAGCAGGACAAACATGGCTTAACCCATGCACTTTTCTTGTAGTCTTAAAGTATGATAGACTGCTGATCTATCTATCTATCTATCTATGCAAATAGATATATTTATCTAATTCACTTGTTCATAACTTTCTAAAAGATAACAAAGATAAAAGAATAGTAAAACTGATTAAATTATCATTAACCCCTGTAGGAAAATATCCTTGTGCCTGTAAATAGTAAATTAGCCAGTGTCTCATAGAAACCAATAGGGGTTTCTTCGCACAATAATATTAACCGGGGCCAATCGTAACAAAGGATACTGAGCACACGGTGACTCCACCTCTTTCTCTCAGCCTGCCTCCGAGCTTTTCACATGTGTATATAATCCCTGAGTTGACCCAGAAAATAGTCACTCGTTTCAAGATCTGATGCGGGGTCCTTTTGTGCATCGTCTGCACTCGACTATGAAGCTTAACCTTTTGGAATATAAACTGTAATCCCGCGGAGGCTCGTGCGTCGCAAAACTAAACCCGATTCGTCCTACTGCGGCGGAATAGTTGAATTCTGAAACGCGGGACGCAGGGTAAGGATATTTTTAAATGCTGTGCTGCTTTAGGACTTGGGGTGGTAGGTCTATTGTTCGCTTTACTGGTGACTTCCTTAGCTACCCGATACAGAGTTGCAATTACGTTATGATAACAATAATACCAGTTAAGAGTTTCGACTCTATGATACGTATTTTATGTGTGTGGGGGGTAGGAGGTTGTTTGTTTTTTTGTAAATTATGATAGACATAATCCAAGGCACAGGTCAAGTCTAATAACTGTTATGCTCTTTTGTTGCTTTGACCCTGATTGGCTTATTAAATAGTACAGTCTGACTGCTAGGATCGAAACACGCCAAAGTGAAACATATGTTTAACTACTACTACTACCACCATTATTATTATTAATAATAATAATAGTAATCGTTTATTGTCAGCTATTGTTGTTGTTATTCATGGTAGTTTAATAGTAATAATAATTATTATACTACTGTGTTTTAGAAGTGCTTCCCTGATATTTTGAGAGGAAATCCTTGAAGTACCAGTTATGGATATCCAGGTAGAAAGGGAGCGTGAGACACCTAGGTTATCCTGCTGTGGTAAAAGTCAGTGCTGACAGTGATGAGGAATTTTGCAGGTCTTTGTGTTGCTACAAACAGAGGTCTGAAAAAGATGCATTTTGATTAACCACTGCCCTGACCTATGACCTTATCAATATGTCCAAACTGTGGTCTTATGTCATCCACGTAAAAGCCTGTAGCTTGGTTTTGTTTTTGTTTTTTTGTTGTTTTATGATTACAACTCACTAGACTCACAATAGGGACACGTGCCATAGCTTTGGGCTTCACCCACAGTTCGCTGCCTTGACACTACCTGCATTCTCACTTTGAATGCTTTTGGTTGGTCAGTGAAGGGCTGGCTGAGGATGGAGATTGGTAGCTGCGAACGTGAACTAAAGCCTTGTCACCACTCCCCTTTTCCTGCAGCAGCGAGTCTTGTCCTCAGTATCCCAGTTCTGAAACCTAACACTGTGTTCCCTTTCACCGAAGGGAGAAGCCATGGCAGAGCACATGATGATGCCCATGAGCCACGGCCAGCCCAACGGTCCCCTGCACAGCTACCGGCTGGGCATGAACGGGCAGCAACACGTGCCCCAGCCCAACCTCAGGGCCATGCCTGGCGGACAGATGATGCACTACGGCCCTCAGGGAGCGATGGAGGCCACCATGAGGCAGCGGCCCAACATGGTGGGCCCCATGAACGGGCCAATGAACGGTGCTCCCATGGGCCACCACCAGATGCAAGCGGCCAATATGATGTACAGTAACCAGGGGCAGCAGCAGCAGCATCATCATATGCAGCAACAGGGCCAGCATCAGCACCAGCACCCGGGCCACCAGCAGCCCCAGCAACAAGCCCAGCACCAGCATCCGGGCCATCAGCAGCCCCAGCAGCAGTACATGGGCGGGGGCCTCACGTCCCAGCAGCTCATGGCCAGCATGCACCTGCAGAAACTCAACACCCAGTACCACGGGCACCCGCTCGGGGCTGTGAACGGCAACCACATGGCGAACGGTGTGCAGTTCCGCATGGGTCCCGCCCAGCTGGCCAACATGCAGCACATGGCCGGTCCCGCCCTCGGCCTCAGCGGCATGGACGCCGACCTGATCGACGAGGAGGTTCTCACGTCGCTGGTTTTGGAGTTGGGACTGGACAGGGTGCAGGAGCTGCCGGAGCTCTTCCTGGGACAGAACGAGTTTGATTTCATATCGGACTTTGTCAGCAAACAGCAGCCCAGCACCGTGAGTTGCTGAGGCACGGATAGTAAACGTGGATGATGGACCTGCTGAAGAGTTGATAATTGCCCCGTTCTTAGTCTTTGGAGGGAACGATCCATGCGGAGCAGAGAAGAGTAGCCAGATGTTTCTCTGGTTCACTGCTGAAGTGCAGTGGTGCTCTGGCCAAAGCTGCATCTCTGCATGGGGATGGAGTAAACCATGAAGCTCCTGCCCCTCCAGGTGTGAATGTAATGGCATTGCAAGACTATGAGCTTGTTGTAATGCAAAACACACTTAGTCCTTATAGCAGTTTTACATTCACATGTAACTTATTTATGTTCTTTCAATTATCAATGTAGATCACACAAAAACACAGAAACTCATTGGGAAAGTTTGTGTTGCAGAAATTCTGTTGCAGTTATGATTTTTCTTTTGGGTGGGGTAACAATTGAGATTTGAGGTCTGAGAACTAATGTTTGGAGTTTAATTGGAAAATCTACATGTAATGTTCTGGTCAGCAACAGTATGACTGGGTGCTTGAAATATATTGCATTGATCTACATATACCAAGCAAACTCTTTAAGACACCTTCCAGTATCTGCTGTGGATTATGCCATCACAACTGTTCTGTCTGAACTGTAAAGCTGCCTTTAAATCGCACAGCGTCTATTTATTTGTCCTTTGTGGTAAGGAGGATTAAATGTGTGATTAGGTCTTATGTTAATAAATAGAAGGCCAGGTTACCACTGTGGCTTCATTTGTACATTTATCTCTGAATTTACTGGATTAATGGAAAATGCTGCTGAAATCAACAAATAGGTCACCGGTTGCCATCTTGCATCATTTTTGGTTTAGACTTTAAACAGTGATCTTATCGTATTACTCTCATGTATCTTCTTATTGCTCAGAACAGGCAAGATTTGAAAAAAAACCCAATGTTGTATGTATAAAAGGAACTCAGAAGTCCTAGAGGGTTAAACCGGCTCCCTGACAGATTACAGGCTACAGGCCCAGTGCAGCTAACACGGAGTGCTAGTCGTTTCCACCTTAGCACCCATCATCTTCATGCTAGTCTCATTTAAAAATCTTAAATCTGAAGTGTTGGCCCTGCCCTCCTGTCTGTGCTGTGGTACGCTGTTCTGGTATTCAATTGTAAATGCTTTACTTTTTAAAATAAATTAGTGAGAGTGTCTGGTGGGGGTCAGTGCAGACAGCCCAGGTCACTCTGTGCTGCCCTGACTGCACAGAGCACAGGCTCCATTTATGGACACGTGTTGGTCAGGCTACTGGGGGTGGGGGGGGTGGCGGTTGCAGTGATGAGCTGTTAACGCTCCACTGTCATTTCCTTTCTTTCGGAGGGGCGAGGGAGGGCACAGAGGACAGGGGGAGGGCAAAAAGGCTTCCAGCAACACAGCCCTGTGCTGAGAACATACAGGCTGGCTGAAGATACCCCTGAAAACCTGCGTCATGTTCTCTTCCACGGTTGTGTAGAGCTCCTGCCCTCAGCCTGGACGTTGCGTGTACAGATGTAACTGCTCCTGCAGCGCTGCACATGGTCATGTACAGTCTTTGAACCAGTGTGTAATTAACTTTTCCAGTCTTGACAAGTGTATGATCTGCTTCAATGGCTTAAGAGAAGCTCAGCTGACCCTAATGGCATAATGGTCCACTTCTCTCTTGCTTCTGTTTGAAGAAAATGTATTTATTTTAAGCGATAATAAACTATTTTATTTATGGAACAAAGCTTTATGGGTAATATGTTTTTATCCTGTGGAGTAACCTGAAAACAAAATGTGAATGTGCAAAATACAAATGATTGCTAAGCTCACTTTTTCAATAATCAAACTCCAAGTCCTTGTGAATTGAATGGTTGGGGTTCTCTACACAAAGCTACATCGCTAGGTTCAGCACCTCTGGGGAATTCATCTTCCTTCTTAGCCTCTGCAATTTGAAACTTTCAGATAACAGTCACTGTGTGTGTGTGTGTGGTAAAATGTGCAGACTGGGTGTATGAGGATGAGTCTAGGTTGGGCTGTGTAACGGCTTTTGTGTTTTTATTTGAATATAAGATACTCCCACCCTCAGCCACAA
The DNA here is from genome assembly GCA_020368025.1 of Brachyhypopomus occidentalis. Classification (NCBI taxonomy): domain Eukaryota; kingdom Metazoa; phylum Chordata; class Actinopteri; order Gymnotiformes; family Hypopomidae; genus Brachyhypopomus; species Brachyhypopomus occidentalis. Next base: position 5,775,392 of record JAGXOD010000082.1, on the reverse strand, counting down.
ATTGTTATCTAGATGGGAAATGTGTAAGAAATGTGTAACTGTTGTTACAACGTGCCTTAGCACAGTGTAATGCTTAGACAACATTACTGAGACAACTACGAATGCAGTGACTACAATCATTGTTCAGCAAAATTCAGTCTTCAGTGATGTTTTCTTTGTGTGATTCCACAACTTGGAATCATTAAGTTGCATTTCTTTATTTTTGAACATTTTTCCACATGAGAGAGCAGACATGCAAGGGTGTGACGGGAGGTGGAACCAGTGGTTGTATCCCTTCCTCCCTGAGCCACCCACAACAGCCGCTACACACACACACACACACACACACTCTTCTTCCTGTGTACGCTTTCAGCATTCTCAGTCTACATGAACAATACGGTCCACTACAACGAGAGAACAAATCCATGATTTCATGACAGTGTTGTATAGTGGTCAGAAAAATCTCATTCGCAAATAAATGAATAAAAATAAGTAAAGAATAAAGAAAGAGAAAGAAAGAAAATCAGAATCACAAACGACTACAAGAAATCGAGAAGGACACTGGGGACTGAGAAGTTGAGGCAGGTCTGGGGATTTCTCCTTGGGGTTTACCAGAGGATCCCGGAGGGACCACCTCTTCACATCAACTCTGGTCTTACAGGCAGGCAGCGGAGTCACTTACGCTCACACCACGTCATTTCCAGTCAGCACAGGTGTTGCTTGAAGCTCACTCGCTCAGACCTAACGTCTGGTAAGTGAGGCTGGTCTGATGTCACATTTGCCTTCTCTGTGAGTGAAGGAAGCTGACCGCTACTGTTTACACATCCACAACCATTTTAAGTAGAGTGTAATATGTGTTAAGTAAAAACATGTAAGTCAAAAGATGCGAGTGCTGTAATATTGTAAAAGCCACCACAGCAGTGTAAACAATGATTGACAAAATCAACAATGTTTACATTAAATATGAAAATTGGTTCTTTCATTTTTCAATTGTGTTCCATCATCGGCCAGTTGAATACAGATTTGAATTACAATGAATAAATAAACAAACCAATTTTGAGCTTATAATTATATTTCTTATAGTATTGACCAAATGTACATTCTTTGATTATTTTCATCTAGTTTCAGAAAATTCAGTTAGAATTTCCGAGTGTGACTTCTTCAGACGTTTTCATTTGAAAGATCGCCTCTGTACAGCTCTGGACTTCATTTTATTAATCTCACTAAATTCAGTTTATTGGCAATTAGTGAATTGCTGTTTTTAATCATTTCACAGGAAAAAAAAAACATTGCTGAGCAAGTACGATAACAGGTAGATGAGGTCACATGAGGCTCACATATGGTTAACGGTGATTGGTGCTAATGCATGTTTAGGCATGCTCTGTGTACATGCATGAACACGCTCTATGCTTTAGCTGAGGAAAATGAATTCAGCTGTGGGAAATCTTGTGGGATAAGATTTCATTACCCTGATCTCTCGTTCAGAAGAAATTGTGTAGAAGTCACTAAGTATGAATGTAAGAAACTGATTTTTTTTTTCCTGACTGCAATAGTGCTTCAGTGGTCACACAGCCCAACATCAGGTTCAGATCTTACCGTCGGCTAACCTTCTCTGGCTCTGGTACATTTTGGTTTCGAAGTGATAGGAGCACTTATGTAATCAGTGCAAATAATGGTAAAGCTACAGTTAAGTTTTCATTAGCAATGATTATATAGCTTTCTAACCAGCATGGCTGCTTGGCTCATTATCCTGCATGTTGGCCATTTAAAGCATATCATAACAGACGGCCATGGCATCGAGAATGGGGACCTGACTGGCTCGAGATTCTCTCCATTCTCTATTTTTTGCTGTAGGGCCTTTGATGTTAAGGGCAATGTATAAATTATTAATTTTTCCCGTGTGAAGCATAACCCTCAGTCTGGCCAGCTAGAACAGGTTGAGACAGGAGTGTCTGTGTTTGTTTGTTTGTGTGTGTGTGTGTGTGTGTGTCTGCCTCTCTGCTGTGTCTCCACAGGTCTGGCTCTAAGCTCATCCATGGCTTAATCTGACCAACAGACAGCTCTGAGCACAGCAAGATTCTGGGTTCTGGACATAAGGGGCCATTGCTGGTTGCCGTACTGAGAGCAGGCTAGTGGAAAGGTTCACACTCCAAATGCCTCCTGAGCACAACACTAGAACCTCGAGCGTGCTGCTTTGGTGCTTTGGCAGGCTACAGCCAGGCAGATTGAGTGGGCATGATAGGGCTTGATCGTGCTGACATTTGACGTGCAGCACCGCCGTTTCTCCAAGGCCACAGCAGCGTCTTGGAGGCTCAGATGAGATTTGCAGCAGCACCTGTGTGCGCAAAACCAGCCTATCGCAGCTCAGCTGGCAGGGATTGGCTGGAGCCCAAAGGACCAGAACCGCCCTGCTGCATGGAGTGCTCGATTGTATTCGGAGCGAGCAGAGGCTTCTGGGCTGGGGAGAACCGCACCGTGTTGGCCGGGTCGGGCCGCAAGTCACTGCAGGGCTTCATTCTGAGTTTGTTAGAAATGGATCACGTGAATACAAACTTAAAATGCACGCTTTACTTTATAAAGCACAGGAGCAGTTACTACCCTAGTGTTACTAAATAAAGCACACTCAATGTGCACACTCACTATACACGTAGAATCTCTCACCTTACACCTTATCATTCAATTTATTACACACAGATATCTTTTATGCTTTTACAATAACAGAGTACAGCCCATCTATTGCTATATAGTGTGTCAGCTACCCTCTTCTGCGTTAAAGCCTGGTCAGTTTCTGACCCTGGAACCACCGCTCACCAGATTTTATGTAGGTGACGGCCCAATCCCAGCACAGCAGTAACACTGCCATGGTAGTGACACAGCAGTGGGTGTTGTGCTGCTATGAGTGTGTCAGGACCAGTAGTGGTGCTGGAGATTTAGACACATCAGTGTCACTGCTGTGCTGAGATTGGCGCACCAGCCAGAAATACCCAGCTAACATTCCTCTTACATGTATTTAAAGAGCACACAAGGTGTAATTTAATAATACATAACAACAAGTAATTATTACGTTTCCAATAAAGTGACTATAATATATCTTCATGAGGTCCCTTTGCTGTTTATTTCTCTCAGCTGAGGTATTTCAATGACTCAATTTCCTGGTGTCTCATCTTTGCTAGGACTTTACTGACATTTGGTGTGCTAATCACTGCTGAGGAATATGATGGGAATGCAGCAATTGGCCTTGCATCACAATAATCAATGCGACGTCGTTGTGGAAGGTTGTGGAACGTTGTGGAAGGTTGTGGAACGTTGTGGAACGTTGTGGAAGGTTGTGGAACGTTGTGGAAGGTTGTGGAAGGTTGTGGACAGACGGCTCTTCCACTGTATCTCGCTGTGGAAGATGAAAGTGAAACATGCAACACTCATGAATTACTACAGGGTGCACGCTGTGGGTTAGATCAGTTAACTGAGTTTTTAGAGGTTGTTTCCTGTTTGCTGTGAGGATGTGGCAAGATTTACAGTATGTTGTGTTTCTTTGCAGTCTATGTGCACGATCTTGTCAACATCAAACATAGGCCTCACATGAAGAGTCTATGCAAGGTAATACTATCTGGTCTAGAAATGCACTAAATCTGAAATTGCATTCAGACTAATACAATTACGGTGTCAGTATTAATTATATTGATACTATAATGTTATGTTAATGTCATTTCTCCCATGTAAAAAGGGAAGTATCATTAAACACTTGAAGTTCCCAACTGTAACATAGCCATATGGGTAGAGATGATATAATGCCCAAACATGCAGGGCTTGCAGAGAAACGTTCAATCAAAAATCCACAAAGGAGGGCACTGGGAGTCCAGGTTTGGAATTTGATGCAGCTGCATAACTCTGTAATGACACAATGCAAATGCTTACACGAGTGAGTACTGGGCAGTCAGAATGGAGCCAAGGTGTGATATGGTGGGTGTTCATCAAAACTAGGTACATACAATTATGTTTTGTACTGTGATATGTTTGTACGTTTGTGCCTGTGTGTAACTCAGACCGTTTGACAGCCAGTGACTGTGTGGTGGAACCTAACAGACAACATAAAGAATTTGCTGCCCCCTTGTGCTAATTTGGTAGTAAAAATGAGGATGGTGAATTTTAGCACTTTCACACACAGAGAACATATTTTTCATTTTCAGGATTTTTAGTTCTATTTTTTAAATTAAATTTCGAATTTAAGTCGAATTTAGCTCAGTAAATAAAGCAAATAAATAAAATCATTATTGCTGGACCATGAAGCAGCGTTGTGTAAGAGTCCCTGTTTAAACAATAGGGTCTGTGGTTCAAACGTGCATACGTAAGTGCATCTGTAGTGTAACTAATCTAACTAGCTAGCTAGGGGCCTACACAGCTAACTTGCTAAATTTGCATTAGACAAGGTTAGCAATGAAAACAGCAATGAGCACCTTTTTTGCCTATGAAGAATGATCGTTATTCTCCCATTACAAGTAATTATAGGGGTGAATCTTTTTTTTTTTACATAAAAATGTTTTTGTAACATTAAAATGTTTGCAGACATCAAGCTACTTGGAGAATATATACTTTATAAATATTTTTTTCATTTTAGGGTCTTCGTATAGGAGTGACTATACCTTACTATTGATGAAAAGCTCATACTTCAAAGCTTCATGCTTAACATTCGTTAGCTATGACTAATTGCAGTGCTCTAAAGATTAGCTTGCAAGATAGCGTGAAGGGTTCTAATGTGAGAAGATTAAAGAGTGTAAAGTAGGTCTAGTTTAAGGCCTGATGCTTGTTTCCTACACCTAAAATATTTTACTTTTATTTGTTTTTGCATTTGTTTGTTTGTTTTTTAGCAGTATTGGTGTTATATTATCTGAGTCGTGAAGAACAGTGTAGGAAAAAGACTACAGAAGATTTATTTTATTTGAGCCTTTCTGAGTGCAACACTCAGAATGTATGAACTCTAACAATATTGTATAAAAAATAAAAAAGTACAAATAACACAGTGTAAACATTAGAACAATACAAAACACAAGTTGTTTATCATGGCAGTAACTGCAGGTTAGGTGTATAAAGTACAGTATTAGGTACAACAAAATGTCTCTGACAGAGACATCAATCAGAGCCAATCCCAAAGGGGAGATCTAGTGTTTACCTGAAAAAAAGCTGTCCAAGCCCTTGCTGACGGGGGCTATAAAAACCATGGGAAATAAAAAGATACGTTTTAAAAACCAGGCCCAGAATGTACCTGGATACAGCCCCCATGTTTCAGATCCAGCAACACAAGGCCCTGGTTTAAAAACACATGGAACATTCCAGACTAAACACCTTGGAGAGGACTGTGCGTGAGTCAACGGGCCCCCCAACGGCAAACGGGGCGGGCGGTGCTACACTGTGTAACGGATGAGGACACGGATAGATGAGCGGGTCACGTCAGGTGAAGCGACCGTGTTGAGGATCGGCCAGACTGGCGGCCTGGCCCGCTGCTACAGTATGCTGCGGTAGGCATGAGCTTTCCGTGCTCGGCTGGGGTAAACGCGGGTGTGAGGAGACGGCTCTTCCCAGCAGGATCAGCGGCCCTGCTTGAGTCTGTCGATGTGGAAGGTGAGCTTGAGGGCGGGGCCAAGCTTCAGGCCCATGTATTTCATCATCACGTCGCTGCGCAGCAAGAGCAGGGCCTTCCCGTCGATCTCCTGAAACCGGCCAATGGCGACAGAGACTGGGGTCAAGATTACCATGCAATACATTCGGACCAGTGAAGTGCATACTGAGATCCGTACGCCTGCCCTACATATGCCCACACGCGCAAGAGTGAGAGGCCACACAGTGGCACAGACTTTGCTCTTTACAGCCCTGAGTCTTTAATGGTTTAGAGATTAATGTGCATTTGTGGAACCATCAACTTCTGTATTTTGTAATGCACCTGCAAATCTTACTAGAGCATCAGGGGATTTGCTGGGTCCCACCTACCGAGTGTAACAAAATAAGCAAATAAACATCAGGGCTATGTGCATATCAGCCCTTTTACATTAGTGCAGAACATTGGGAGTATGTCACTAATATATACTACACTGTTTATATAATGAAGTCTTACAGTCTCATAATGCACCAGTTGAAATGGCACATCCTGAACACAAGATAGCCAAAATTCAAGGTTATTTGAAGTTTATATACAGCTACTTTAAAGATGCTAAAAGGCAACAATGGCAACATATCAAACCACAAAACGTTTGGATCTGTGGAACACAAACAGCAACCACGTGAACACCTGAAGTGTATTCACTTCATTAGCTCCATTTGTGAAATGTAGTTTTACATTTGACCTCTTATGTGCCCAGGCTGTTACACGTGAACTGGTGACATTTTACACATTTATGAGACAAGATGTGACTACTCTTGGGGTGATTACCAAATCTGTGAAATGTTAGTGTGTTAAATCATTTGCGTTATCACAAATTCTGTTCCCTATGACGGTGAGGTATACAGTGCTGATTAGACCATGCTGTGAATAGTGATTAGGGGACCATTTTGAACAGCTACAGAATCCAAGTTCATGAACAGAGAGGACTGCTGTTTACAAAAGGTGATAAAGTGACTATTCTTCTATTATTCCTCTACAACTCGTCTGCTTTCTCTGCTCCTTCTCCGACCCTTAACGCACATGCTTGCGGAAGAGGTCAGCGTGTGGGCCCAGCTGAGGATCCAGGTCTCTGATGAACTGCATCACGTCCTCCACCGTCCACAGGTTCGGGTCATGGCCGCTGGGCCGGGGGCTGTCCCTGGCATTCAGGAAGCGCTCTGAACCTGCACACCAGAGCCAACCATAGCCGTCTACTCAAATAAATGTCAACTGTGCAACACTCGCAAAAGCCCATCATGAAATACTGATTTAAATTGGCTTAATTCCCTTTGCTTATATCCTTTTACAAACCCCAGCAGGGCAGAACGCCCACACATGCTAATATTAGGCAAAAATGCACCTCTCATGTGATCCATGTGTTTCAACATAATCATGTGAAACCAGGAACAAAAAAACTGTGTATTATGAAATCCAAATGTCAGCACCACAAATGTATGCAGAAGTGAGTGAAATCAGTGTTGATGCAGTTGATACGATTATGCTGTGACGTGATGCATATCCGAATCCAGTTCACTGACATGTTCTCAGTTCAAAGAGAAACAACTACAGAAGCACTACCTTACTGGAGAGACAGATGTGGGATCAGGGCCTGCATGACTGTGTGTGTGTGTGTGTGTGTGTGCGTGCGCGTCTGTGTGTGTGCGTGTGCGTGTGTGTGCACCTGCAGAGCCTAAGTGATGCAGCTGGCCAGGTGAGCGGCAGCCCTGAGTGTGGGGGTGCAGCCCCAGACTCTTACTGGGGGACAGGGGGGTTTTCTCCAAGTGCTCCGTGCCTCCGTTCTCCAACAGAAAGGGATCTGCTGAGCACACAATGTCATCCAGTGATAATGAGAAGCTAAGACATATACTGTATATACACACTTAAGACAGCACAGAGTCCGTTCTGGCATGAAAAGTCTTCAGCTTAGGGAATGTGTAGCCAAATCTAAATATCCCAGAGTTCTAGCCATCGTTGTTTAGTGCCAAGCCGGCGGTACCTTCAGAGGAGAGGCGATGGCTTCGGGACATTTTGTGGGGCAGCGGGCTGTTGCTGCAGGAGTCCTGGGCGAACCTCTTGGCGCCTCGGCCTGGTCCTGAGCTAGGGCACTCCGCAAAGCTCCTCCTCTCTGGCAGATGGGGGCAAACATTAAGACGTACTGTATGTATACAGGTACAGGTGCCAGCACACGCCCTATAGTCATCTGGGCGTCACCCGATGACCTCTTTGCGGGCACTGCAATTTCTTGTAAAAGTGACAATGACAATAAAGATTTGTCTTCTTATCTTCTGCGTGCATGGGTGCGTGCTCGCGCATACGGACCTGCGTGTGAATTGCTCTCGTAGTGCACCCCTCCCTGAGACACAGGCTGACTGCCAAACAGCGGGTCGCAGTGCAGGTTGTGGCAGAGCTTCTCCAGGAAGCGCAGCACATACGTCACGCTGTTGACCGCCGGCAGGGTCAGGGTGTGCTGCTTCTGCTCAAAGTGTGCTGTGTGACGAAAAAGCGTAAGATCTGGGTTTGAGCTGCCGAGCGGCACGCAGGATTACATAACCGTCCGCGTATGTGTATATGGGAACCACTTCCGAGTGTGGAGTCACTCTACCTAAACCCCAGTAGCTAGTAGAACACGGTCAGTATGATGAAGATGAGAAGATGGAGGAGATGCAGAAGATGGGAGTGCGAGCAGGCGTGTGTATGTAGACGTGCTGACCTGAGATGATCTCTCCGCCATGGCCTGGTTTGAGGCAGGAGAAGACGGTGCCCTGGTTGTGGGCAGAGTCCACGCAGGCCTGCACGCACTGCTGCAGCACCGAGGAGGCCCGTCCTGGCCCAAAGTGGTCCGGCAGAGCAAGCACCCGCCGCGAGTCCAGGTGAGGTCCCACCTTCCCGTGTTTGTTCAGGTACACGCACACTGGAGTGCACAAGCGCAGAGGGAGGGAACGAACGATGAAACGGAACAGTGCCCAGCCAGCACATCGTCCCGTCTTCGTTCGGAACGTGCAGACTGAATGCAGAGCGGGCATGATGTGCCATCCAGAGAACCAAATCTCCGGATGGCACAAGACACACGGCTGAATCTAAACCAGTTGGATTTCCATTCAGGTGAATCTAACCAAATTTCTCATATTAATATGACTGCAGGTGTACTCTTGAGTGAGACGTGGTTTAAAGGTACAGTGCAGGACGTGTCAGGTCAGACTGAATACGATGGGGATACCCGTGGGAGCCTGCAGGGCGGCGCTGGGGATAGTGGCGTTGTCCAGTGGCACGGAGCTGGTGTCTGGCTCTGGAGTGCTGCTGGTGGGGGAAGTGGGCACAGGCTCAGGCATCACACGAGGTTTCCTCTGTTAATAGGAAGCGTGAGACACGCACACATTAGATTCACCAGCTATTGGTGCTCACATTTAACCTTCCACGTGACCCAAATAATGACGGACACAGGCAGAAGTCTAATAGAGTAGGGCACGGTAGGGAAGGTGGTTTGAGAGGGAGACCTTGCTGCCGGGTTTTGGGCCTCTCTTCTTCGGGATCTTGATGGGTTCTGTTTGGCTCTGAGCCCAGTTGGCAGGCAGTCGGCCTCGGGGTCTACCAGGACCAGCCATTGCTCCTTCCAGCCAAGCAGCACGTTTAGCCCAGCCCAGCTACATACAAAACAATACACATGTACAGGTCTGTGAAATGTCAAATGAAATATCCTCATAAGAGACACACCTGAAGTAATATGAAGTAGAGATACTCTTGTTGTGAAGCATCAACGGTACCCAGTGCCTCTCCCATGGTGTATCCTTCTCCATGGTGCTTCATGTCCTATGGTGTACCCTGTGACGTGCTGCTTTCTGCTCCATGGTATAACCTACTCCATGGTGCACCCTGCTTCAGAGTGTGCCCTGACCCATGATGCACCCTGCCTCATAGTTTACCCTGTCCCATGGTGTACCCTGTCCCAAAGTGTGCTCTGTCCCATGGGGTACCCTGTCCCATGATGCACCCTGCTTCATAGTTTACCAGGTCCCATAGTGTGACCTGTCCCATGGTGTGCCGTGCTTCGTGGTGAACACTGTCCCATGGTGCACCCTGCTTCATGATGTACCCTGTCCCATGGCATACCTTGCTGCCAGGTTTAGGACCTCTCTTCTTGGGGATTTTAACAGGGTCTAGTCCCTTTCCAGGCTGCCCTGCCTGGGGCTCCATGGTGGCTGCGGTGCCCTTCTGGGTCCAGGGGTTGGCCAACTTGCTTTTTCTGCGGCCGGGCTTCCGTCCCTTCTGGGCTGGAGGCCTCCCGGGCGTGGGGTGCATGCCGGTGCTCTCCACACTGCCGTCTGGCAGGGTACCTAGAGTACCCAAGGGCTTCAGTAACCCCACTAAGGGCAAAGAAGAAACAAAGGAGTGTGACATAACCAGATGCTATTAAAAACTCTTTTCCAATACTTTAGTTGCCCCTAGCAGACTGTGGTTTCTGTGGATAGTAAACTAGGCTTCCATCCCCAGGTGAACACAGTACACCTTGAGCAAAGCAATTTTATAAGGACAAAAAATGCATAAAATATCCCATATATGTCTGAGACAACCCTCTTATATATGCCCAGTGCTTAGAAAGGTTGGGACTTAAGGTTCAAATACTTTGAACTTATATGTGTACTGGCTCTGAAAAATACCCCTAACCTCCAGCTCAACTGCAGAAACAATACTGACACTCCAGAACAAACCGTGTGTGAGTGATAAGAGCAGCAGTGGCCATAACAAACGCTGGACACACAACAGCATCACAGGGCTTTTGTTTTCTGAGCTGTGGTGACCCATTTCACTTTAGAGGCACTGAACAAAGACACGAGTTGTGTTACACATTCCAGCTGCCAGTGGCCCCTGAAGCACAGCGTGAGTGAGTGTATGTGCACGCATGTGCGAATGAGAGAGAGACAGAGAGAGAAAGAGGGACAAAGAGGGAGGAACTATTTCCCAAGCAAAGTTAGCAAGCTTCAAGAAAAATAATGAAACATTTAGGAGTTTACTGAGCACTGCATTGCTGTGCAAAATTACAAAGGCAGAAACACCAGGAACACTGAACGCAAAAGCAAACCAAACCATAGTCTAATATATGACCTGCAAGAGTGTCTATCTTCCACAGCACAACACAAACATCTTTCTGCTGACACAAAGCAAGAGCTATACACACCTGTATAAGCAGCCAGCTTGGTGGTTCGGACCAGGCTGAGACGGAGTGGAGAGGTTCACACACAGCACAGGTTCACAAAAGCCAGAGTGACAAGGACACGCATATGCAGGCGATATGCTCTGACTTAGGGCTGACGTGTGTATGACGGGTGTGTGAGACTGGGGTGTGTGTGTCTGGGGTGTTTCAGGCTCGACACACTTCCTTCCTGCCCTCAGTTTCGATCTTTTCTCAAAAGACCTTGAAAAACAAACTGAGAGAAGGTGACACCCTGTACGTGTGTGTGTGTGTGTTTGTGTGTGAGAGGCTACTCTTGAAGAGAGATTACGATAGCCAACAATGTGCCAACAGTGGGCACAAAGCAGTTCCAGTGAATGTCTGACCACAAGCCCAAGTTCCAATGCATGTCTCATATCAACTGTCTATAGGCCTCCCTTACCATCTGTCCCTCACAATGGGCCCCGTCACACACACACACACACACACACACACTTGCATGTTGTCTGTGCGGAGCGGAGGTTAACACACACACACACACACACACACACAAAACAGATCAAATGTGTGAATTAAATCTGTACTAACACACTGTCACACAGCCAGACGCATGAAACAAAACAGTTCACAGCTTACCACAAATAAAACTACAGCATTCCAAAATGGCATGAAGTCCTTCTCAGTGCATGCAATGAGTGTAATGAAGTCTCAGTCTCTCTCTCTCACTCTCTCTCTCACTTTCTCCTGGGTGAAAACTCACTGTCCTCTCGTTCACCCTCTCCTCCGCAGTCCCACCCAAACAGTTTTGCCACTCCTTCTGTCTCCTCCCCCCTGCACTGACATCACACGCCATGCCCACATGAAACAGGAACCCTCGAGTTCACGTCTTTCTTCTCGCCGCTCCGTCCTCCCGCTGGAAGCCCCTGGCGGGAACGCGCCAACGTGAGGCCCACCGCCGGGTAAGGAGCGCTGGGCGAGCAGCGGCAGGCCAGCTGGGCACGTGCCAGATCACGAGTGCCTGCAAGTGCCCTGCGCTCTGCCCACTCTGTCGCTGTTGCACCGGCAGCCAGGACGCAGTTCAGCTGCTCCTCCCTCTGCACTGCAGCTTCACCGCACTCCACTCCTGTGACCGGCTACATCGTGCTGCGTTTATCTCCGGCTGAATGTTTTTAACCTGGCGTAATTTGTTAAAATGTTGCATTTGTACCCAAAACGATTAAGCTAAAATGTTATGCTGGTGTTTCTGTTAGGTTCAACACCAGCACATTTACATTTACACATTTTCTCATTAGTTTTCTGCAATGAATGAAAACCACGAGTCGTGTTATCGCACCACAGCTCTAAATAGTACAGGCCCAGAAATGGAGAGAATGAGAGAAAAGAGACAGTGAGAGAGACACGGCAGGAGAGAGAAGCACCTTTGGTGCCTGGCGGCTGTAGGTTGTCTCCTGTGAGCGCACACCAGCCCACGGGGAAGATGTCTCTGGAGTCGTAGCGGCAGTAGTAGTCGAAAGCGCCCCTCCAGCCGTCGAAGGTGACCAGCACCTCCACGCCCCGCAGGGCCCCCACCGTGGCAGGGCAGATGAAGTGCGGGTTCTTCCTGTCCACTGCCTCCAGCTTCATCCCCACCTGGAAACAGTTCTGCTCCGGCGATGGAGGCTCCTGCTGAGGGACCCCAGAGATGTGGGGACAGCGAGAGGGAATGATGGAGAGAAAGAGTGAAAACTAGCATAAGGTCAAATCAAATAAAGGTTAATGACAGGCTAGGTTAGGGTTAGGGTTGGGGTTGGGGCTTCCTCAGGTTCTTCACATGTGACCATAATTAACCCCTTCATGAATAAAAATGCATCAATATTCCAATAATCCTGTTATAAATAGGAATGCACTGGCACTAATGCCAACATGAATACAGTCTCCAGCACTGGCACTAACGAATCATCATTTGTAAGGCATGCAGTGGAAATATTGCTTCGCTAAAATGCTCCATTAAAATGTTTAACCAAAACGATTATTTTTTTGGAATGTTATAAAATGCGGCGTTTTGTTACCACTGCTTAGAGCATGTGCAGTCATTTGGGTACATAAGAATAAGACACAACAAAGGAAAACAGTGAGAAGCCACTGATGCTCTAAACATTCGTTTCAACTGTACATAAGAAAAAGAGGCTCAGAATTGTGAGTGGCAGAAATACAGTACAGCCTAAAAGTTTGCTGAAAAAAATACAATTTAACAATCTTATGAAACAAACATCCAAATCTCAATTTGTAAAGCAAACCTTCCAAATATGGGTGTCACGGTGTGGGAGGCTTCCCCTACCGGTCGCCTACGGTACAGCGGCAGTTGTCCTGTTGTTGTTGCGTTGTGTGCGTCCCTCAGGTGGGTGGAGCTTATTAGCTCCCTCACCTGACGGTAGTTTGTCAGGCTATATATGCCTTGTCTATGTACCAGTTGACCGCTGGTTATTATATCCTTAATCGGGGTCAAGTGCACGGGTCTTTTGTTTGCGCACGTTATTCATTAAACCCCTCTTTTTCTCTGAGACTTGGCGTGATCTCTTCCTTTTCGTTCGCACCTCCTGCCCGTCACAGAATAACCAGCCACCTTTCGGAAGCCGCCAGTCTCCTTTACTTTTTCCTTCGTTTGTGGTCATGTCTCGTGGTAAGTGTTTGTCCGTGTGAAATTTTGTTGTTTGAATGTGTGTGGAGGAGAGCTAGGTTGTAAATCGCTTGTCCCGTCGTGCCTACCTGCTTGTTTGTTTGTATGTTTGTGTAGCACGTTGTGTGGCACGACGGTGACAGTAGCGAAAGCCTGGTAGCGCTCTCCTCCAAGGGGGCGGTGCCTTCTCGCTAAAAGTGCTCGCCCGCAGTCTGTGTTTGTGCATGTGCATGTGTGAGATGTTTGTGATGCGTGTATGAGACTGCGGGCTGGAGCTAGTGAGTGGAAGGTGTGTCTGCCGTTTGTCTTGCGTGTTTGTTTGTCTTTCGTGTTTTTATGTAATTCCCTAAGGGCTCCCAAAATATGTTTTGGGGGAGCTATATGGGGTCCTGTGCCACTGTTTGTGGCACAGAGGGCGAGTCCATTAGGAGGCCCTGACCCACGGGAGGGAGTCTCCTGAGCAGGTAGGGTGTCCTCATGCTGAGACGGAGCTCCCTCCTCCCATGTAAAAGGGTGTAAGTGGGTCAGAGTAAGTGCGCGTGGATGTTTGTGTGTTTGTGTCGCCCACTTCGTGTTTGTGTTTGTCCTAGCGTGTTTGTGGATTGTTTTATGTAATTCCCGTACGCTCCTCCTCCAAAGGGTGTTTGGGGGAGGGGCTATGGAGGGTCCCGTGCCACAGTCTGTGGCACGGAAGGCGCAGCTCCTACGGGAGGCCCTGACCAGGGATTCGAGAGTGTTCTCCGGAGACGGTAGGGGCCCCCTTCCTCCAGTGAGGGGCGTAGCAAAGGGGTGTCCCCTCCTTCCGAGAAGGAGACCTCTCCCCCCCCTGTGTCAGGGGTGCCAGAAGGTCAGGGTAAGTGCGCTTTTGTGTTGTCTCTGTGTGTGTGTATGTGCGTATGTATTGTGTGCAGGTTCCTCCCCGGTTGACTGTGGAGTCCCTGGACCTGCCCTCGTGCTCGGGTTGACGAGGGTTTCACCCTGGAGCTAGCCGGCCCATTAGAGGGAGGGAGTGCTCTCCAGTTGGAACCTCCGGCAGGGTGGAGGAGTCCACCCTTGCTTCGTACCCTTCCAAAAGGGGGTGGTCTCCCTGGCCGGGCTAGGTAAAGCCAGGGGTACTCCAGGCCCTGGATAGTGGTCTGCCCAGAGCCGAGAGGTTGGTCCAGGAGACGTTCAACTGTGTCAGTAGGGAGGTAACCTGCACACACGCACACTGTGTGGGGCCCTTGGGGCGTGAGGGCTCTGTGACCGACTGGGGCGTGGTTGTCTATTGTTGACGGCCCAGTCGGTCCAGGGTCCCGCCCAGGGAGGCGGGAGCTAATTTATGTTATATGTTTTGTGTTGCAGCTCCCGGACCGCAGGAGGTGTTTCCCTGCCTTGTCCCCGCCTTCCTGCCCCTTCGTCTTGCGTTCTGCCGCTGTGAACCGCACATCGGGCCGTAGTGCGGCTTGGTGGGGGGGTCTGTCACGGTGTGGGAGGCTTCCCCTACCGGTCGCCTACGGTACAGCGGCAGTTGTCCTGTTGCGTTGTGTGTCCCTCAGGTGGGTGGAGCTTATTAGCTCCCTCACCTGACGGTAGTTTGTCAGGCTATATATGCCTTGTCTATGTACCAGTTGACCGCTGGTTATTATATCCTTAATCGGGGTCAAGTGCACGGGTCTTTTGTTTGCGCACGTTATTCATTAAACCCCTCTTTTTCTCTGAGACTTGGCGTGATCGCTTCCTTTTCGTTCGCACTCACTGCCCGTCACAATGGGACACAGAAAAAAGATATACATTTTCAGTATTTATTCAACAAAAGTCTTCAACTCTCTCAAAAAATGAAAATCTACCAATTGCAAAAGTACGTGAACTCCTAGTAGCTTCTGGCACCTCCTTTAGCAGCCATTACTTCAACCAAACGTCTTCTCTAACCGCAAGCAAGGGTCTCACATCTGCTTTTGGGGATTTCTGTCCACTCCTCCTTGCAGAACTCCGCCAGCTGAGGGAGGTCGCAGGGACATCTGGCACGTACCGCCAGCTTCAGATCTCGCCACAGTATTTCTGTGGAATTGAGGTCCGGACTTTGACTGGGCCAATCCAGAGTGCAAATCTTCTTTCTCTTGGTAGTTTTGCTGAAATGTTTTGGGTCATTATCTTGTTGCATAATCCATTTCTGTCCCGTGCTTCACTGTTGGGAGTTGGTACTTCTCTTTACATGCAGTGTTGACTTTTCTCCAAACATTGCGCCTGTAATTGTGGCCACATAATTCAGTTTTGGACTCGTGTGTCCAGACGATGGACTTCCATACAGCCTCTGGTTCAACAACCGGCAGCTTCGTTCCTTCCTGAGAGCAGCAGCTTCCTTCTAGCAACTGTTAACATGTCCATTGATTTTTCGCCCGATTGTAGATGCATGTACGTTTATCCCAGAAGCTGCCAGAGAGGTCTACAGCTCTCTGGAGGTGATGTGTGGGTTTGGCCTGTACCTGAATCATTATTGTTCTGGTGCTTCTTGGTGTGAGTTTTGAGTTCTGGGCAGAGTTGCGGTGATGCTGACTGCCCTCCATTTTTAAATGGTTTGTCTTATTGTGAACAGATGGAGCTGGAATCTTTTGGAAATGGTCTTGTAGCTTTCCCCAGACTGATGGGCTGTCGCCACCTTCTTCCTGATGTCCTCAGATTTCTCCTTTCCTCTCATCATCTTGATCTGCGTATTTTATGGCTTTGTACAACAATAGTTTGGTTGGTTTCCTCTCCCATTTAATCAGTGCGGCTCAAATCATTTCCCAAGGACGTCTCATTTGAGTGGTCTGCTAATTGATTACTTGAGCACTCACGTGTGTTTCACCTGAGTCTTGTACCTAATTGACTTTACCAGTGCAGCTGTGGTTCATTTACCTTTGCACTTGCCCTGATTACGTTTCATGTTGTCTGCTGGTAACTCGCACATTTCCCTCAACGTGTGAGTGAAATGTTATTCCCATAATTATTCACAGTGCCAGTTATCACACACAGTTATCACAGTTATCATTTTTTCACATCCTTTCAGGTTCATCGTGTGTGTGTGTGTGTTAGGGTGTGTGTGTGTGTGTGTTAGGGTGTGTGCACATGCTGGTTCACATGCATATGTGCTTACCTTGTGGAAGATGCGTGCTGGGGCCATCTCAGCACCATTCAGTGTCTTTAGCAGGAACATGGGCCAGGATGAAGCGTTCAGGCGGAACCCTGGAGATCAAAACTCCCACTCAGAAATCATCTCAGAAATTAAACCCATTAGACAAAACCAGGCAAGGAGTAACACTTGGTCCTGTTTACATCTTTAAGATTTGACTAAAAATATAAATGTTGTATTTACTAACATAGGTTCAGTAATTACTACATAACTGCATGAATGTAATCAGGCAGTATGTAAATGCATGACGTGAAATACAATTGGGCAGTCATGGTCTGGTGGTTAGGGAACCAGTCTTGTGACCGGAGGGTCGTGGGTTTGATTCCCAGGCCTGAGGCCATGACTGAGGTGCCCTTGAGCAAGGCACCTAACCCCAACTGCTCCCCGGGCGCCGGGCTAGGGCTGCCCACCGCTCTGGGCACGTGTGCACCACAGTTATCACTAGTGTGTGTGTGTGTGTGTGTGTGTTCTGACTGCACAGATGGGTAAATGCGGAGGACAAATTTCGATTAAGAGAAAGTGATTCTGAAGTCTTCATCAGCAGGGACATCCAGAGGATGTTAAAGACGTTACAAACTGAGTTCTGGTCTGCTGAAACGTGCTAATGGATTCAAGTCAGATACTGAATAGATTAAAAAAAGAACAATGAAATATACCAAATCTTTCAATAAATCATACCCACTGAGATGCTGAATTAGAAGCTTCTGCCACAGTTTTCTGTGTGTGTGTGTGTGTGCATCAGTGATATGTGCATGTGTGTCCTGCTTACCCAGAGGTGGCTGCAACATGCCTCCATTCTTCTCACAGTTGCCGATGGGCTGGATCTCAGAGGAGTCCACCAGGCGCCAGAAGTCGTTCTTGTTGTCGCTGCCATCCAGACGCAAGCGTAAGCGCGAGCCGGTCAGCCCCACCACGGTGGCGATGCAGGTGGACGTGGTGTTCCTGGGGTCCTGGGCCTCCAGCTTCATCCCTGCCTTGAACTCATTCACTGGAGGTGTAGTGCTCTGTGGGGGAGTGGTGTGTGCGCTCAGAGTCCTGCACCTCACTGCGACACTACACAGCCACAGTGCTGCTACTTCTTTCACCCAGTGATTCAAACCCGTTCCAAATCGTTCCAAATGAACTGGCGGTGCCTGTCAGGTATTGAGCTGAAGGCTACTGAGCTGAGGTCTGTTGCAGAGCTGTGAGGGGGGGAAAAGATGCTCACCTGTTTGAAACAGTGGGCAGGTGCAGCCGTGGCACCTGTTTCCTTCAAATACTTCTCCCAACTAAAGTGCCCTATGGAGGAACAGTAAGGAAAAATCTTTCAGCCTTCCCAGGTAATCTGTAGCAGCACGCACATACGTTCTATCCTTAATCTCTCGACTGAAAGCCTAACTGTACAGTACTGTTGTCCGGACATGGGTAATAGTTTAAATCTGAAAAGCGTAAGGGTACAAATCAAATATGAGACAACTTTCAGTCTTAAACAGGAATTCTGTAACATGTAGTGTTTGTGCTGGGCACAGGGAGACTGTCAGTGCTCCTTTTAGGAGGGCGGAAGGCTAACTAGGTTTAAACCAGATTTGAATTAGCGACAGTTCCCAGGTACCTTGATACTGTGATGGAACGCGTGAGGGCCGCCCACTCCTCGCATGCTTGATCCGCCTGCCATCTTTCCACTCAATAGCTAATGAGAGGGAAAAATACAAGAAAGAGAGACACATTTCATTATGCAATGACAATCGCATAATCTACAGTACATTTTGTTATTTTTCTTTGCAAAAATAAACGCCTTGTTCACTAAGCAAAGCCCATCTTACTTATAACAAAGAGCTTTGTTAAACAGCATAAAGTGTTATGAACTGTAAGCATGCCATAAGTCAGATTAAGACCTTACCTTTCGGAGGCACAGGTTTCCTCATGATCCTGTAATAGTTTCACTTCTCTCTTTAAAGAACATAAACTAGAATCAGTGAAACGTAAACCGTGATATACTGAGACCAAGCCTGTTTCTAAACTTGTTAAATAACATTAATCATAAATTACGACTTTACATCAACACTAATCCATATTTTGGTTTATGTTTACTTTTACTAGTCTGGTGCCAAAGGTTTCTCTGTATGATTTAGTCAGCTAGCGAAATGTATTGTGCATCTTTCTTCTGTCCTCCAGGCAGGGGGTAAGGGTGTGGGACACACCGACACTACTAATAACAAAGGAGCACAACCAGCTGTCATCCCTGTCTCGCTGTTAGATGGACCGTCAGTCCGGCTGTTTTTTTAAAAAAGACGACTCAAGCATTTTTTTAACCACAGTTCATCTGGCTTAAGTGACAAAAAGGTCGTCGGGTCAGACATCGTGCAAGTGACCCTCGAGGTCAGAGTCAAGTGGCAGTCCTCGAGATTGCTTTTCTTTAAAAACTGCAACATTGACCATTTGTAAACAGCAATACAACGCTAACCTAGCTAGCTAACACCAGGCAATCCCTATCCCGCTTTCACTAGCTACAGTAGTAAAAAGCACCTTGGTCCTGGCTAAAGAAATCTAAACACTCCTGTTTACAAACACACATCACGCAGCACTAACGTGGCTTATAGCTAATTAAATAAATATGAAACCGCGATAAGCCGATAAATAATACAATCGTGCAGAACAATACCTTACGTCTGCATTAGTGTCTTGGGATACGGTTCCTTCAGTTAGGTATTTTTTTCTCTCTTTCAAAAGAAGTGCGCCTTTTTGCGCCAAGAGGATGGCGTCCAAATTCAGGCGACCAGTCCCTCCCTCTCCCCTTGCAAAGAAAATGACAGCAACGTTATTTTCCTGGGACGCAACAGAAGACCCAGCAATAACACACGAGAGCTAGCTAACTGTTAACAAAGAAAAGCTTTAAGTACTTATTATACAATTGAATACATATAAAATAGGTTAAAATGAAAGAAACAACCAGTCAACACAAAGCCAAAGCCGACCAAAGGATCCACTACAGGGATCAAAGCAATAACCCGCGACAAATAACCAGCTAGCTGTGTCAGCGGCTAACATTACTAGCGTCACATGTCTCAGGGGTTCTATTAAATATTCGTTGTGGTTAGCTAGCTATCTACGTACTTGACATTTTTAATGGGTACTTTTTATTTTTCACCACAAATGTAAAAAGCGGATGAGCATCGCAGAAGTATTCAGGGCAATGATCTCTGCATCACTGTTGTGTGCTGGTACTCAACTGACATTCTCATGGAATGCTAGCTAGCTAGTTAAGCTAACAACAACAGTACTGTAGATAACTATAGCAACTAGCTAGCTATGCTAACAACGACAGTACTGTAGATAACTATAGCAACTAGCTAGCTAGCTGGGCTAGCAACAACTACTGTAGATAACTATAGCAACTAGCTAGCTAGCCGGGCTAACAACGACAGTACTGTAGATAACTATAGCAACTAGCTAGCTAGCTGGGCTAACAACAACAGTATTGTAGATAACTATAGCAACTAGCTAGCTAGCTTAGTTAACCAAGCGCCAAGATTAGCCACCTGAGTAGCAATGTATCACTGTAGCTAGCATAGTATTTTCTCCTCAAAGCCATACTAAAGCTATGTCTGTAAACCCAGGTAATGCAAAAAATAAATAAAAAATGCCACATGCATGTAAACAAAATAATTTACCTTGTTCGAAAGAATTTTGGTTAATTTTTGTTTAATGTGATGTTAGTCCGCCATGTTTAGTAGTGCGCATGTAGTCTGTTTTGAGTGAGGGGAGGGAGTGAAGGGGCTCAGCACAACCCACAGCAGCGCACATTCTGTTAAGCGCGAGTGAGTGAGTTACCTATATAACTATTCAACTACTTGGCAAAACCCTCGAGTGAGGGGGAAAAATAAGCAGAAATGTTTTCCGTCTTCTGTTAAAAACATTTAATGAGATAAACGCAAGTAAAGAGTTGACACCTTGGAGTAGAGGCGCTATAATCAGACCAAAGTTTATTGTTTAGGTAAGCAAGCAAGAAAGTTGTTTACAAGTAAGCAACGAGCCTCCCCAAAATGGAATGTAAGTTAGCAAAAAAGTTTCTTTCCCTCTGCATGAAGTTTCAATTAATTTTGATAAATGCTCATTTTCAAAATAAAAGGACATTGTACAAAACATTTACCTCTGTATCTGTAGACCCTAGCACAGCTCACTTATCTTTATTTTGCCCATTTCTGATAGGGTAAATATTTCCCATTTTTCCCTGACAAGCTGTCAAAAAATGTGGATCTTGGTGATGGAGAGTTCTTGCCACAGATCTTCTGTGGGCTTTTCTTCTCAAGATTTTGTCAGATTGATCCCACACGAATCAATAATAAACATAAAGTAAAAGATAAAATACAAATATTTTGCAAAAATGTGCTAGCATGTAGTCTGTGTGGTCATAATTATCTCCACATAGGTATGTGGAGATCTACTTTGGAACAATTATTCTTTGATGTGCTATTTAGGTGACATAAAAAGCGACATATAAACATACCAAGCCTCTTGTCACCCACGAACATGGCTGATTAAAAATAACAGCACCATGAATGTTAGCTCAGCTGAGAAGCAATACAATAGCGTCCACCAAAAAAAAAAATCACACACCCTAAACACAAGGAAGTGGATAAACTGAATAGGCCAGCTTTTAGAAAGAAAAATATATCGATATGCATTAAAACAACCAAATATATTTTGTGTAGATAATTTATGCGTTTCATTTATTTCATCAACATTTTATGTTAGCTTTTGTAGGATCTAGAAGTACCTGCCTGAGTGAACTTTGCACTTTAAAAAATCCAGATGTACTTGTAAGGCTTCTGTGTACAGGGCCCTCGTACTTCATAGAGTATTAACCTCGCACTTTTCCGCAGACTTGACGGTAGGTGTCACCAAAGATGACGTTGTCTCGTCTCGGTCTACAGTGACAGCAAAAGTGGGCAGGGAGAAAGAAATATGTCCAATGGGATTGGGAGCTCCCACCCCTTAAGTCTCACCTGGGAAATGACACAACGCGGTCGCGTCGTAGAGATACGAAGTAAAGTTGCAGAGATGATTATTTAAAACTAATAACACCATATACAATGTATACAACCGAACGCAGGCGTATGAGCCTGCATGAGATCAAAAGGAAAGACCCTGTCAGAGTATCGGCTGGAAGTTTGTGGCAGGATACGTTGGCTATCGAACTCAGCGGTACGAATAAAAATGTAACTTCACCTCGAAGTCGGACCCGAGCGTTATCGGTGGTGTACGTCGTCGTTGAAGACGCCTCAGTGCCACAAACGGAGGAAAATCTCTCGCTAAGGTGCCTTAAGGAAGCTTGCGCAGACTCGCAAGCGGACCTTAAAACCATCCCGATTGAATGTATGGCGCTGGGCACGGCGGACACTCTGGATAGTTTCTACAACGCAGGCAAGTGTAGGCATGTGAGAACACCCCGAGGAAGTGGAGCTCTTAACACTTTGTATAGACAATTCATACATCTAGTAGGCTTTCTAGAAACTGTTTGTTCGTTTTTATTGCAGATGTTGCTGTTGTTGAGATGAGTGATTCCTTTCGTCAACCTTCCCTTTTTTATCACCTCGGTGTGAGAGAGAGTTTCAGCATGACAGATAATATTATATTGTACTGCAATAAACAAGAAAATGATCTTCATGCTCTTAAGGTATGCAGGCTAGGACTAAAAAGTACTTGCAAAACAACTCAAACAACATATCCATGTTGATACCAAAAATTTAATTGTTGATGTCAATTAAATTTGTAAAATTTATTTTATTCTTAGTGCAAGAATACATATTTCCAAAATGGTTTACGTTTCAGACAGTTTGCCTATTTATTTACTTATTGTTTACTTGTTTGCTTGTATGTTTGTGTCCCAACAGGAGCAGTGTGGGAGCTATACCTTTATACCATACATGGTGTCACCTCAGGGAAAGGTTTTTGCTTGTGATGCGACTCTTATGTGGGGCATCAAGGAGTTCTTGCAGCCTAGCTTTAGCATAGAGCCTCTGTTGACCCCTTTAGTGAACCAGCTGGTTAAGATTTTGGAGAACGTGCACATTCATGCTAGGTCAGTCTCTCTGTCATGAGTACCACCCCCGCCACCAACATTGTTTTTTAAAGTTGGTCCAGCCCTGCTCATCTCCTGAATAAGCTGAGCTGATAAGCGTGGACTCTTGTCTCCACAGCGAGTATGTCCACGAGTCCATCCGGCGAGACATCCGCATGGCCCGGGAGCATTATGGGGGACAGGCCCTCAGCCAGGAGCTGGGCCGTATCCAGAAGCGCCTGGACAGTGTGGAGCTCCTCAGTCCTGACATTGTCATGAGCCTCCTGCTGTCTTACCGTGACATCCAGGTGGGACTTGGTGGGACTGCCGACCTGTCACCACACTGTTGATTCCACAAATTCGTGGTGCTCTCTTCCACCTCTACATGCTCTTGTATGAGCAAACACATTTTCTCCTTCTGTTGCCTGCAGTCCTATGTTTGTTTGTAGATAATGGTAATGTTTAATTTAGATTTTTTTTTTAGTTTAGATTTTTGAACAGATGTAGAAAGTTTAACTTATCTTGTTGTTATCTTGTTATTAACTTAGCAAACAAGTCAGCTGCAATGACACAAGTACTTGTAAAATGTTTAAATGATTGAATGTAATTTAGTCCTTTGCTTCTCCACAGGACTATGAGTCCATAATCAATTTGGTGGAAACCTTGAATAACCTGCCCATGTGTGTGGTGGCAACACAACCAAACATCAAGTTTCATTACATATTTGCCCTGAACAGGTAATATTCTTTTATGACGTGCATCGTCATATCAATATAAACTATTTTCTGTCATACAGATGCTTTCAGTACGTTTATAGTATTGTTCCGAGATTTAAGCTTGTTGATTTTAAAGCAGGTTGATCTCAAACATGTGATTCAATATCCTATCGCCTCCGACTGTCTTTCCAGGAGGAATCTCCCTGGAGACCGTGAAAAGGCTCTGTCAGTTATCCTGCCCTTAGTGCAGTCCAGAGACCAGGTTGCATCAGACGTGTACTGCCTCTGTGGACGCATTTACAAGGACATGTTCATAAGTTCTGCCTTCAAGGACACGAACAGTCGTGATCAGGCTTGCTACTGGTGAGATCCAGGAGCATATCCTTTCTGTGTGTCTGTCATGTTTACACCTTACCACAGTGCTGCTGAGAATTCCACAATTAATGATGCATTTTTAGATGCAAAGGAAATACAAACACAAAACACTAAAACTTTAAAATCTTTAAATTCTACTTAGAGTAACTGAGAGTAATTGAGGTGAAACTGGCTTATTGATTTGTTTCACACAAGAAACTAGTCATTTAAACCTTTAAAACTTTACTGCTTAGTGTTTTGAATAGCAAGACTAAATGAATACATGAATAAAAATAACATGTAATGTTTCAAAAAGAAGTTAAGATACTTCAAGAATTTGCATTTCCTTGATCTAGCATCTGCCTACAGTTATATAGTTCTTTTCACGAACCCAAGGACATAACTAGTGTGTGTGTAATGGCAGGTTTTTCATACGTATGCACAAGTGCGTACACAACTCTTCCACTGTATTTTGTCTCCCATAATTAAGGGCTTATTTTTGACGTCTGCTGCTTTTTCTTTTTGCATTAAAATAGGCAGCGTCAGCACTATTTAAAAAGATATGCAAAATAGGTGGAGGCATAGCCAGCATTCCATAACAAGCACTAAACGCGGTACTGTGGATTAACTCTGCCATATGGGCCCTGCCAGAGTCCCTCCCTTCTGCACTATGTGTTTCTAAGCGTCTGGGACAAAGCACAGGAAGTCTGACCTCAGTCCATGCATCGCTTTAATAGGTGCTATCGTTTGTGCATATAATGACCTATATATATATATATATATGTATATGTAATGTGCCATACATACATTCAAGGAAATGCAAATTCTTGCAGTGTCTTAACTTCTTTTTGAAACATCACCTTTTGTGGCTGCCTTCCAAGTTTCTTGGGAGCCTCTGGCATTTGCAGAGAAATCAGACGTGCTGCAGGATCCTCCATGTTATCAGTGGTGGCTTCATCTGCAGAGCCTCACTTTCAGTTCGCCCTCATCTGACCTGTTTGTGTCTGCACCTTTCTGCACAGGTACGGCAAGGCTTTCCAGATGGAACCCACCCTGCACTCGGGCATCAACAACGTGGTCCTCCTCATGGCTGCCGGCCACGAGTTTGACTCCTCTGTCGAGCTGCGCAAAATCGGTGCGTGTGGTTCAGGCCCTACACCATCGTCCCGTGCCCTATATGTCTAAGGAACAAGAAATGCTCCAGGGTGGAACTCTGTTCTGCCTCATTTGTGCGCTTGTGAGATCATGCCTTCAGCTTCAGTTGAGCGGAGAGTTTACACGATGGCAGTACAGCAAGTCAAGGGCATTTGTGTTCTCTGCCTCAAGGGAAGCCGCAGTTTGCAGGGACTGTCAGGTTTCGGCTCTTGCTAACTGACACTGTCTTCATTGTCTTCGTGTTGTCCTGGGGGACAGGTGTCACTCTCAGCAGTCTGCTTGGCAGGAAGGGAAGCCTGGAGAAGATGCAGGACTATTGGGATGTAGGTTTCTACCTCGGAGCTGGAATCCTGGCCAACGAGCACAAGAAAGTCATAGAGGCCTCTGAGAAGCTCTATAGACTCAAAGCACCAATGTGGTGAGTATCGTAAACAGCTGATTAATACTGTTGGTCTCAGGAATACTCCCTTCCTGTTGTCTTTAAAATGGCCGTCAGACATTTTCTTTAATGTATTTTAAGGTATTTCACTTTAATCTGATTGTGTTCATTGTTGGTTTT
Organism: Brachyhypopomus occidentalis; assembly: GCA_020368025.1. Lineage (NCBI taxonomy): Eukaryota > Metazoa > Chordata > Actinopteri > Gymnotiformes > Hypopomidae > Brachyhypopomus > Brachyhypopomus occidentalis. Next base: position 5,749,983 of record JAGXOD010000082.1, on the reverse strand, counting down.
ATTATAGGTATGTGGGGTCAGTGGTGGAGACATATATTCTGTACAAGCAGTTTGCCAGACCACCAGAGGTGAAGCACCCTAAACAGGAGATGGTGGAGTTTTGGATGGACCTGATGGTGCAAGCATGCAAGCCTACCCTCTCTGCAGCGCATTGTCCCGTAAGAGTGTGGTCTGTTCTCCACCTTAGGGCTCCCATGAGCAGTCTGAATGTTGGCGGGGAGCCTGTGGGTATTGGAGACGGCGGTGTCTGTAACAGCTGTCATTGCAGGTCCTGATCCTGGAGCCCACGAAGGCGTTCCAGCCCAGCATGGTGAGTGTGAGCGAGGAAGACGAGAGTCGCACGGTGCGTCTGAGGCACGTCGCTCCAACAAAGGTACGCGGCACGCTACGTCCTACTCTGTTCCTCCACCTTCCCTCCACCCTTATGGCGGGCTGTCCCTCTACTACGTCAGTATGCAGGTTTGAGGGACGCTTCAAGAGTCTTGTTGGTCGTCTGCTTATTGTGCGGGGAGATGTGGGCCTCCAGTGATAGACCAGCAGGACAGCGCTCCCTAGTGGTGGTTAACACGTAACCTGGTGTTGTTTTCCTTAAATGAAACACAGCGATGGCACATAGCAGACTGTAGCTGAGGTCTGGTTTCACAGCGCTGTAATGTGACACACCAGTGTGAGGTTTACACACACCAGAATGTTCCAGCAGCATGACTGAAGAGGCAGGAATATACTTACATTGGCGCTTACTAACCCAGGTCAAGACGTATCCAGACGTATCCAAGGCCACAGTTTTGGTCATACAGTGAATGTTGTATTCAGTACCACATTGGCTAGAAATGATGTAATGGTCTCACAGCTTTTTACATTGTGCTGTAGAATGTGTTTCAGCAATGTCTTGGTATTATTTTCCTATTTAACAGTAAATAGCCTAGTGTTGTCTCACTACATATCTGTTGAGCACTTGTGTTAATGCGCTAGTATGAATTTCCATGCATGTATGTATCGTCACCTCCAGGCATGTTACTTGTCTCACTTAGAAAGGCCTACATGAGTGGACTTTCCCTGCATCAGCGATCCGCGGAGTGAGGTATGCGTGTCACACACTCACTCCCAGGCACATACATTCCTACATACATTCATGCAATCTATGTTTAAAACCTTAGGCAGACACCCTTGTCTGCAGAACCTCACTGAAGTGAATTCAGTTAGGCATTCTGTCACACGCCCTCTTCTTCACTGTGGGAGTTGGTGAGCCAACATGCACAGCTCCAAAGCCTTTTTCCCAGATGCCTGCTGTTCTCTTCCTGATTTCGGGGACCTCTTCTGTGCTATATTTGAAGCTTCCTCTTTGGGGGCCTTTAGCCTTGTTTTTGACCCCGTGCTCAGCCTTCAGAGTTGGAGGGCTTGTTTTCTGTGTGGATGCGTGCAACAGGAGTCTGGCAACGTGATATTATGGGTCAGATGTGATCCATGATCGCGGGTTACAGTTCTTCCCCTTGTTTATGCTTGTTTGCATTACTTTGTTTTGTGGACTTTCAAAAGAAAGTGTAGAGCGTGTAGTTGGGTACATAGTGCATCGTTGCACTTACAGAGCACTTTGATGAACGAAGACCACATGGTTCAGCTTTTATTGTGGAGCTGTGTACCGGTTTTGGCTTTTATACCATGCAGGAGAGCCCTATTCCTCACTGTTCCTACTGCAGTGACACATTCTTGGTTTTACTTTCACATAATATATACAGAGAGAAATGCAACAATGTGAGGTATCTGTGGAAAAGTTGTGTCGAGGTTAGAAATGTTTGTACCAACAGACGTGCTTTGTGGTATCCTCCTTCAGTGTCTCTAAATTTGATGAGCGGAGCTGTTTTCTCTACGTCCTGTATAACTCGGATGACTTCCAGCTGTGCTTTCCTAGTGATCTACATTGCAAAAGGTGAGTACTACCACACACACACACACACACACACACACACTATTCCAGTGAAAACAAGGGTGTGGAAGTGTCATATTTGCTTGCATGTCTTAGCCAAAAATTGGAATTAGTTTCAATTGCTGGCTATATATGCAGCTTTCATTACTGTAACAACAGAGTCTTTTAAACAGGATGTCCTTGCCATTGTTCTGATACAGCTCATGTGAATATGATTTATGACGTATTGGAAAATGATAAAGTTTAAATCTATTTGTTTAGGGATTCATATAATAACATACAGAGCATTACATAGGGCATTACAGCATAGAGCATTACAAGTGACCTGATAACCAAGAGTGTTGTTAATGGTTAATGGGAAATTGCTTTATCAGTGTGGGTGGGGAGGGGCATATGTTTCTTGCTCTGCTCATGTAAATGTGTCTTCTCATAGATTCTGTGATCTGGTGAACTCTCTGATTTGTCAGGGAGAGACGTCAGTGGATGACCTCAGCCCTGCTAGTGGAGGGCTTTTGGAGGTGAGTCAAATGACCATTTGACTGCTGCAGATGAACCACAATCAAACGTTTCTCTAACTTGCAGTAAAACAGAACTGTCTGGCAGGGTAGATGTAAAGGTGGTGTTCTGGTTAGCAGGAGAGCACCTACATCATGCCAGCTCCCACACACTTCACTTTTCACCCATAACGTTTACGTGTAGATCTTCCAGATGGTTTAGTTCCCGGAACGTGGGCGGGCGTGCCGGTTGCCACACACTCTCTTTGCTCCTCCACTTCCTCCTGCCCTGTGCGTAGCCTCGCGTATATTAGCACTTGGAGCCCACATAGCAGTCCCACAGTATCCTGACTGGCTGCTTCTCCCTAGGCGTGTATTCCCCTCCACTGAAGATGTGGAGATAAAGGGTTATGCGCCACCTAACCTGCTTGACTGCTGCAATCCAGCATGGGAGCTGGTGTGTAATGGCCGTCTGGTCTCTGCGTGTCCTCTCTGTTTCCCCAGTACATGTATGAGAAAGGGGAGAGCGGAGAGAAGGTGGTGCTGGGGAAAGGAACATATGGGGTGGTGTACGCTGGCCGGGACCTGAGCAATCAAGTGCGCATTGCCATCAAGGAGATTCCAGAGAAAGACAGCACGTACGGACACGTCTGACCTGTTTCATTGATCCTCACACATTCTTTCACAACCATTTCCTGCACTGAATCTTCACTTGTTTGTGAATTGACAAGATAGTTTTTCCTTTTGTGTTGAACTGAAAAATAATGTTGAGGTCTTGCTGAACATTAATGTGGGTGACCAGTATTTCTGTAAACCGAAAGAGGCCATAATACATTCTTGTCAAAATGGGTCATTTCACTTGTCTGTCTCCTCTCTCTCTCTCTGTCTCTCTCTCTGTCTCTGTGTCTGTCTATGGCAGCTACTCCCAGCCCCTCCATGAGGAGATAGCGCTTCACAAGAGGCTGAAGCACCGCAACATTGTCCAGTACCTGGGCTCCATCAGCGAAGACGGCTTCATCAAGATCTTCATGGAAGAGGTGCCGGGAGGTGTGTGACTCCGCCCCCCTCCTAACCCCATCTCATTCGTTGAGTCACTAAACCAATGTGGAAAACCAGTCTTTTAGGTTCGGCTGGAAATTTCGTCTGCATGTGTAGGAGGATGTCTGGCAGACAGGAAGTGCTGCATGCTCTCTGTGTCTTACCGTAAAAGCTTTGCCTTATTTGATACTACAGCCTGTGTCCACATGAACACAGACAGCTAGTGTATGTCTTATTGTACAAATAACGCTGAGCTAGCCGCAAATGTTTCCACAGGAAGCCTGTCCTCTCTCTTGCGATCAAAATGGGGTCCCCTTAAAGACAATGAGCCCACCATTGTCTTCTACACCAAACAGATCCTTGAAGGACTCAAATACCTTCATGATAATCAGATAGTTCACAGAGATATCAAGGTACGCTTATATGAATGCCACTGGTTTGAGCCTGTAGCTGCGTTGACATGAGCAGATACAGGTCCTGTTTCTTCTGATCACTTTACCTCTCTCACCAGGGTGACAACGTCCTGATTAACACATACAGTGGCGTGCTCAAGATTTCTGACTTCGGAACATCTAAAAGACTAGCAGGAATCAATCCATGTACAGAGACCTTTACAGGTGAACTTTGTACTTAAGTGACCTATTTGAATTCGCTAATCATACTAACTGATTGTGTGTGTGATGGCATCATAGCATATCAGCTACTGTATCTTGTAGTAATGTCGCTGCACGGACTGTTTTGATACTCACATTGATGTGATGAGTTAGCGCATGGTGTTGGTCAAGACTGAACCAGGGAGATGCAGGAACACCACTGCCTCTCCTTGTTATCTAACACTTATTATAGCCTTCTCTTTCATCCATTTTGTATTTTTCTGTATTGTAAGTCTTTCTAAACCTTTTTTAATCATTAGAGACCCATTTGTTATCCTTGATACATGTAGGTACTCTGCAGTACATGGCTCCAGAGATTATAGACCAAGGTCCACGGGGATATGGGAAGCCCGCTGATATATGGTCCCTGGGATGTACCATTATAGAAATGGCCACTGGGAAAACACCCTTCCATGAGCTTGGCAGCCCACAGGCAGCCATGTTTAAGGTACCACAGTAGCCACATACATTTATGATGTCGCCCTCCAAAATGCAGATTTGTGGCCTTGTTTTGGCCACGGGGGTGACGGAAATGACCCCATCCAGACTGCTAAGCCCGGACACTTGTGTTCCAGGTGGGCATGTTTAAGATCCACCCAGCTGTGCCCGAGTGCATGTCGATGGAGGCCAAAACCTTCATCATGTGCTGTTTCGAGCCAAATCCGGACAAGAGGGCCACTGCCTCTGAGCTGCTGAAGGACGGCTTCCTCAAGGGCAGGAAACGGACCAAACCCTTGCCTGACTCAGCCGAGAGTGAGTCCAGCTCTGCCAGTGAGTGTGGTCCTACACGCCTTAATGTCTCAGCAAATACGGCTCTGTTGTCTGTGTGATTAGACTTAATTGTGTGTGAAAGAGCTGGTGCCTCGTGGTGTAAGTGGCGGCTGTAGATGTGCTGTTGTTTTTTGAACACGTCCAGGTTACAGGGCTCATTTCTATGTGTTTCATGGAGCACTGCAGTGTATTACAGTGGATAATTACATGTATGTGTGTATAACGACTGCTCACTGCTGTGGTTTTGGTGTCAGCGGGAGAGTTCCACAGGAGCATGTCTGTGCCCATAACTGTGTATGTGGAGGACACAGACGCTGAGAAGACGGAGCTTTCCAGCTCTCTGGACCTGAGGAAAACGCTTCACTTCATCAGAGGAAGTGTTGCAGAAAGTCCCCCCACCTTCCTCCCGTGAGCCAGCAGCATGACAAACACCTCTGTTTTTCATACCATGTGCACCAGCCCTTGATAAATGTCACTGAAGTAGTTTGTGTGTGTGTGTGTGTGTGTGTGTGTGTGTGTGTGTGTGTGTGTTCCAGGGTGTCAGGGGAGCCGCAGGCTGACTTGTCCAGTCCTTCTGTGACAGGAGAGCAGCTGGGTCTGTTCCTGCTGAGGAAGGACAGTGAGAGGAGAAACACCCTTCACAAAGTGCTTACTGATTACATAGGCCAAGTTGTGTGTAACATTCAGGACTCCCTTCCACTGGTAAAACATTCATTCTCTCTTACTCATGCATGCACGTGCACACACTCACACACACAAACACACACACCCTCGCACAAAGGCAGTGTATGTGTGTTGTGTTGCTAAATATGGAGTGCTTTGCTCTGGAATGGTGTTTGCCTGTTTTTTTTAGTGTTTTGCTGTTGGAGTTCCATCGTGGCTCTGCTCTCCTGTCCTGCAGATCGAGGAGTCCAGCATCACCTCAGAGCAGATCCAGCAGCTCATTGGCTGTCTGCGTGAGAACATCCGCTCCCCAGACAGGAAGCAGCTGACCAACCGACTCCGGAACCTTCGCTCCAGCCTGCATTGTGACGCAGTAGCCCTCAACAGCCTGCAGGCGGTGCTCTTCAGCTTCCAGGACGCTGTGCGTGGCAGAATCGGAACGCTTAACGTTGTAGCGGCAGACAGCTCACGAGCGCAGCCTGACGAGAACCTTGTCGTTGCCTCCACAGGTGAAGAAGGTCCTGCGGCAGCAGCAGGTGAAGCCTCACTGGATGTTTGCGCTGGATAACCTCCTAAGACAGGCCGTGCAGGATGCCATCACTTTCCTACTCCCAGGTACATCCAGGCCCGGCCTCCACGCTGGCTCATTACCTTTGCAGGTTCCACACTTATGCCGTGTTTCCTCGGGCTCCTCAGAGCTGAAGCTTCAGCTGCAGTCGTCCTTCGAGGTGGAGGATGGAACCCCCACCGAAACGGAGGAGCCCAGGGAAAACGGCCAGGGAGCAGCTGCGGGGTCCCATGTGGGGGATGACGGCCCTGCCCACCAGCCACAGGGGCCTGACAGGCAGGCGGCGGGTCCCAGGCTGCCCTCCGGTCTCAGTTGCAGCCCCATCGTCCAGGAGTTTATCCAGTTACGCCAAGAGACCTGGAGGTACCAGCTCAGGCGAACTTTGTCTTCCTGTTTTTAGTCATTCATGAAATAAAATTGACATGGATAAATGGATAAAGTCACAAAGTGATGAACTACAGGATGTTCTGGTGCTCCAAGAATGTTAGAATTTATCTCTCAGTGATGACTCATTTTGGCCTATCTGCTTGTGATCATTGTAGGAAAGAATCATGGAAGTTCATATTACTATTCCAGTTAAATCTTGGGACGCTAACATTCCAGGTGGTTCTTAAGCAGCCGGAAGGGGGCGACAGTAGAACAGTGAAGTGATGTGTGAATCCTCGAGGCTGATGGGCATCTTGCTTTATTTTTGGGTTTCCAGGTTACTGAATCAGCTAAGTGAGAAGGAGAAGGAGTACCAGGAACTGCTCAGGGGCTCCGTGCAACGTAAACAAGGGCAGATAGATACCCTTAAGACAAAGCCTGCACCAGAAACCAACAGTAAGTAACTCCTTCCTTCTGCTGTTTTTCCTTCTTATTCTTCCCCTTTCTTGAAGTGTTCGTTCTTAGGGAATAAATGTTTTGCCTGGGTCACCTGAAGCAGTGTATTGGCACCTGAATCACCCTCAGTCGCTGAAGTAATACTATATTACTGACGATAGCAGCTGTGGGGAAAAAGTGTTGGATGTCGACATGGTCATTAGTCAGTCACACCAAGCCCAGGCACGAACTCGTAAGGCTTGTCTAAATATTCCTTCCCTGTTAACTGTAGTCTGTGAAAGTATGGTTGTTTCCTTTCATGAAACTTTATTGAACTTTAGTCTTGCATTTTAAATGTATAGCATTTGGCAAACAGTCTTATTCAGATTAAACTGAATTGATCACAGATGCTGTCAACATTAAAATGACAGGGTTGGCTTGGAGTTATAACAGCTACAGACCGTCTCTCTTTGAGTGAGGACACCTGAGGTTATGTAGACCATCCCATCGTGTTAGGATGCATCGTAACACGCGGCCGCCCTCCATCCCCAGATAACAGGGCAGAAGATTCCCACGCCCAGACCCAGGCCCTGGTGCGGTGGCTGAACACTGTCCCAGTGGACCAGCACACCATAAGCACAGTGAGTGCCGCTCTGTGTCCCGCACCACTCAGGACAGCCAGGCAGAGGCCTCATGCTCTTGTCTTTGCTGTCCCGCAGCTCCTGTCTCATGGCTTCACCCTGGACGTCCTGCTCTACACGTCCTGCAGGGATGACCTGAAGTACTGTGGCATCAAGTGAGCGCACATGCACACCAGCAGGCGCCTTTCAGAGGCTGTCAGCAGACAAATTGTAGTGATGTTTGTGTCCCTAAAATGTGTGTGTGTGTGTGTGCAGAGGTGGCATGGTGTGTCGCATATGGAGAGCCATCTCGACACAGAGGACATCTCTTCTGAGTTCAGTTACTGAGGAAAATGAAGAAAGTATGCTGTAACTGCCAGCACTCCGCCACGGTCCTATCAGCTCAGTGAGCTTGAAGCTTTTGTGCCTTTTTTCTGGCATTATTGTTCATGTATTTTCATTTCATTCGGAATGGCTATTAATGTTGGTTTTGATATCAACCGCGTGCCTTTTTAAATTTTTCTAAAGACGTTGATGTTCTGGTATAGAGTACTCGTAGGTCATTATGGGAGTATGTACTCTAAGGGGTATTTGTTTTGAGTTTCACTCGAGCTTCAGAGCCTAATTCCTCAAATCCTGCTGGGACCCTGTTTCAACAGCTCCTGGTTTGGGAATATAATGTGAGTCAGTTTATTGGTCTTGGGATTTGGAGCAAAAATATGAACAAAACAGCTCGGCATCAACGTATTAAAAGGAGAAACGAGATCTTTGTCCCAGAAATATGAAGTCAAAGTTCATGCTGTAAGGAGGGGAGACGTAAGCAGACAGTGAATGAGCTTTGGATAATGTAAATTCCTATTGACTTGTACATCTTTAATATGGCTGCATTTTATACATTCACTTTGCATATTTATTTCTAGACGTTTAAATTTAGACAAGAGAATGCTGATGTACTGATTCTAAACAGTAAGGTCACTGACGAGTGCATTGTGCCACAGATGCCTTGCAAACGCAGTAAACAAACGCAGTCATCCAGCAGAGGCAGAATTAGAGGCCTTTCCTTTACCGTATCCAGCCTTTAGTGTTCACTCTTCTTTTTATGAGGTCTTACTATGGAGTATTTTAAATTCCAGGCATAGCTGAACATTATCAGTACCTCCCGAGCATGATAAGGTTTCACATGATAACATTTCCATGATATACCTTAATGCTTTGTTGAATGAAGGAAAGAGAACTTTACTGAAGTTCTTAAAAATGTAAAGTAAATGACATATTAGGCCTGCTATATATTTATTAGTACAATCAGAAAATCAACACTGGACATGTAGGTGCAATAAGTCATTTTCCAGTGATTCGTCTTTACATTAGGAACCAGCCTTGTGACACCTACTTGTGACAACTACTGACACCTTGTGGCTTGGATGTTTCAGTGGTTCTCTGCTAGGTCTATTTTAAACATGGCCACATCCGTGTGGGGGGCCCATTCGAAGGAACATAGACTGTAAAACATATAAAACAGTTAAAAAATTGTTTGCTACTTTTGGTGACAGAAATGACTTATTGCTCCTTTTATTAGTTTATTAGTCATGGTAAATTTCATTTTACAATATACAGTCCAAAAATTCAGTATGATGTATTGTGCTACAAACCTAGGTCAAATCTATTGACAGTGTGTGTGTGTGTGTGTGTGAAAGGCTTAGTTCATGTGTGGAAGAAATGATTCTGCTTTGAGCATACCAACCATGTGCCCTCATGTTTTTATACTGTTGACATCACCATAGTAACAGCTTTTTGTCTCCTCTTGGTATCACAGTCTGCCCATGTCGGCTTTCACTCACTCTCTCTCTCTCTCTCTCTCTCTATCTATCTCTCCCTCCCTCCCTCCCCCTCTCTCTATCTATCTATCTATCTCTCTCTCTCTATCACTGTCCCTTCTAAGATATTAAGAGAGAGAGATGGAAATTTCAACTGCATTGAATGGAAATGGAAGAAATGGAAGTGCAGTTAAAATTTCCATGACTTTGGTGTCTTCATTTACTGTTAGGATGTTTCATACATTACTGGAAAACATACTTTTTTCTGTTCAGTGAAGTAAACATTTGAAACACAAAAAGGTCTGACATTTCTAGAGACTGTTCATTTCTTGTGGCATTTTTATTTGCTTGTCTCTCATTTACTATTTAGTCCTTTTTCATCAACTGTGTTTGTTATGAGTATTTCCCCGAATCCACCAGGTGGGGGCGCCTGGTAACGCTTTTACTTCTGAGAGCTCCCAGGATTACAGCCGATCCACTCAGTGGCAGTCCGTGTGCGCCGCCAGAACTCCAGTATATTTTCCAGACGTTCTTGTATTTGCAGTCAAATTGTTTGCAGTGACGTGTGTGTTCATACGTGATCGCGACTCTGAGTGAGGCCGAAGACACTCGTGTCTCCATGTCTCACCTGGAATGCCGTCTGCAGATCAGGCCAGCCCACATTCTCACTCTTCTCTCTCTGGCCCAGAATTCCATTCGGCATCATCATTCAGATGGCGGCCTGTGGAAAGGTGTGCTGCAGCCCAGAGGGGGTGCGGCGTGGCCTTGGGGGATGGGCCAGGGCGGCTCAGTCATGTGACCTGAAACGAGGCATAATGATCGTGCATGCGCTTGAATCGGCTGGTGGCTGACTCAGCTCTGCCACGGCCACCTGCAGAGACGCCCTCTGTAGCCACGTGCATGACTGACTCGATTAAAACACGAGCTGGGACGGAAGCCTTGATCAGTGCCTGGGACAGATCTCCTGTTTAGTATCTGCAAATATGTAAACGGTAAATCTAAAGAAGATAAAGTATTTGAGCTTCTGTTTAGAACATTTCTCACTGGACACTTCTAGACGATTTGAAGAGGCCTTTGCTAATTATCTTAATGATTTTAATACTCTTGTTTGTTAAAGCCTTGGTGTGTACATGTTTCACCCATCAAATGATGTAACACACACACACACACACACAAAAAAAAAACCCTTACACCTGGAATTTGCCATCAAAAGGGAGCCTATTCAGACTCCGTTTCCTATGGGTTTGGATCTTGTAGTTCAGGTCCCTTTGTGGTGCACAATGACAAGTCATGGATTGTGTTGAATGCCAGAGAACCAGCGAGTTTGAGCCTGTTTATTGGTTTTGTCCACCTGGGTAAATGGCCATGTAAAGTATTTTGAATTGCCACTATGTTTCTTGTTTTGGCGCTTTGATGCTGTGAGCTTTCCAGTGCGCATGCTACTAATCGCCGGTGATGTTACTGTATCTCTTGGACATTGTGTGTTACAAGTTCCTTAAACGGCTTCCTTCTGCTTCTACACCTGCTGCAAGCCCTGTCTCTCCTTGTAAAGGCTGGTGATGTATCTAATCCTTTACATGAACAATGATGTGGGTTTCTGCAGAAATGGCTCTGCAGGAAGGGGATTTGCCCTTTGAGGGGGCCCAGCAGCGTGAGGAGGAGGAGGAGGAGGGCTTGTCTGCTGCGGCCTGAGGAGAGGAAGACCATGAGCAGGAGGCGCAAAAACCAAGAGTGGGAGCTTCTTTAAGGGTTTTGCATGGTCATTTCCCATATCCGGATGTGATTCCACTGACTGATTGAAGACACCTTCTACCACACCACCACCACCACCTCCTCAAATGACGTTGATGTTCAGCGTAGACTCGAGGGCTTTTGGTATAAATTGCTGAAGTTACTAGTTTGATGATTTTTCCCCCCTTATACTGTTCTTGTGTAAATAATACTAGTGCATATAAACTGCTAGTGCATCAAATTCCAATCATTAAAGTGATATTAATATTTGTATACGTCTTAATTTTTCACTGCAGATGCACATGCATCAAAGGAGGAACATCAGTGTGTGCGTCAACACTGCAGTGCTGAATATCTGCCCCACCAACGGGGAGGTGACAACTGGAAATATGATTTTACATCATATTGTCACAGCAGCTTGAGTGTGACACTAGCTCACCGATGAGTGTCATTCTTTCTGTGAAGAAGTAACTCGTGATGAGTGACATTCTCGCGCTCGGGGAGGCGTATAGAATGTGCGCATGCTCCACTCCATGACCTCCATCATGAACTCCACCACCAGCTCCACTGGTTGTGTAATAGGATGAATATGAATGGTGGGTGTCGTTGTGCTTTAGTGAATCTGGCCACAAGCCTCTGTCATCACCCCACAACCTGCTCCCTTCATCTGCATATATGATCTGTGAATATGGAACGGATGGATGGACGAATGGTCGGCCTGTCAGTCGGCCGGTCGGTCACTAACAGAACATTACTCCCTACAAGAGTAATGTAAATTTGTAAGGTGGCTATTGCTACAGATGCATAGTAGTTCATCAGCACACATACTTTTAGGTTTGAAGAATACACGTCCTCACTGGCGGAGCTGGGGTATGGCCTGCTACCACTTGTCCTTCCACTTGCTGTTTCATAGCCCAGTGTTTGATAGCCCTAAAACAGCCACCATTCACGTTTCAGGCTGCAGCATGCTACAAGTGGCAAGTGCTCATGTACTTACAGCTCCTGGAAGGCATTATTTCAATTATTTCAACTTCATTCTGCAAATAGCAGGTCTACGTTCTTACCCAGATGAAGGTCATTATGCCTCTTCTGCCTCTTGTTAAACTGATTTGGATATTTCTGTAGGGGTCGGAAGCGTGCTCAGCAGTGTTGGGGGGGGGTTGGGAGGGGGTCACGGGCTCATTTGTCCTTTTCCCTCCTTTTCCTTGCCCTCTCAGTCCTCCGTTTATCATGGTAATGAGAGCGAGAGAGAGTGGAAGGGGAGGATCTCGGCTGCAGCAGAGGGGGGGTGGGGCCTGCACAAAGCAATGCGAGGACAGCACGGGCACTTCTGGGACATGTTGGGTCTCCGAGCGAATCAGGGTAACCTATACAGTACGGGAAAACTGTGTGTGTGTGGGAGGTACGCATCATATGCACATATGTACATACGATTGAACATGCTGAATACTATTGCATTATTTGTTGCCTTGATTTAATAAAGTTCAGATGGTAAAACTTTTCATTTCACATAGTCTGAATATCTATATTGTCTATACAAATACAAAAAAGAGGAACATTCTAAAGCCTTTCAGGGGATGCTGGTATTGTGCTGAATTTACTTGTTTTATATGGACTTCACATCTCCAGAGAATTTGGGCCATTTTATTAGCTATACCTGAATCTGAACATTCAGGACAGGGCTGAAGGTTCTCCAGGAATATAACACTATAGTGTTGCAAGCAAGCTGTCTAGGGATATTATTTGGTCTTTAACATTGTTTTATCACTGTCATTTCTTAATAAAGGTTGTTAACCAAGCAGTAGTGTTGTATGGTGCACTAGGTTGAGGTGATGCTGAGAGTGTGACACACAAGCGTGAGTTTCGGGGCGGCCCCGTGTAATGCTGCCTCCTGCTGTGCTCTTCTTTACTGCTGAATGGCTCCGTTCCCATAACCATCTCTCTTTTGTGGAATTTTGTTATGATCAAACCGTTTTCCTTCGTATTTGTTCAATGTACATTGTCCTCTGACAGTCTCAGAAACATAGCACTGATTCATTCAGCTCTGACGAAAAATACTAAAAATGAAAAAAAAAAATAAATCATTTTAAATTGATCAGTATTAATATCCCTAAACATGTAATATACTTCCAATGACCTTGCAAATTCTGCTTCACAACTAAGCTTCAAAAGACCTACAGGAAACACACTCCTCTACAGCAAGCTAGCACCTCTGCAGCGTTGCATCAGTAAGCGTACTTTATTAGAATTAGATTTTTCTCCCTGCCACTCTGCGGAAGGTTTAAATCCTGCTACTATGTTCCTTCCCACAGAATTCCTGTGGGCTGAGATAGTGGTGGTTCTGGAGAGGGTGCATGTGGGGAAAATCCTGGCATTCTTGCTATTGTGATTTCATTAAGGGGCCACGCATGACCTTGGTCACTCAGAGAGGCTGACCCGTGGACTCTGTGAGACAATAGGCAGGCTTCTCTAGCAAGACCATACTGAACCTGGGCTTTAGCTCTTCAGTCTAAGGCTTAAGCCAAGTCATTATACACTGCACAAATACAGCTGGAACATCTGGCTATAACACTTGAGAAATCTGTTGATCAGTCAAATGCATTGTATTGGAGTTGCACCTTTATTAACCAAACCTTATTTAAAAATCACCTTATAAAATTATTGTTTTCTGAACACACAACACACATTCAAATCCTCAGCATACTTGCAGACATTTGGCATTCCATTTTCAAGACTTGAGGTCTGTGACACAAAAGCTTAAACCTATAAAAAGCGTGCAGTGAAAACGCTTCTCGTCTCATCAGTGACAGCAGCAGTCAGGGATGTTTGCAGAAGGCTTCCTAGAAGGCTTCCACTCAGACACTCGTGGCTGCACCATTGCTGATGTGATTACATCAGTGATCTATTGTGTAGGTCTATATGCTGTTTACTTCAATCTCCCTTACTAAGATCTCACTATTCCACCTCAGTTACGCAATATTCACTTACTGAGTGCCCACAGAGATTATGTTGGTGAACGTGTGAATTTGTCCCTAGGTGTGTGCATGTATGTGTTTGAGAGAGAGAGAGAGAGAGAGAGAGAGAGAGACTGTGAGTGGGCTTCAAGAGCAGTGAGACAGCTGCTGTTTGTGAATGAGCTCTCTTTCTCTCTCTCTCTAATGGGCGGGAGGGGTGTTTCTCTTTTCCTGTGCACCCGTGTATGGTTGGACCCTTAATACACTCCCTCCTGTCTCATTCTCTCTAGCTTTCCCCTGCTTGTTCTCTCTTCCTCAGATATGCTTTTTTACACACAGTACTGACATGTGAAGAGGATCTTCTCATTTTTTGTCCTATGCCCTCCCTAAACAATCATAAACCTGAGTATTTATACCAACACTGCACAAGCAATGAGTCCCCTATGGCACCAGTAATCATCAACAAGCAACACTGTATTTCAATAACAGTGTAAGAAAGTAATGACATTTCTGAAAACTGTCTAATGTAAGTCAATAATATCAACATAAGAAATAAAAAGGTTAGAAGAGGGTGGCATGTGCCATGATACATTTTCTTATTTTAATGCTATAATAACTATAATATAGAATGACTCCATGTCCTGTTTTACAGTACTATTTTAAGTCCAGCTCATGAACAGATGTGACATAGGCAGCATTCACATTAATTGCATTTTCATGTCCAGATACATGCCATGCTGTCATGCAAGTTACATCAAGTCTTTGTAGCATTTTTACTCTGTTACACCATAGTTTCACTTCATACATTTAATCCGTGCTTGCATTGACTGTGAAAAAAGTTGTTTTCTGATGTTTCAACCCCAGATTATAATCTGTCTCTTAGTCACCATACTTGTTTTAAGTATCTTTCTGCAGGTCTGTGGTTTAAGGCTTCTGAATGTACGACACCCGCCCTCCCACCCCGCCAGTCTTATTCTGGGTCCAGTTGCAGTGCCAGGTGGCTCCTCGGGGTTTGTGCTAACGTAGACCAACAGCTGCACAAAGGAGCCCCAATGGCTGTTTTTGGGGATGGGATGTCCCTTCGCAAGCATGCATCTCACACCCCCCTCTCCCGTCTCATCTGCTCCGTGTCTGCTCTCAAACAGTACACACGCACATTCACGATTCGGTTTGTTTTTCAAGTGTTATTGTTCCACGTTATACTAGGTTATGGGCAATTGTCAGGCGACAATTACGTTGCAGAATGGACATGTTTTAACATATTTGATATGGCCTAGATTATTACAGTGAATGAATATAGCAAAGTTCATTTAAATGAATACTTATGGAGAGTAGAATACTTATGGAGAGAAAATACTGTGGAGAGTAGAAATCAAAAGTGAAAGATTCATGGAAACTTCAAAAAGCAGACTATATCATCTATGTTCAACAGTATCACATTGTTTAGTTTCTGAGGTTTGAGTAGGTCTGCTTTAATCTTGAGAAGATTATATCCGTTTAAACAATTGGCGATGCTTAATGATGTCAACAAAATACTTAAACTTACAAAGAACCCAGTCGCTGATACCAATGGAATATAAGACAATGTAATACAGTGCGTCGTTTTTGCCTGTTTAAAGGTCCAATCTAACGCGCACAAGCGATCAGCTGAGAGCAAACAGTTGGTATATGTTAAAATTACGGGTAGGATCCACTTTATGTGTAAGGGAGGTAGGGACTCGAACATCGAAAATAATTTGATGCCTGGAAAGAAAGTGATCCTATATCTAAAGATAACACTAATAAAGTATCCTGGCCAACTAATGTAAAGCTGAAATTTAACGTATCTATAAAATGGAAATAAATGATTAAGCTGTACGCATTGTCTACACCCATCCCTACAAGTATTATTGGTACAGTCGAATTATAGCGCCGAGTTAGGTCGGTTCTTGTAAAGCGCATACCATCAGCTGTTGACCTGGGCAGCGCTTGTGTTTGTGAGCCTGTGAAAGTTCCCCACGTTTAACACCCACCAGGCTTTGTGGCAGATCATAGAAATCGCAGTGTCGTCTTGCGACCATTTCCTCAAATTTCAAGACTCTTCTTAAGTAGTCCGCTTCTCTCTCGCTTCCAGTGCGTTGTGTGGACGTACGAGTAGGGTTAAACCGAGTGAGCTTACCGAGTTTTTAAAATCTTTTGAGTCCCGGAGGAATGAGTATACGGCTGATCGGGACAACACGACTATCCGCCTAATTGAACATAACAAAATGGAATGCAAAGATCTTGGCACTGACCTGAAGAGGAACGGAATACTCCCAACAGAAACACGTAAGTCTGAGGTTTTGACAGACTATGCATGTGATATGTGGTAGTCTGTGGACCCCACTGCAAATAGAGTAGCTTTAAAGGGAATGGTACATTTTGCCTCTGTCTAATTGGCCGTAATGTTGGCATAGAGGTTCATTGAAACCAGCGTTCAGTTCAGTTTGTTTTAACAATAGCGTATAGACTATAATCTAGTAGGTGTAATGTAGTAGGCCAGCATCACTAACATTTTAGTTCATATCGTTCGTGTACATTTGTATCAGTTGATCCTAAGAACAAAGTTGCCATCACGTGAATCATCAGTGAACATGGCATGATTCAGAGTTTAGGTGGAACATTTTTACAATTAATCATTTGAAAATTGAGGACGGATCATACAGTAATTGCGCAACCCAATCAGGGTGCGATCATGATGAATTTGACAGGCATTTTATTTAGCTTTGAACAGCCAGGTTGCATGCTTTTTCTTCCACGCCAACGATGCTCCGTGCATGAACGTACTCTATCAAACAGTGACGTAATGATCTGGAGATGTGCAGGAAAATATGTTAACAAAAATGTCCGATACGAGCTACTGTCGGCCCCCTCCGGCGTCCACACGGCCCGAGCAGAACGTGTGTTCTCGTGCTTCTGCAACCTGTAGGCTATTGTACATTCTCCCTGTGTGTAATGATCATTCCAACTATGTCATCGGAAGTTGGATTGCTGGCAATTCCCTGAGGGAGAACATCGATTAATTCAGCGGTGTAATCGTTTTATATATGACTGCAAGCAATCATGCCCTATCTGAATGTCATTTAGACTGGCAAGATGTGATGCGTATAAGAAAATTTTATCCGATTTATCTTTAGCGCAGGGTGTAGACGCTTGCATGTTAATGTCTTCCCCACATGTGGTTTTTTAACGCATTAAACTGGAATGAACTGTTCTATATATAACTATATGAGACCAGTATGATATCTTGCTTTCAAGATATTTTGTGTGTATAAAGCCACAACATTTGCTCACTGGTGTCCAGAGTAATCAGCTAAATATAACTGAATTTCTTTGAATTTGGCTTCTGTCTTATACCTTTGAATATAAGCGTATGGCTTCTTGAATCAGATCGTCCTCGTAAGTCTCCTGAGCTGAGAAGGAAGAAATGCTGCAGTGGTATTTTCAGGGCAGTGCCGCCTCTGCATTGTGTGTTACTCTCCACATTGTTTTGGAAATAAGGGGTTTCTATGTGAATCTCTCTCTGCTGACATCAAAAGATTGTACTTCCGTCTTCCTGCTTGGTGGTCCAGTTGGGTGGGTGCATCTGACAGAGGACAAACTCTGGATCTTGAGATTTCTCATAATAGGAGCTTAAAACAAACTGCATTGTCCTTCAGTATAGGTTTTAGCTGAATGCATGTGATCTAGCCATTGTGTGTTGATAATCTCATCTGAGATGGATGTAACAGCCTTTAACAAAGAAAGCACAGCACCACAGGAGTGTCTCGTGTAGTAATGTTTTTACTTGCATCTTTGGTGAACTGTACCTTT
This sequence comes from Brachyhypopomus occidentalis, assembly GCA_020368025.1. NCBI lineage: Eukaryota > Metazoa > Chordata > Actinopteri > Gymnotiformes > Hypopomidae > Brachyhypopomus > Brachyhypopomus occidentalis. The sequence goes on along the minus strand of JAGXOD010000082.1, from coordinate 5,732,121 downwards.
TAAACGGTATGCATTAACACCACGTTTATGTTATAAAATTCTTCGAAAGTTTCTGTACCTAAATCTACCCAACACTGGTAGTGACTAGTGTTCTCTCCCTGTGGGCTCTTGTTTTTGGGAGATCTGCCTCGCATGCCGTAAGCATGACGAGCAACATTCTCTACAAGTTTCAGATCGTACTGTGTCCTGCTTCTCTTGCGTATACATGCTCCTACTCTGATGCCCTAACAGCCACCGGATCTTGGCGCTTGGCGGCTTTTAAGGTTCTATTCATTTATTTCTTTGTTTTTTTTATTTATTTGCACACTGTGAACAGTACCTCAATTTTATTCTTTAATTCTTCAGCAGAGCTCATAAGGTAATCTTCTGATTTCATTTAATTTCCTCAGCAGGGATTTGTTATTTAGTGCTAAAACCAAGTTAAGATATGGCAAGCAATTCTTTGGCAGTAAGAATGCAAGTTTAGTGCTGTTAAATGAAAAGCATCATGGAACTGTAATGCAGTACATGTGTAGTCTGGGTTGGATTTTGACTCAGGCATTTACCTCTGTAGCGAGTACTGCCTCTCTAAAAATGTTTCCCTGTCAGGACATTTGAAGATCATCTTCTAATCTCTGTTTCCTTTTGATCTGCAATAGTCTGCAATAGGCGACCGGCTCTGTGCTGAGCACCAACTGACTCTTCTCTCGTGCTGGTGGAGTTTCCGTTGTTTGCCGTCCCCGTTTAATCCTCCACCACCACACCTGAGGCCCTGAGCACAGTGAGGTTGAATCAGTAAAAGCCATTTTGTCCCTCAGTATAGCTCTTCCTTCAACCTCTCTCCTCATAGTCCTGGCATAACTAGTTCAGTATGATCTTGGACAGCTCTACCAATGTGTGGAAAAGTAATGAATGGGGTAGAGACCAGAGATCTGATTTAGTTTCGCTCTCAGCCAATGAAAAAATGTCTTATCTATATATCACAGGACGAGATTGTTTGATGAGCGTACTGTTGCAGCGATGCGTTCAACAAGCACCAGGTCTCTGTGTCAGTCAGAGTTGTGCATAAACTGCAAAAGGCTACACGGTCCCTGTAAGTAATCAGTAATAAGAATATACCAGGTTACATCACTCTGTTTAATATGTGTAGTAGCAGCTCTCCCTCAATTCTTAGTCTTTGTGAATGAGATACATACGAGATGAGATTAGCTGTATCTTTTTAGATTCAAAACCCAGCACACGACTCGGATGTCCTGAGTGGACACGCAGTACATATTTTAAAATCAGGTGTAAAAGGATACTCCTGAATGTTGCCCTGTTGTCAAAATATTGACTCTGTGGCAAATCGTCCTCTGAACGTTGCTACTATCCTCTCGGCCATTGTGCACTGCTGTAATTGAACCAGATCCTTGCAACACTGATAAGAATCGATTCCACAAAAGCAGTGCTATAAGCCAGTAAGGCTCACACCAGTTCGTTCTTCAGCGAACCACGTAGAGCTGTGATCTGGTCCTGGTACGTTGGCCAACATAAACGTCTGTTGCACGCTCCTGTCCGTTTACTGCAAGCTCCTGACCTAGCGGCACATGGCTGGCTGGTGCGCTGGGCTGTGACCATTTCGGGATGCTGTGTCGCCGCGTGGTGTGTCGGCGTGCGCTTCCGTGGCTCCACCCCCCACCGAGGCGGCAAAGAGAGGAGCCAGAACGGCAGGGGATAATTTTTCTGCTTTCGCGTTTTCTGCAACATGCCATGTCCCACCTACCGCGCCCCCTTCTGTCAGGCCTGTGGAACAGGATTGCTTGGTTCAACAGCCAACAGAGCCCACCGTGGGGCATTTGTGCAATGGGCAGCAAGTCTGCAGCAAGGTGTTGTTCTGGATGGTTTGGAGGCAGTGGGATTTAGAAAGACTTCAGAGGATTTGATGGATTTAATGGGAGATCGAGGCCTTCTTAGATACATCCCTCTTCACAGGGTCACTGTTATTAGTATGTTGTGGACTAGGGTGGTTTATGATCAGTGCTATAACTGCTGTCATGTAGCACCATGGAAATATTGAAAAGAATGATTTTAATAAATATCATGTAGTGTGTTCTGTAGCAACCTCAATAGACGTTGCAATGCGGTGCAGAGGGGAGGACCTCCAGTTCTGCTCTCAGATCTGGTGAAACTGACCTTGGGTCAGTTGTGTGTATATAGAGTTTGGTTATGGTTCTTTCCAGTAATTTCATGTAATAGAACTCTCAATAAGACGTGGCATGGCCTTTGACCTTGAGAGCTTATGATATCATGCAGGCCTTTTCTCCTTTTTTGTTTTGCATTTTTTAAAGTTGCTAAGGTGTATAATATCACACACACGTTCTCATACTCGCACTTGTGCTCAGATTGTCGGGGACATGGCCACTGTTAATGGTGACATTATAATTAAATGTATGAAACTTATTTTCTCCCTAATAAATTGCTATATCTGGTAGCAAATCTTATCCAATGTATTTTATTTCATAGTTTGAACAGTTTAGGCTAATTCTCCCTGTTTAATTGGCTATCTGAGCCAAAAAGATGAAGGAATAAATCCGTCTCTGTCTGTTTCCATGGAAGTCGGGACAGAACCTTGAGTTTTGATCAGTCATTAATCTCTGTAAAATGTGTAAAATATCTCTGCATATTTTTTTCTTCCTAGGGGAAGTTTTACACAATCAATAATCCAGTTAATACAATGTGCTTATGATCTTCCCTATTGCAGATCAAATATTCCCTACATGTTACAGATCCTTAACCTAGCCTGCTGTGCTAATACGATTTTATGGATTAAAAAGATAAGAGAAATCCTTCTCAGTTTAAAATCTCATTAAAAAAATCTACAAATCTTTCAGCATTCCATATCATTAACTCCATATTGCCAAGGAGTGGTGTAGCCGCCACTGTGCACAATGGTTCGTTCTATCTTTTCCGGCGCATCGGGCTGTTTCTTGTGCGAGTGTGTGTTTGCTGTGCTTAGAATATAAACCATTCCTCTGTGAATGTCTGTCTTCTATTCCTGAGGTTCATCAACGAGAGGGAGAACCTCACTGAAATTAGAGGCAAGCAATGAATGAATGAATGAATGAATAGAAAAATGGAGTGAGAGCCGGGAGAGGAAAACGGTAACGTGGTTCCAGGGGTTGAGTGGCGGCTGAATGAGCATCACACCAGCACTGCAACACCTTTACGACAAAAATCACACTGGGTTTGACTGAACACTCAGATGTCCCACAATCCCTCTTCTGGTCCTCCACCACAGTGAAAGGTAATGAGAGGACAGGCCAGGCCACTCAGATTAAACACAAGCTAAAGTAACTGTTATTCAAATCATGTAGTAGTATTATTATGCAGTATGTTACAAGATTATGGAAAAACGGCAAGAAAATGTCATGTCATGCATGTTCCTTAAAAGCAATGAATGAAGTTGGTAAGTGAGGCAGTAACAAGGCCATCCGCGTGCGGGCGTGTTGGGCAGCATCGGTGCGGCCCTGCATGGCCTGACCCGCCATGTTCTCCAGCATACTTTCCATCATGTTCAGGAAGATCAAAATAGCTTCACCAAATGAGGTCTGCAGTTTCACACTGGAGACATCACAAACATCAGTGGTTGACATTGTGGTGCGAGGTGTCCTGCTCAGGAGGAGTCCTGCTTCCTTCTGACTTTCGCTCTCGTTGACGCTCTCCCTTTCCTCTCTGCGTACCTGTGGCCCTACTGCTGTCCGGTCACCAAGGCGGCCTAATTTTAGTCTCCTTCAGCTGTACCCCCCTAAAGCAAGATAGAGTGAGGGGGAATTCACAACCTGTGTATTTTAAGAATGGTCTGGAAGTACGAAAATCACACCATGAGGCAGACGGCCTTCACATAGTCAGCAGACCTCTAATATTAGAGCCACAAGAGTACTGCAAAAACCTACTCTCTGTGTGTGTGAAATGAACAGTTACACGTAAATATTTATTTTCTATTAGATTTAAGATGCATGGCAAAGTAGTTTTTCCCCTCAAACACTTCGTGACCACCTCAAGGTTCCTGGATTTTACTTGAATGTGCCCCCCCCATAGGAGCTGGTTACAGTCAAATCTAAAAATGGCCTTCTGATTTGGTATTAGGTAGCATTTGTCGTCCTATGCACCAGAGAAATTTTACTTGCAGAAGAACTCGGTCTGCAACCTCAACCACACCATCCAGTTTACTGGATAATGTTTTTATAAATACCAGTTGGATAATGGACATTGAATTGGATAATGTTTTCATAGCCTCTCCATAAATCCATTCCCTCATCTGAACTCCTACTCTGTAGTTGAGAGTAAGGGCTATGTCATTAGTTCCCAGTAGCCTGGTGGTAACGGTCATGTGCTTGGTGCTTTAGCTCTTTGGCTGGGTGTGTTCCTATGGAGCCCTTAATTAGCCCCATCATTATGGGATAGTTCCAGGATGGCTAGGTGGAGCTAGCCAAACCAAAGTACTGTATTTAGGAAGATCCCTGTGTGTCTGCAATTACATGTTAGGTGTTTAAAAGAATACACGCTGGCATTTCCTAGTGGATTACTCACCTGAGGGCTTGACATTTAGCAAAACCAAATAGCTTTTTTGAACTGCTGATGTTAGCCTTTTACTTAAACCAAATTGTCTTTAAGCTGATTAAGGGCCAATGACAAAGATTTTTAAAAGTATTTAAAAATATTAAAATAAGAGTATCTTTTGCACTTTAAGAATGTGTACATTACTCCAGATAAATATCATGTGGTGCAACTGTGATTTACCATAACATTTAATATCCTTAAACTAAACTAAATTCAATTAAATCCACCAATGCCACTGGCGGGTTATTCTCCTCAGACGGTGGTGTAAGATCTACCATAGCGTCTGCTCTCTTTTTCCTTTTCTAGATTTAAAGCTTTATGATCAAAGTCATAAAATGGTAATTTCTTCACGATCACACCACTTAATCCTTCATAAAATGTACAAAATTGCAATATTTTTATTCCCATCATAATATACAAACAAACTTTGCCTTATAAATGTTCAAGATGACAAAACACTTCATGCCAAATAGGGCAGAAAATAAAGATGAATGGATGTAAACTTTGCTGAATGCTGGACCCCCAAAGGTAGATATTCTTTTGAGTGCAGTGGTGTGTAATTTAGCATTAGCTAATAGTAAGATGTGATTAGCTGCACCATGTGAGGTTTCAAGTGGTTACATGGGGATTGGCATGGTTTAATGCTCTTAATTGCACTGTTAACTTGTTTCTGAGTTTTTCTGGGCATTCGAATGCCAACAAAAATGAACAGACCCACCCAAGATCTGAAAGTACTCATCTGTGCCGGTCTTTAAGGGTGAGGTGTCTGAAGGTGTACAGCACCTGGGGCCGCACCTGAAGTATAAGCCCCAGCATAGCTCTCATCTCTGTGAGCTGACTGACAAAGGCCTCCGTCTCTTCTTGCTTGGAGCATAACAGAGGCACAGTAACCCTGGCTGCTGTGCTTACACTTCAAGAAACGATTGTGGAAGGAAAATTGTAGCCTTGACAACAGATTGAAAAAAGAAACTGTAGCTTTTTTTTTTGCATGTATTCTTCACTGTTTACTAAGCAGGCTAAGAGTGAGAGGCTGGACTTGTCACGCTGAAAACATTCCCCCAGCCCGCACTGTCCAGACTCAGCTGATGTACCTTGACTTGATGTTTTTCAACAGCGGAGCAGATTGGCCCAGACAGTGGCTCAGATCGTGACACACCTCCTGAGGAACGCAGTTACTTCTGCATTCTCTCAAGCGCACACACACACGCACACACACGCACACACACGCACACACACAGACAGACAGACTAAGAGTGAATCAGAGTGAGACAAGGTACCAAAAACGCTTATGTAATCCTATGTAATTCAATCAACATGTAATAGCAGGATCATATATCCGAGTATTGTTAATTAACTTAGTATTTCGAAATGTTTGAAAATAGGCCACTTTTCATTTAGACAGGAGGAATTTTCGCACATTAACACTTTCTCCCTGTCCTCCCCCGGCATGTGTCCAGGAGCTGGTGTTTACCCTGGGCCTCAGCTTGACTGGTCTTGTGTGGTTCCCTTCCCTCTCCCTCTTGGGAGGTGCACTCTGCTCCTTACATCACCCATCCGGGGTGGGAGGAGAGGGTTCAGGCGGCAGGATGAGGTCATTCATTAGCTATGCCGTCCTGCTCAAATGAGCTGTAGTTCTCTTCTGTGTGACTACCCCCCCCCCACCCCACCCCAAACTTTGGCTTCACTAACAGTGCAACAGCATTTGAACAGCATTTCAATTTCCTTTTTTAAAAAGAGCATGACTGGGTTCCTTGTCCATTAGAAGCCCCTTGTCATCTTGTTGGCAGGGCTGTTCTAAAATCCTAATATGACCTCTACATGTTCCTGTTCTCAGTCTAGGAATTTTGAATCATGCTCTCACATCAAACTAACGAAGATCAAATAAATTATTTGGTTCAGTTATTGGTGCAACAAAGGACTGTATTTCTGAAAGGCAGCAGTGCAATTGTTAAAGAAACAGATAAGCCATGGAAATGTCTCCTTAAATTAATTCAGGGAATCGGTTCTTGTTGACAGCTTGCTGTATTCTGTATACCTGCCACAGGGTTATTTGCACGGCAGCCTTTATGTTCTAGGGCTTCGGAGTTTCATTCTGCCATACCTTTTTCACATCGGTTTACAGCCCACTTTAGCCTTTTACTGCCTGACCACAAGTAAAGTTTATATATAGATGGATCAGGTCCTGTTTTGTGAGAGCAGGAATCAGGTGCTCGCCATGCATCTCCCTCATTTTTATGCTCCTCCCCATTTTGCATGGTACAGATGTTTACGTCACACTTCTTGGGTTCCAGGAGGTTCGTTATGCGTGATGAGACGTGGCCCTGTGTGAAGCCCTAATGGTTCTGGTGCAGGATGTTTGACATCTCATTCCGTGTATAATTACGTCGGCATGCTCTCCTATATTGATTTAACATCAGACCAGAACAAGAAAGCTTTTTCACTGGAGAATCCCCAATGACAGTATAATTTAGGTCTATAGTCCATATTGATTAATTTTGCTTCCTTTCATGATTGAAAATGTGCACTAAAATGCTAGTAAGACATCTTTTGGAATGGAAGCCATACTAGTGTGGGCCATACTGAAAGCTGCAGTATCGCCTGTGTCGTCTTCTGATTCATTTAGATAATTAGGAAGTCATGAGACTCATGAATGACAGTTGTTTAAGACTGTTGCAGCATTGTGAAAGCACTGGTTTAGGCTGGCCTGTGTGAGGCAGAGGCTGAACAGTTCTGGCTCAGACAGGGTTATGTAGCATACAGCGGTCATGTAGCGGTCAGCTCATAAAAAAAACAGTGGGCTAATGGTGACACTTGAGGAACCCCTAGTCACATTTCTGGCTTTAGCTGAACTTTAGCTGGAGCGCTGCGCTTTAGCTGGCCTGCGGTAGACATGGATGAGCTGACAGACTGGTCCCCACCCCCCCGTCCCCCGTCTCTGTCCCTTAAAAACAAACTGCTGTCTCTTTTGTAAGTGCAACTCTTCCGCCTCACAGCTGCTGAATGGCTATGTTAAAGCAGGGATGGCCTCACAGTCTCAGCCAGGGGATCCGGAATGTTTGGGATTGTGAGGTCATTTTAAGTTGATGTAATGTGACTGAGCAGAGGGAGCAGTTCTCCTATTGGACGAGTACATTCAGAAGGACCCGCACAGTGATGCCATTCAATCAAAAGCATCATGCACTCGGACTGAGGATGTTCTCGCCAAACATCTGGTTTCCTCTATTGAATAGTGACTCAATGACAAAGAAATTATTAACTGAAGAGGAGGTGACATCAAGAATCTCGAAGGGTTTTAGATTTCACTCTTGATTTTGACATGGGGTTTGCACAAACTGCAAACTTTATTTACTAAAAGAAATAAATAATAAACATTTAAAAAAGTGCTGCTTGGTTTATAGTTTTGGTTTTATATTTACATGCTCCTATTTCCATGTGTTGGTCTAAATTAAAATAAACATGTAGCTCATCTTTTTGGTTGCTTTCTGATTCACCTTCTCAAGAGTCTTGATGTTTCTGGAATTATATTCAGGAATGCCTTGTTATTGCCATATATCTAGCGTAATATTTATAGGAGGTTTCTCTCTGTGGCCGTTTATGGCCAAATAAGACTTTGTCAGGCAAAGTAACAATGTGTCATTCTGTCAGATAACATGAAATTAAATTGTATTATCTCCATATTCAAATGTTATAGCAGTAGGTTGATAGCCTGCTGTGTTGATAGTTGCTTTGTGTAAACTAGCCTTTAGCGAGGCCTATAGATTGGTCTGCTTTGAGACTGTTGTCTCTCATAACTTGTTCACTATTAGACAGGCCCTCTGCTCTGCTCTGACATTATGTCTTGACCGTAATAATGAAGTCAGCACATATCACTCTCGTCATTGCTGAAGCAGAGTGAGGAAAGCCAGCCAAATTCACCATTAGAATCCGTGAAATTATTGCAGCTGTCAGTGGTCAGCCCCGCTGCCTGCACTCAGCAGACGGTCCTCGGGTTCTTATGGTTCATGTGACTTTGTTTATTTCCACCTGAATTTAACCTTTGCTGATTTGCCAAACTGATATAAGAGTTTAGCGGAATTTGAGAACTATTTTTAGTTCTGTGATGAGTGGGTTATTATCAAAGCCATCATCACTCTACTGCTCTTTTTTTGTATGTGTAGCTGGAATTAAGTCAGGCTGTGCTTATTCAATGTACTTTTGTGGATGTGCTCTCTCCATCTCTTTCTCTCTCCATTACCATCTCTCTATCTCACCATTTTTCTCTCTCTCTCACCATCTTTTAGATGCCACTTCTCCAGTGGTAAAGCCCACTACAGCCGGCTGGGAGGATGTTAAGACTCCATCCAAAACAGACTCTGACACCCCCGTCAATGATGCAGAACCTAGGGAAACCTCTTCAAAGTCACCTGTGACACCCAGCCCAGGGCCAAATGCCAGCGCCCACCCTAAAAAAGGTGACCCACCTAATGCCTGTGCCCCACCTAATGCAAAGTCTTCATGCTTACTTTATAACAAATGACCGTTGTGAAAATGTGACTGTGTGCAACCAGATAAGTGTGATTACTCCTGAGTAAATGAAGAGCTGTATTTACTTATGTGTGAAAGATGCTCTCTCCACTGGACACGTGTTGCTTCAGAAAGGTAAAGAGGTCATTACAGGTTCAACTCCTCACACCTTGCTATTTAGCATCAAAGTACTGTGTCTAGAGTTTCTCTAGCAAAAGACTTTGGCTGCACTTATAAAAGTCATGGGAAACAGAGTTGAGCTGGTTCGTTCATGTGGACCACTGCTAGTCTCTATGGTGAAAGATAAGCCAGATCAGACCTCCACCATCTCCCTCGTAACTGCCCCCAGTGAAATCAGAGCAGACCTACCATGTCGCCGTGATGTGTTTCAGTGTGGGTAGCTGTTCATCATTGTAATGCAGCAGAATTGTGTGAATGAACGAGCCCCCCTCATTACATAGTCAGTTTCCAGTTCATTTCTTGTAGTTAAGAGCAGCTAGACTGTCCTGTCCCCCTCAGACCTCAGAGAGAACTGGAGATGTTTGTGTGAGCTGGCCGTTCACGCTCCTCCGACAGCCCTTTAGCAAGCAGACGTGATGGAACGTTCACCAAAACACGGGGGTGCTGTCAGACCCCCCTTACAGAAGCACATGGTATGAGATGTGACACAACCAGTGGTGCCTTTACAACCCGAAACTGCATCAATGTTTAATAAGAGAACCCGAATGCACGCGGTGATGATGCAGCAGTGAGCGGAGCAGGGCCGATGGGGCGTGGCCGTGTGGTGGTTGTGCTGGATCCTCTGCCCAATCAACACGGCCCTTTCCTGTGCCGCATCGCGCATAGCAATGCTCGTCACAGTGCTCGTCACAGTGCTCATCATTGAGGCACAGATGGTTACTATGGAGACATGACCTGGATTTTTTTTTTTATCCTGGAAATAGGCATGAAATAGTTCTGCCTCACTGAGAACCTCTGCTGGGTACCTGTGGCTTACACCAGGCTCTGCTTTGGGGGCGTTTTGGCTACACATGCTGTGTTTCCAGTGTGAGGCTACAGCCTCAAACTCAATCCTTCTTCTAGTGTCCACTGTAATTATCTTTAATTACATAATTAGCAGCGTCAGAGTCGGCAGGAGTGAGTTTTGAGCCTCCCCCCCCCCCCCCACGCATCCACCTTCCATGAGGAGGCCCTTTCACCGCACAGCCAACTAATGAGAGGGATCAATAGGATTGCATCAGCATGCACTTCCTGTTGATGGACTTGAGTGTGACCCCACTGGTCCAGCTCTCCGGCAGGGCCGCTGCAGGGTGGCGCGTTACAGGCGCTCCGTGACTCATCAGAACGAAGGACGGCTGCTCGTTCCGTTCGCTCGGGAGGCGCGTGGGACTCGGCGACGGACACCAGCGGCGACGGGGAGTGCGGCCGCCAGTGGCGAACTGCTCCTACTCGCTCACGCTCACCACTGGTCAGGCTCCTGTTTACCTGCCGTCGTCACGTGATGCTAGAGTTCGTGTTAGTGGGGAGGGTGATGCTGTACTTGAGGGTGGTAGTAGACCCTCTCACAAGACCCCACCCATGGAGAAATGGTTTCATAGTTGTTTTTCCCATTGTTTCCGCATCATCGTCACTTAGTCAAGACCAAAGAGTATAAAATATCTCTGGAGACCTGAAGTTGCAGGATGCACCGTGTTAGATTTGTGTGGTTGGAGACCTCTGAGCCTGTTTGGTCACATCCAGCCACGTCCAGGCCAAATATGGACCTGCATTAATGACAAAGTGGTTAATTTTCCTCTTCCTATGTCCATGCAATATAGTACTAGACAATGTAAGTCAAACTGAATAAGAGACAATGTTTCCAGACCTGAGATTTAATGTGAGAAACTACCTGCACAGGTAGAAGGATGCAGTCTGCTCCTCAGGGACGAGAGGCCTCTGTTACCAGCAGGAATGACACGCAAAGGATCTGCTTGTAGGTCAAACTACATGACTGAAGAAAACTTTACAGCACACTCTATTATTTTCAAGCCGTTTTAGCCGGAGAAGGGTTGCCTCCTTTCTGTTGTTGCTTTCAGTGCGTTAGTCCAGGCATGTCTCAGGCGTGCTCTGATCAGTCTTCATTGTGTTGGTCTCCTCTGAAGAAGTGAGCTGTGAATTGCCCCCAGACCTTAGCTGTTGTGAGAACGTATTATGTCCCTTCTGTCGGGCTCCAATTTCCAATATTTTATAGCTCTGCAGATGTAAACTTGGGCTAACCTGCATAGCAACAATTCTCATAGCTCTCTCTTTCTCTCTGTCTCTCTGTTTTCTTTCTCTCTCTGTCACTTTCTACAGAAGCAGTGAAATCAGAGGACAGGCAAAAGCTGGCAAAGGAGAGGAGGCAAGAGAGGGCCAAATATCTTGGTAAGCGAGCCCTGGGTTTTCAGGAGCATGGCGCCTCCTGCTGGTCAGGCTCCGTTTTGTTTTAAAGAAATAAAAGAATATGCTGTTCCTTACTGCTTGTGAGGAAGTATGCCATGCCCGAGGGCCTTCGTGTGCACAGGTTTTCAGGCCAGCCCTGCAGAGTAGCACCTGTGCTCTCTAATTAGGATCCTTTTTTGGCAGATGTGTGGTTCAGGGCTCCGAGATCCTGAGTTACATGGGCCTGAAGAACACCGTGCAGCCCGCAGAGCCACTGCTGTAGTGAAGATGCTCATAACTCTGCTCGCATGCTCACAGCTTTTCTTGAGTTCTGTAGCCTTGAGCCAGATCCAGCCGGTCCTCATAGCAGGCCGGTCTCAGGGTGGCTATGCATGCTGCTCTCTCAGCAGCCGACTACCGTCTCTCCCTAGCATTTACTCCACCTTCACCACAGCAGTTCTAGAACATGTCCACAGCTGATCCAGAGTCAGTAGGTTGAGGGAAACGTCCAGTTCACAGGTCCTGTGGTCCAAAATGGACACTGAGCAGTGGGACGGTAGTCGCTGTCTCTGACTGTGCTCGTTGAAGGTGCGTGTGCTCCAAATGAACGTTTCTAGTAAATTTGGTGGGGAATGGATGAGCTGTCAGGATGTCTCACTGTTCATCCCAGTTTAACACTCTCATTTCTATAATTACCCTTCTTATGAGACCTGAGACCTCTTGCTAGCTGACTGTGTCGTGTGTGTGTGTGTCCGGTCTGCTGGTCAGGGCTGTCCGCATGGCAGCCACACACTGCTTTGCATGATTGACAGGCACTCTTGTCTTCTTTCTCACTTCCCCTCCAGAACAGCGAGGCCAGCTTCAAGGTAAGCGCTTCCCTCAGTGTCCGTGGTGGTGGTGGTAGCTTATGTTGTGCATTGTCCACAATCGAGACACCATTTCGTCCTGCCCTCTCTCCTCCTTTCAGTTCATCATCTTAATGTGACTTCTTTCCTTCTCCCATTCTCTTAACTCCAACGGCACTATATCTGTAACACTGTAACCTCTTTCTGTCCCACCTCTCCCCTGGGAAATGGCAGCTTCACAAGCTTCTAGGTCATTTAGGGAACTGGATCTTTTCAGTTAACCCCTGATTAAGCTCTTCTGCCTTAATCTCTGCTCTGGCTAATAAGACAATACATTTCTGTAGAGGTTTTTTTTTTTTATTTAATTAGGGAATCTGTTAACACTAATATTTGTACTAGAATATTTCTTATAATGTGACTAAACCCATCTTGACAACTATTAAATATTAAGGTAAATGCTGTATATGATGTGAAGACCATCTCCTAAGTGGAGAGGATTGTTTGGACCTGGTTTATTCATTTGAGAGTCGGCAGTAAATAAATGAAGTTTATGCGCAGGTCACAGGCTCAAAATACTGTTGGAATTCCTTTCCACAAAACCGATAATTATGCATTTTGTTATTGTTTGTTATTGCAACAGTGTTAAGTTCACTGTAATTACCAGATATCACTGGGAAGGTGCTCTCATGCTGGATGATCTTGGCAAGGAACAGATCTATGCGTTTGTTTTGTTTGTGATCATAATGGCAGACAGTGTTGATTCCAGCCACATGGTCACAGTGTGTGGACATCAGTTCTAGCTCCGATGTTTGCATGAAGCTTGATGCTGGTAGCAGTGGCAGGCATTTTGTTTTTTTATTTTTAGCTTGATATTTCTGCATTTCTTGAGAAAGATAAGTATGTTTGTTCAGCTGGTAGCTCTTGCATTTGAACCTTTCAGGATGACACAATTGTGGACTGCTTAAAACAGCTGTGACTCGCATTCACATTTAGGGCATTTAGCAGATACTGTTATTCACTAGTGATCACTAGGGGGCTGTGGTACAGACATGCCCTAGCCTGATGCCCATGGAGCAGTTGGGGTTAAGTGCCTTGCTCAAGGGCACTTCAGTCATGGCCTGGGAATCAAACTCACGACCCTCCGGTCCTAACCACCAGACCACGACTGCCACAGGCTTCTCCTGCTGACACTGGCGGTGTGGGAAAGACAACAATCTCTAAAGCTGGGCTCTCTTAGAATTGGCCCCAGCTCTACCTCTGGCTAGTGGATTATGAATTTTTTTTGGGAGAAAAAAAACTGTCAGCCCCCTTGGCTTGCTGTTCATGAGAACATCAGTCCCCTAATGCAGCTGCCATGTAGAGATGCCAATAAGAACGTATCAGAATACATTCAGGATAACCCTTTACACTTGACTGGAAGTAACTGTGACTGTGTCACTGAGAAATAGAAAAACTGCAAATTGAGGGATTTACAGGCATCTTCTGGCAGACATCTGCTAAGTTGGATAACTTGGGAAGCAAAGCAATTGGTAAAATAAGTGTATTTCAGCCTTTGTTAGCAGATATGCATGCTGAAGTATATACACTGGTAAGTACTAGTGCAGCTATGGTCTCTGTTTTAAACAGCATCATGTGCAGTGACTAAACCATATGAAACGCTGGTGAGTAGTGATTCATGAGGTTTATAATGGCTTCTGCATGTGGAAAATCTCACAGTGGAACTGAACAGTGTGAAAGAAAACTACTGCTAGACCAAGTGTCTGTTCTGTGTTCCTCATGTGCTAGTGTAGTCTGAAATGCGATACGAGTCAAAGGTCCCGTTTAACGCGAAGCGCTTGTTCTTGCCCAGTCGGAGAATGCGGCCTGGCGCACGGATGACATCATAATGAGGAACGCGTCGTCACGCCTGGCCTTCCTTTGTTGTTGTTACATTGTTTCAAAGCTGATAAAGAGATTTGGTTCAAAACGCACTGATGGAATTAAGGGACACCCGACAGACCAGGTTGTACCAGTTGTACAGTCATGCCCCCTCTCACCCTCCAGACCAGATTTCCTGTGGAGAAACGATCAGAACGCAGGGGGAAAAATAGGGGGAAGAAAAAAAAAAAAAAAAAAGGAGAGAAAGGTCATGACCCTGCTTGCTAAGTGTGTTCACCTATCCCTGCTTCTCCCTTGCAAAGCTGCTAAGAAGTCTGAGTGGCTGGAGAAGGAGGAGAGGGCTCGGCAGCTCCGGGAGCAGCAGCTGCAGCAGCGCAGGAGGAGGCTGGAGGAGCAGCGGCTGAAGGCGGAGAAGAGGCGGGCCGCTCTGGAGGAGAGACAGAGGCAGAAACTGGAGAAGAACAAGGTGAGCTCTCCTTCACTGGCCCACAAGGACTCTCAGACCGCCCACACAGGCATTGCTCCGCCCACACAGGCATTGCTCCGCCCACACAGGCAGTGCCATGCCCATGCAAGTAGTGCCTGCAGAACTGTAATCTGAACTGAAACTGAGACTGTTCTGGTGATACACTCTATGCTCAGCAATTCATCATCATTAAATCTAGTTGATATTATTGGCCCTGTATGAAAAGATGGAGATTATTCATTGCTAAGCGAGTCTGTTTGTGGTTAGGAACGATATGAGGCGGCTATCCAGAGGTCCGTAAAGAAGACGTGGGCGGAGATTCGCCAGCAGAGATGGTCTTGGGCTGGTGGGCTGAGTGCCAACTCCAGTCAGAGCCAAAGTGAGTTGAGTCCTGGGTAAAATGTTTCACAGGGCCTCTAATGTTGAATAGAGCATGTCTGTAACTGTGTTCTCTTCATAGCACACAAGAAGCTGGTTTTGGGTGGTTTGGGCTGGGCTATGGAAATTTGGTTCCCAGAAAACACCAGCTCAAGCCTGTTGACATTACTGAGCATAAAATGTAAAAAAAAAAAAAAACTTCTACATTTGGTTCTTTAGCCAAAGTATTTGTGACCATAATTTTTTCTTGGTTACATAACACCAGCGAAGCACACAAGTCTCTTTAAATGTGGCCTCTGATTTGTTCTTTCTGACACGCATAGAGAAGAAAGACAGCACAAGCATGTCACAGCTAAAGGCTCAAACTCTAGTTGTACTTTACAAATCAGATGATCACAAGTCTGGTAATATAGTAAATGTTAATAACTGTCACCATTAAGAAAAGTCAAGTAAAAAGGTTTTTGACTGCATGAAAAACTGGCACCTCTCTGCAGTTCCTATAGATGGCGCTCTCTTCCTGTTACTGTCCTTAGGATCCATGCAGCCACACAACACACAACACAACAGGATACATCAGTAGCAGTTTACCAGCTAACTTTATGTTGTTCAAGATAAAAAAAAAACTTTATTTTGTTAAAAAAAAAACAAAAAAACAACCAACAAACAGATTTTTTATATTTTTGGCAAGCGTGTGATGTTGGGCCTGAGGCGGCAGTTCTGTTGCCGTGGCTCCCGGGTGGCTGAAAGCTGTGGTAGGGGTGGTTGTTGTTGTTGTTGTTGTTGTTTTTCTGCCACAACCTCTTACACGTACGGCTCATGCGTGGAAAAATATTTGTCTGCTCAAAAACAGAAAAGAAATTAAGCCTTATTTTATTGCGGCCTTTATGGGAGTAGATGAAATATGACTGAATATTTTTCAAGGCACTGTAAACAGGAAGAATACTAAAGTTCATTCAATCACATTCATTTGGTTTACTTTTTCACACTTAATGAAAATTCAGATTTTTTATTTTATAAAAAGTTAAGCATAAAAAAAAATGTGTTTATCATATTATATAAAAATATACTGGTTTTATGTAAGAAAAAATTTGATAAATATGCCATTTGGATAATTATTCAACCTCTGCTATGGAAGCTTGACAGCTGAAAGATACTGCCCTAATGAGGACGCGGTCTTAGAATTGGCCTCTACCTGTGAATCATTAGAGGTTCACTTTTACTGGATCACACATCCCCTTACTTCAAAGTACCCTTGGTCAGAGTACAGTCTGCACTGTAATGAAAGCTCTGAAAGTGAAGACCAAAAAGCCTTCTAAGGGAAGGAGACATAAAACTCTGGAGTTGCGCAAGATGGAAAAGGCGTGTTTGTTTATCCCAGTGAGCACAGTTGGATCAGCGAGGAGGCGGAAGATGCGGCATACCGTCCAGGCGTTGCCTGGGCAAGGCTGTGCCTCAGGACCCCGGGGCAGAGCGAGAAGGGGCTCGCGAGGGCAGCCGCACACAGCCTAGCAGGCACTTTGAGGCTCGTGAGTGCTGTGGCTGAGGCCGGCGTGAAGTTGGACCCGATGACAACATCAGGAGAACTACACAGAGCCGGCCTGGGTGGGCACAGCGCAGCACCTGAAGTTTGTTAGCAAGCAACAGAATGACCAGTAAAATGAGGGATTTTGTGCTCCACATTGCCCAAAATAGCCAAAACTCAAAATGTTAAGACTGCTCCTTCCTCAGCAGTCCTCCTCTCTACAGTGATGGAGGCAGGATCACGCTGGGATGGCTTTTTTATGCAGTCAGCATTTTCACTATTTACATCTGCTGACAAAAAGTTCACTTAAAGAATTTACTTTGAGTATATTACTTTGCCTTAAAATACTGGCTAAAGCAGTTTTGGTAAGTATACAGATGAATTTGATTACTTTGAAGGGTGTTAAATGCTTCTGCAAGGCACTATATATAAATATTTCTGCAAGACGCTCTTGAACACCTCTCTCACAGAGAGGGAGGGAGTTTCATCAGATACCACACACACAAGTTTACTACATAGGGACGTGCTGGGGTGCTTCTTATTGCCACTGCTGGGGGTTCTTGGCTCTGCTGGAGCAGAAGAGGAGAGTATCCAGTCCTGGGCCGCCTGGTGCTAGATCACTGCAGCACAGCAACCTTCTACCACCCTAACCTTCTACCACCAACTAGGAAACATCTCTTGGGCCTCACAGCATCTCGTGCAGATTTCATTTCTCCAGTAGAAAAAAAATAACTGGGGCCTGAAATGCAGTTTCCTGATCTTACAAAATAACTTGATTTACCTCAGTGAAGGACCAACAAGATAAACATCTGGCATGAAGCGTAGCCAGTAAACTGTTGCCTGTCAAAATGAGACTGTGTGAGACGGTAATGGTGGTTTTCTGTGCGCGCACATTCTTGTCGGTGTAAAAACAAAAAAAAAACACTTCAGCTGGAATACGCTTATGGAATTCCATAGAATTAGGGTTTTCTTTCTGTAGAAATAAGGTGATTTATTCCTTTATTTGAATGCAGACTATAAAAGTCTAAACATTTGGAAAATCTATGTTTGGAACATTTTCTAAAAGCTTTTGTGCACAGCCGTCATTTATGACTGCTGTCTGGGTTTGTAATGTGTGTGTTGGATGGCACACTGTAGCTGCTGGGCATCTCAGCCCCTCAGACCTCTGCAGGCTCCAACAGTGTGTGTGTGTGTGTGTGCGCGCTATTCTTTGGCTTTTACAGGCCGATGCTCAATATCTGCAGTCAACCTGCCCAAACACGTGGACTCTGTTCTAAACAAGCGCCTCTCCAAATCCTCTGCCACCCTCTGGAACTCCCCCAGGAGAAGTAAGGCCACGCCCCCCCAGCCCTGGTTCCGCCCCCTCGCCGCCTCCAGCTCCTCCCCTCACATTTTATGATTTGTTTTTTCTTCATTTGATTGTCGTTTGGTGTCCTGTCGCCTGCCTGTGTTGGGCAATCACTGAATCATTTCCCCCTGCCCCACTCCAGCTATTACAGGTCTTGACCTTTGATGAACCCTGACATGTATACATTCATACCCATGTGTGAATGTATGAATTTTGCTGTGTCTTCCACGCTCCCCCACGCACACCGTTGGGACCTTCCTTTCTGTTGCTCATCGTGGGCTCCATCGTCTGAATGGTTCATTTTTGGTGCTGGCTGGTTCTGTCTCCTCTTTCTTTGTTCATCACGGTGTAATTGGACCTGTTCCATTTTGTTCAGTGTATCGACTGTAATTATGTGCAGAATCACAAAACACTGATAACACCATTTTCAAACTAATGAAGATAATGCATGGTTTAACTGTAGCCTGCAGCTCATGGTCGGTTAATGGGGCCAAGCTTCTTTTTGTGAGCGTAATTCTTTTGTGTTCATTAAGTAGGCCAGTCTGTGTAGTGCATGTCCCAGACCTAATGTGGAGAGATTCAAGCTTGAACCAAAATGGAGTGTATATGGCTGCTGAGACGGCAGTCTATTCTCTGAACGCTAGATAGTACCAAGGTGACCCATCTACATAACCTTTCTTTTCTTTCTCTTGCTTTCTTAAAATGATTGCATTATTGCTAGTTGTATAATTATTCCACTGGCAGCTTTTTTTAATGGTCATGTTTATTTTTTATTTATACATATTTTTCCTCCATGCTGTTTTACCGGAATCCATTTTCTTTGTTTCAACCTCTTTGACATTCTGTTCATGTGGCTAGTTCATGAAAGTGCAATGCTAATCTTTGTTACTATTTCTGTGCATTGGGAAATGTTTGCTGGTCTGGAGCATGGCCTAGCTCTGGGTCTTGTGTGTGTTTCTAGCCAGCATAAGATGCTTCTGTTACAATGTACATCTTCTTGACCTCCTTACAGCAGTGGACTGGTTACTTTAGTAGGTGTGCCTAGTTCCCTTTAAATGTGCAGTTTATCAGGCAAACCTCTAGTCTGAACATCACCAGATGACAGACGGTGTTTGAGACTCGGCATCACGTGGTAGTGGTCCAGCTGTGGATGTTCGACAGGATACATGTTAGTTTATCAGGCAAAGCAGATTGTCATTGTTACTGCAGGATTGAGTGGTCCACTGTTTTATAGGCGAGCGAATCCTAAGACAACTGTGCCTGGGACACGACACAGACTCTGATTCCACACCAGCCATTCTAACAGTGGGCCTGGTGATATACTGTCGGTTTTATACAGTGACTCTTGTCTTTATTTTCCCATGAGGTGAACGGTGGCTCCTTTTTAGACAGGGAATGGAGGAGGATCCTCCTTCCCAGGTTGTGTGTGGCCTTGCCGGCTGTTGCAGGAGGCTGAATGCTGACCTTCCTGTCCTCCTGCAGCACGCAGGGTAGAGTTGAGTCCATGGGAGAGCAGCATCGTGGACCGCCTGATGACGCCCACCCTCTCCTTCCTGGCACGCAGCCGCAGTGCAGCCAGCGTGCTGAACAGTGGGAAAGACGCACGTGAGTACCAGCCCCATAGGGAGCTTGTAGCCTACAGACGCACAGGCGAGACGGCGTGTAGCCTACAGACGCACAGGCGAGACGGTTTGTAGCCTACAGACGCACAGGCGAGACGGCGTGTAGCCTACAGACGCACAGGCGAGACGGCGTGTAGCCTACAAACATGATGGACAGAGCACATAATAAATTAATATGCTAGTTATTTTGTGTGTGTGTTTTTGTACATGTACATGTGTATGTATATATCTACGTATGACTGTGTGTGTGTATCTCCTAGATTCTCCAGTATGTCCTCGCTCAGCTTCGGCAAGTCCGCTCACGGCGTGTTCTCAGCGGCCGCACCGCTGCTCCGAACGCTGGAGAGTCACGACCAGCACACCAGACATCGTCCAGCGCCAACGGCGACGAGACTCCACGCCTGTATGCTCCACCCACACACACACACCCTCACAGCAGTCTCTCAAATGCACACACACGTGCATAAACAGACACATTTACATGTACATTTTTGGCATTTAACAGATGTTCGTATCCACAGCAGCTTTCAAAAATGCTTTATCTATTCATAGAGTGTATCCTAGCCAGAACTGTAGAGTTCAAGGTACCATTGATCTAGGATACTGTTGAATTGCAGGAATAAATGCTGCTACCTAGAAGTGCAAACGAAGTATAATCTACACCAGACAATGAAACAAACAGTACATTCTAGAGTTTGTTACTCAACAGTCGTATGAATTTCATAGCTGCTGGAACAATGGTGATTTAAATATTCCACAAAGGGTCTTCAGTCTGTGTGTGAATACTCTAAGGGATTCTGCTGTCTGGACGGTCAATGGAAGTTCATTCCACCATCTGGGAGACGGAGAATAGTCTCCATGCTTGTCTTCCATGAGACTTCAAGCATGGTGCTCGAAGCCGAGCTGTACTTGAGGTTCAAAGTGCCTGAGGTACACATCAGGCTTTGACCACTGTATGGAGTATGGAGGCATCATGAGTTAACATCAAGGTTCTGGGTTCACTTCCCATGCCGCACACTTACTGTACTAATGAATGTTGGGAGAAGAACAGCTGCCATATATAGTGAATGAGTGGCTGACTTGCTCATTCACTCATCAACCGCGGCACCATGAATTGCTCTATGATACACTGCTGATATTGTTTCAGTGGTGCCTGTTGTTTTGTTTCTCGGCAGATGGATAAGAAGAAGAAAGAACGGGAAAATGAAAAGGAGAAGAGCGCCATCACCAAAGAGAAGGTGCTGAAGAAGAGACAGTCCATGCCACCAATGAGAAGCAAACCTGAGCCCAGGTAACTCACACAGTGTTATTTACTGAAGGACTCATTTCTAACTGTTATTTCCTGTTATTTTACCTTTTGTAACACCGACATACACAAACGTTGCTAGGTTACGAACATCTAAATTCCATCCTAACTACTGAGTACATGTTTTATGGCCTCCTTCTCTCTGGTTTCCAGCCCCTTATCGAAGCAACAGGCAGCTTCGCCCATCACGCCCAAAGGCAGAGCTGCCTCGCCCATCACGCCCAAAGGCAGAGCTGCCTCGCCCATCACGCCCAAAGGCAGAGCTGCCTCGCCCATCACGCCCAAAGGCAGAGCTGCCTCGCCCATCACGCCCAAAGGCAGAGCTGCCTCGCCCATCACGCCCAAAGGCAGAGCTGCCTCGCCCATCACGCCCAAAGGCAGAGCTGCCTCGCCCATCACGCCCAAAGGCAGAGCTGCCTCGCCCATCACGCCCAAAGGCAGAGCTGCCTCGCCCATCACGCCCAAAGGCAGAGCTGCCTCGCCCATCACGTCCAGAGGGAGGACTGCCTCACCCCTCACGCCCAAAATCAGAGCTGCCTCGCCCATCACGCCCAGAGGGAGGACTGCCTCACCCATCACGCCCAAAGGCATCGCTGCCTCACCCATCATGTCCAGAGGGAGGCCTGCCTCGCCCAGCCCTGCAGTCTCACCCAGACCCCCCCCAGGCCAGGCCAGCCCCAGCGCCCAGAAAGCACAGCTTAAGAAGGCCAAGACGCCTGCCGGGGTGGAAGGCCGTAGCACCACACCCAGCTGTGCTGAGCAAGGCCAAGGCAGCAACAACCCAGCCGCTCCACACCGCGCCTGCAGTGAGTTCTCTTCACTCTGAACTGGCTGCTGTAATTGAAAATGCCACGAAACTAATGACAGCGACTGCAGTCGTTTTTCTGACTCGTGGTCGGTGTGTTCTGGCTACAGTGGCCACTTTTCTCAGCTTTTCATTTAGATTTGTGTTCGTTTGCTGCATTGAGCTTTTATTCATACAGCTACAATATACGAACATAAGTGGTGTGTGTGTGTGTAAGAACAGTTGCTACAAAGCAAGTGGATTACTTGGCTGTTAATTAGGTGCAAAAGTGAAGGCGGCTCGTTAAGGGAATGGTGGCGTCTGCTCCAGCCCGGGCAGCTGCTGTAATTACTGAATGTGTGCACACTAATGACCGTGCTGTTCGCTAACGTCCACTGAGCTCCCAGTCATTACAGCAGGATCACCAGACTCTTGCCTGAGGAATTTCCACTCAGTGCTGAGGGCCTTTTGCCTTGTACTTCCCAAGTGTATAACTCCTCTCTCTCTCTCTCTCTCTCTCTCTCATCTCTTTTGCTTTCTCATCCAGCCTCCTCTCCTGTATCCACGGATGTTTTGCCCACCGCCCCCGACACCCCAAGCTCCCTGGGTGCTCCGGTCAAGGAGGAGGTGTCCTCCGTTTCTGAGCAGCCCCGTGTCAATCCCAGCATTCCTCTAAGCTCTCCTTCCCCCTCCCCCGCCAAGCCCATGGCCGGGACCAACGATCCGGAGGAGGCAGCCCGCCTCCTGGCTGAGAAGAGGCGGCAGGCGCGGGAGCAGAGGGAGAAGGAGGAGCAGGAGCGCCGGGAGCAGGAGGAGAGGGAGAGGTCAGAGTCTCGGCCTGACAACACACACACTGCCTTAGCATTATGGCACTCTTCCATGAGACTCCATGACTTCCAAGTATTTTTAATAATAAAAATAATAATAGTGATTTTAATAATAAAGTTCAGTTTATTTTTCACTTAAAAAAAAAAAAAAAAAAAAAAGTAGCTTGCATGTGGGGCATAAATCATATGTTCGGGCTGTGCTACGTAGAAGAATAAGTTGTCCTTAACCAGTGCTGTGTGATTGCCTGTGGTGAGGAGCTGTTGGTGTTTAAAGAAGGCCAGCCCAGCTGTTTGTGATGGTGTTTATGAGACAGGAAGGACTTTGGCTCGAGTGTCCCTGGAGTTCCAGGCTTCAGTGGCCACTGTTGATCTGCTTATTTTAGGCGCACTCTGCTTCCCTGTGTTTGACAGAACACACTTTGTAATGTGCTGCATGTGTGTGTGACTGGGAGATGCGGAGACTGTATGTGAAAAAGGATTGATTATTGATTGATCGAGTGTGTGTGTGTGTGTGTGTGTGTGTGTGTTTCCGCCCGTGTGTGGCAGGTTGGAGCAGGAGCAGCGGGTAGCACGCGAGGCAGAGGAGAGAGTGCGTAGGGAGGAGGAGGTGCGGCTCCTGGCGGAGCAGCAGAGACTGAAGGATGAGGCCCAGCGTGTGCAGCAGGAGAAGGAGGCAGAGGAGAGAGCCAGGGCCCAGCAGGAGGAGAGCGAGCGGCTTCACAGACAGGTCTGTCGCACCTCTGCTGCGTCTCTCTCGTGCCTGGAGAGTTTCTGGTCAGCAGATCAGTCCCAGATTAGTCTGCAGAAGCCCAGTCATGTGGTGCTCTGGGGGGAGTTGTGGGGTGGGAAAACATGCTGTCCACAGCGGCAGTCGGACCACTGGATCACTACTGGGTGATGTCTGCATGTTTACATTCTCACCTGTCAGAATTGCAAACGATATTAAAAGACAGAGCTGCCATTCTGTGTTTGAAAAGAAGTAAAAGAATTGTTTTAGGGTAAAGTGTTTATTCCTTTCAGTTCTGGCGCCACCTTGTGTCCAACATAATGAACAATGCAATACATAAAGCCATATTCACGGTTATGTGTATTTGAGGCATATATATATATTACACAGATACTTAAAATGGTGGAAATCCATCAAGGAATCTGAGTGCTCAGCAGCAACCCAACATGGCTGTCATATTGGGGCTGTGTGTGTTGCAGAGGGAGGAGGCGGAGGAGAGAGCACGGGAGGAGGCGGAGAAGCAGCGCCTGGAGAGGGAGAAGCACTTCCAGAAAGAGGAGCAGGAGAGGCTCGCCCGGAAGAAGGTAGGAACCTGAGGACCTTCACTCCCTTGCAGGGGTGGGGGGGGCTCGCCGGGGCCCAGATGTTGGCATTTCTCCTTTAGACCTCCGCCGAGGACAGATGTTTATTTCTGTGCTGTGTAAACATGGAGCCGTACCACCGTAATGCCTCTATCCAGTTCCTCTTGAGCGCTCGTACATGGCCTTCCACAGCACTAGCCTCGCTGTGTGGAGGTTGCCCTGATGAGAAGCTAATTACTGGCTTCTGAGCAGTATGGGGTATGACCATGACTCTGAAGCCACCACAGAGGCGTGCGGTTGGCTGCTCTAGCCCCACACAGAGCAGCATGTTTACTAGACGCAGGAAGCCTCTCTCTCTGACCGCTCCAGTGCTAGCAAACCCACCAGAACAGTGTGCCTTTTCACTAGATCCACTTGGTGTTCATTTAGTGCCATTAGCCTTTGGACTTCAGAGGGATTTTATATATGTCCTCACATGGTTCTGGCCAAGATCTTTGCTTCATGCTTTGTTCCAAACCCAGTGTTGTTGTCCC
This sequence comes from Brachyhypopomus occidentalis, assembly GCA_020368025.1. Classification (NCBI taxonomy): domain Eukaryota; kingdom Metazoa; phylum Chordata; class Actinopteri; order Gymnotiformes; family Hypopomidae; genus Brachyhypopomus; species Brachyhypopomus occidentalis. The sequence continues at coordinate 5,707,823 of JAGXOD010000082.1, read as the reverse complement.
TTGGGAACACTTATTGTTGCTCTGTGTGTTTGTGCTGTATCAAACAAATACTCCTGAGAAGGAGACAAGGGGAGACATTGTTGCAATCTGATAGATTTTTGCTTTTGGATGCTTTTGATGATCCTTTTGCCTTCTCACCAGCGCCTGGAGGAGATCATGAAAAGAACACGCAAAACAGACGCAGGAGACAAGGTACGGTTCTCATTTGGAGATGCCTCTCTGCATGAGTTGGCCTTGTGCTCCTAACCTAATTTACTTTCCGCTTCCCTCATCTCTACAGAAGGACACAAAATCTCCCCCTCCCGCTCAGGTCAATGGTGGAAGTCCCAAGCCTGAAGTGGAGAGCACTAAAGGTAGAAAACAGTTCAAGCTTAAAGCATTTTGCTTCTTTTTTTTTTTATTACTATAGAAAAAAACTTTTCAAGTTCTTTCTCAGCCTTTGGCATTGTTAAACATTCATTCTTGGGCTGGATGGAAACATGTAACCCCCTGAATACCGTTACTGTCTTTTCCTTCCTTAATGAAGTTTGTGCGTCTTGGCAGGCTGGTTGCTTAAGAGACTTTTGTCTTTGTTACAAAATCCGCAAATGCCACGAGAGATGCTATTGTGACGGAATCAGCATCATGGTGCATGTTCGCTGAATCGCCAAACCTCATAAAACACATCTGCTATTATGGACAAGTGGGTTGTCCTCTGGGTTTCTCGCCAGGGTTGAGTTAGTCGGTTGTGAGTCACATGGGCTATGGCCTCTTTACTCTGTAGGGTGTCTCTCCCCTTACAGAGGGAGCTGCGTAGCATACGCTCACAGTTGTTCTTCTCCATCCTTGCTACTTGATGGATCTTATTGGTTTTGCATATGTCCGTGCATGTTGGACAGGAGCACAACACTGCTTCATGGCGAAATGCATTACATCACACTGATATGGTGCATGCTAGTTGGCATGATTATTTATCCTCTAATCAAGCAACTGGATAGGTGCCCCTAGACATGGATTCAGTTCACATGGATGGAATAGATCAAGTAAATGCAGCTTTTCTTTTCAAATAAAGTCGGTATGCCAAGATCTTGAACTAGAAAATGCAGTGAGCGCTCTCAGAATGTCTTAATCGAGTCCAGATGATGTGTTTGTTTTCACAAACTTATAGCCAAGTGGCTAAGGAATAGAATGAGGATCATTTATAGAACTGAAATTGTATTTTCTTTCGCAGCATCAGGTGACTCCCATCCAATCACAGAGTTGACGGAGAGCCATTCACAAACGAAGAAAGACAGGCAAGTAACAAAGTTGTTATTAAAGTTATTATTTTGTGAGTCATATAAAATAATTGCTGTTTAAACACTTGATTTTGGGTACTTTGCATACATACATACATAAACATATAATATAATGCTTAACCAATCAGAGGTCCTATTCACAGCTCTTAAGGAGCCCCAGCCTACATTTCTTTGTATTTGAATAAGGAAATCAAGAGTTGATTTGGTGGCTTGGCTATTTTTAGAGCATGAATACAAAGAAAAATACATGAGTGTATTGGGAACCAATGCTTTGGTAGAGTCTATTTTTATGTGTCTGTGCTTGAGGGAGCGTGTCTGTCTAAACACTGCAACTCTCCCGTTTCCTGTTCTCAGCTCTTCAGTCTTTGTGGTCAATGGCATTCAGCCCTCCCAACATGAGAATGGATTGTCTTCAGTTGGTGAGGCCTCCCCATATAAAGAGATGATCCAGCTGCCTAATCAGACCAACACCAACAGCATCGGGCAGGAGAAGCTGGACACCAACATGACTGATGAGCCAATTGTAGCTTTCGACGACGGGAGCACGTTTCTGAAAAAAACAGCCCCGATGAAACCTCAGCATGTTGCAGGTGAGACTAGATGTATCTGTTTTTGTTCAGCAATATAAATGGGATGGATGGATGTACATGACAATGTGTTTTACTAATAAGGCTTTTAGCGTTCATGTGTTAACTTATTGAAGAACAGACCCTTTCAGACAAACCTTATTGGAATAGACAGTGTAGATAAACCTTTGGGGCCCTAAGGAGAAAATCTTGACCAGATGTGCAAAGATGAGTCATCAAGTCATACTTCCACACAGCGATCCCTGTCACTGAGTCTGACTTTGCAGCCACTGTTTCTTCTGTCTGATAGAACTAACTTTTTCTGTCCTTAGAACAGGCAAAAAGGGCTGTTAGAATTCTGTAAACATTTACAGTTCTTTTGATACTTTAAAAATTGGTAGAACTCTTGTCACACCTCTAATTTGGACTCCAAATAGTTATTTATATATGTCATATGGTTTTACATACAGTGCTGCTTGAAAGTTTTTGAACTACCCAAACATGGTTATTTTCTAAAAAAAAAAAAAAAATAATAAATTTTTTTAATTATGAAATGAACATCCAAATCTCATTTTGTTAAGCAAACCTTCCAAATAAGGGACACACAAAGATACTTTCATTATTTATTCAACAAAAGTAATTTCTCTTTCAAAAAACTGAAAATCTGCCAAGTGCAAAAGTATGTGAACTCTTAGTTAGTAGCTCGTGGCACCTCCTTCTGCAGCCATTACTTCAACCAATCATCTTCTGTAACCACAAACGAGTGTCTCACATCTGCTTTTTGGGATTTTTACTCGCTCCTCCTTGCAGAACTCCGACAGTTGCGAGGTTGAAGGGACATCTGGCATGTACCGCCTGCATAAGATCTTGCCACAGAATTTCTATGGGATTGAGGTCTGGACTTTGACTGGGCCAATCCAGCATACAAATCTTCTTTCTCTTAAGCCAACAAAGCCTTGGTAGTTTTGCTGGAATGCGTTGGGTCATTGTCTTGTTGCATAATCCATTTCCATCCCAGCTTCAACTCCCTGACTGATGGCGGGAGATTCTGGTCAAGAATTTGTTGATAGGCCTGGGTATTGATGGATGCCTGGATAATATGGAATCGTCCAAGTCTAGAGGCAGGAAAGCAGCCCCAGATCTTCACATTTCCACCACCATGCTTCACTGTTGGGAGGAGATTCTTCTCTTCGTATGCAGTGTTTACTTTTCTCCAAACATGGTGCTTGTGACTGTGACTGAATAATTCAGTTTTGGACTCATCTGTCCAGAGAATGGACTTCCAGAAAGCCTCTCATTTGTCCAAGTGTTCTCTGGGAAAGTTTAAAGTATATTATTTGTTCTTTCTTGAGTGCAGAGGCTTCCTTCTAGCAACTCTCCCACAAATGCCAATTATATTGATTTTTTTTTTTTGCCTGATTGTAGACGCATGTACATTTATCCAAGATGTTGCCATGTGCTGGTGCTTCTTTGTGTAAGTTTTGATAGCCGTCCACTTCTGGGCAGAGTTGTGGTGATGCTGAGTGCCCTCCATTTATCAAAGGTCTGTCTTACAGTGGATGGATGAAGCTGGAATCTTTTGGAAATGGTCTTGTAGCTTTCCCCAGACTGATGGGCTGTCGCCACCTTCTTCCTGATGTCTTCGGATGTCTCCTTTCTTCTCAGCATTGCTGATCTGTGAGCTTTACACCTTACGACGACAGTGGTTTGGTTGGTTTCCTCTCCCATTTAATCAGTGTGGCTCAAATCTTTCCCTTAAGTATGTCTCGTGGTGTGCTTAATCGATTACTAGAGCACTCACGTGTTTCACCTGATCATTTGACCCAAGTGACTCTACCAATGGAGCTGCGCTTTTCCTTTACTACGCTCTGATTCCCTGGTTCATGTCGTCTGCTGGCAACTCACACATTTCTCTCAAAACAATTGAATGAAATTTCATTCAAACCTGACATTATATATACAAAAAACGGTGATTATAAAATAAGAGAATCGTGGTAAAACAACAGAAAAATCTAAACTATTCAAGGAGTTCACAAACTTTCAAGCAGCACTGTATGTTAATTTGTAATCTCTGTGTGGCTGTCAGCAGGGCCTCATTCAATACCAAAATATGTTTCTCATATTTGTCTTGGTGAATGCACATATATCTGGTGTTTAGCATGCTAAATAGACCAGACGAATTCAATGACTATTGACACATATATTAAAGGCAAAATTGACTTAATTAAAATTAAATTTAAAGGCAAAAAAAAAAAAATGTATAATTTGCTTTAATAGTTTAATACTCAAAAGGTTTAGTTTATGGTGCTAAGAGCCCCCTGTGGTCGTGAATGCCGCAGCTCTGGGAGGAAAAGCTGTTGGCATGTTTGGATGTGCTGGCTTTGCTGGATCAGACTCTTCTACCAGAGTGAAGTTGCTGAAAGAGGTGATATCCCTGGCGAGAGGGCTCGGCATTGTGCCACCTTACACACTGACTCTGCTGGTGTAGACGTTTTGAAGCACTGGCAGACTACAGCCAATGATTCTCTCTGTCTTCACTATGCGATGGGGTTTGGCTCCCTGTTGTGAAGGGGAGGGACCAAAGCAGATGGTTATTGATGAAGTGAGGATGGACTTGAGGATCGCTGTATAGAACCGGATCATGAGAGCTTGTGGAAGGTTGAATTTCGCCAGCTGCTATGGAGAGAACATTCTCCCTCCGTGCTCTGCTCATGATGGAGACGGACTTCCCATCCCACTTCATCTCATAGATATGTTTACAGGAGGAACCCAACATGTTGAAGCTGAAATCCGTTTTTTCAATGAAGAATTTCCCGCCTTCTGATGAACATCCTGTTGGTTGTGATATGCCATTATTCCAAATGCAGCCTGTCACAGTGACGTGCTGCTATCCCGGTTACGTGCAGCATCTCCACTGACACCATCCATAACGGACAGTTAAGGTGGACCATCAGGTGAACAGTTAAGGTGGACCAGACTGCAGTGTAAACAGTCTACAGGAAGAGGGAGAACAACAACGCCAGTGCCCAGGACACGTTTTACATGCGGAGCTGGGTCTGCAGGCCTGGCTATGCCATTGGCACCGCACGGCATCACATATCTGAAGCGTTAGTCTTGGCTCGAGTCCTCTGGGCTGTCTCCTGGTCTTCTTAGGTGTGGATGTCACAGCAGGTGTGCATGAAGGGTTTAAGCCCTGGGGATGGCTGCCTGACATTGGGCTGATGCACGGGGCCACAGGGCCTGGCGGACGTTCTCTGTAGGAGATCTGCCACGCGCTGCATTGCTAGAGGGGTGGCAAGAAGAGCCAGTCTGGCCTCACTGGCAGTCGAAGCTGGAAACAGGAGCCTGGCTCTGGTATGCCCCCTCTGCCTCGTCTTTCTGGAATAGTCAGCATGACTACCAGTCACCCCTCCCCCGCCCCTTGTGCAGGGAGCACCAGCTGCTGACCTGCGGACAGGCGCCGACTGTAAATTACCACCAAGGCAAACACAAAAGGGGTCACGTCTCAGGGCGGCCAACTCCCATAAACTGGCATGTTCGGTCTGGTGTGGTACTGTGTCCTGGTCTGCCCTATGCAGCCTGTGTTGGTATGTTGGGCCCGTATTCTTTAAAGTCTCCTGGATTGGCTTCGTCACTTGTGAGAGATGCTCAAATTAGTTTGTGTACATGACTTTGTAAAACAAACATCTGGCATTTCTCTGTGATATGTTTGGTGTTTCATTATTTTCCTTAGCAGAGGTCCAAAATATTTTCACAAAATGCAACCATGTTTTTGTTTCCTGATAAGAGCCCAGAGAAATACAGCATGTTGCACGATGCCGTATCTGAGCCTTCCATGGAACATTCTAGCACTTGTGAGCTTCTTTTCACATGGTTCTGCTTCTAACCCCATGTCCTGTACTACTTCTGTCCCCCGCAGAGGTGCTCTAGGCCACAGCTGGATGGAAGCGCACCTTCTTCCTGCGCGGCTCCCGAAGCGCCTGTGATAAACTACAGGCTACCCCGAACCGTGCCGAGTCAATCACTAACTGCTGTTTAGAGCGTACTAGGCATTGCTTTGGTCTGAAGCTCCCATCGGCTAAAGAGGTGCGACTGCGAGAAGCCACGCTGCAATCAGTCTTGAGTAAACCAAGTGTCGCCACCCACCGATGAGTCATCGGCGTAACCTCCACGGCCCACTCGGTGGTCTCCAGCCACACCACTCCATGCAGCTTCATGATCACCAGAGCAAAAGTTAAACACATTGACTAAATGATTTCTAGCTGTTTTTCTTCTTATCCTCATAAGTTTAAATGAGAAGTGCTTTGGCTATTTTGTTTTTAATGTTTAGTTATTTAATGTGAGGACAATTGTAACTACTGGGTACAGCTGTATGTGAATAATGTAAATTGGAGTACCGGAGCTGGTGGTTTGTGGAATAAAACTATCAAAGGGAGTGTCATGTCTGTGCACAGCGCTAAGAGGCTGTTTGGGCTATGTCTGTAGGCCCATGCAGCCTGAAGACATGTTCCACAGATGTTACTGGAGTGATTTTCAGTTTTCAGTGGTGCGGCCAGAGTCATTATCTGGGCAGTCCGTAGCTGTATTAGATGAACAGAGCCACATAAGTAAGATTAAGCCAACCCTGGCCATTTATTGGGGTCCGATTTCCAACCAAAGACTTGATCATTTACTTGAGCTTCTGAGAAATCAGTTTGCATGCCAATTTTGATGGATTCAGTCTAATACAGAAGCTGGAATATTGTGCAACTTTTGGAAGGTGATCAATGTTGGATTTCACATTCCGTTCAGACATCAACGCAAGTATACGGTTTATTTTCATACTCTAATAAACGGTGCAAGTTTGATACAATCACACTGTATATTAATGCTCAAACACTCACTTTGTATTTCTTTAGAGAGAGAAAAAAACATGTATGAAACCTCATCTTTTCTCCAAATGATCTCTCAAGATTACCTGTAAATGATATTACAAATGCACCTCTGCCTAAGAGATCAAGGATTACATGTCCCTGTTTGATATACAGGTTTTAGGGGGCCTGAGCATTTTAGCATTCTGGCAACATTATAGATCTTATATGGATTCCCTGTGTATTTCTGGGTAGTCTGGAACTGTCCTTCCACAGTGTGGTGAGGGTCTTGGTGAGTGTCTCTGTGTTCCCTTGGGCTCTAGATATGGGCACCAGTATGAGTACCTTGGTCTTCCAGAACACAGTCCCATCACGGCACCACTGTGTCCAGCACACAGTCCCATCACTGCACCACTGTTTCCAGCACACAGTCCCATCACGGCACCACTGTTTCCAGAACACAGTCCCATCACTGCACCACTGTTTCCAGCACACAGTCCCATCACTGCACCACTGTTTCCAGCACACAGTCCCATCACGTCACCACTGTTTCCAGCACACAGTCCCATCACGGCACCACTGTTTCCAGCACACAGTCCCATCACGTCACCACTGTTTCCAGAACACAGTCCCATCACTGCACCACTGTTTCCAGCACACAGTCCCATCACTGCACCACTGTTTCCAGCACACAGTCCCATCACTGCACCACTGTTTCCAGCACACAGTCCCATCACGGCACCACTGTTTCCAGAACACAGTCCCATCACGGCACCACTGTTTCCAGCACACAGTCCCATCACTGCACCACTGTTTCCAGCACACAGTCCCATCACTGCACCACTGTTTCCAGCACACAGTCCCATCACGGCACCACTGTTTCCCAGTCCCATCACGGCACCACTGTTTCCAGAACACAGTCCCATCACGGCACCACTGTTTCCAGCACACAGTCCCATCACTGCACCACTGTTTCCAGCACACAGTCCCATCACGGCACCACTGTGTCCAGCACACAGTCCCATCACGGCACCACTGTGTCCAGCACACAGTCCCATCACGACACCACTGCTTCCACAGTTTATGTCTACTATTCTTTCCCCAAACCTTGTCTGATGTGTGATTGTTTTATTGCTCTCCTCTGAAGGAACCTACTTATAACAGCATAGCTACATGCCTGGTGTGTTCGCACTTTTTAAAGGGCACACCATGCACATACAGCATTGCGCTGTGATCACTTCTACACATGTCTGAAGTCCGTTTTTATGATCGTTGAGAGAGCGCATGCTCTCTCTGCTACTTCTTGCCTCTGAGTGCATGAACCCATCTTGTCCTAAGAACAGGTTTGTGACGGTTGCAGTTTTGTGGAAATGATCGGAAATGATTCGCATTATTGTATGGGCTTGGTTCATATTAGGTGAGACCTGTTTAAACAGTATACCACTGACCTCAGTCGGATATTATCTTCCAAAGGATAAGGGTTAGGGTTGGGTCTATTAATGCTCTTTCATGGGTCCTCCAGTGAATTCCAGCCCACTAGAGGGCAGCACCTCTACAGCACCACCATGCCTCAGATCAGATTTCTCTCACATCAGAACCTTCCAAGTGGCTGCCAACATTTATTTTTGCCAAAGTATCATTCAAAGTATACACATTGAGCATTTTTTAAATCTAGAATTCAGAGTGACTATGGGTCCCTGTTGGAAACTGAAGCTTTTAGCCAAAAATCAGTTGTCAGTGTGTGTGTGTGTGTGGGGTGTCTGAGAAGGTAAAGCAAGGGTTATATTTAGGACTGCTTTGCTGTTGGACTGCTAATGGTGAGGCAATGCCAGGACACAGCATTAATTCACAGAATGGAAGGAGGGAGGGGGGGTTGGTGGGTGATATATGATTACAAGGCTCTGATGGATATATAGCAGGACAAAAGTCCTGTCAATCCAGTACAGCCATGTCACTCCAGCAGTCCTGGAATGGTGAAGCGTTGGGTGCTGGGACAACAAGCTGATCAACAGCTCATTATCTCCTAAGGCGGAATCCTGGGCTCCTATATTAGCGTGTTGGGACACTAACAGCTTGAACATTTAAAAATTCTATTAAGCATTTGTGATTTAAATGTATTCTGTTAAACAAGTCTAAAAAAGCAATCTGCTGTTATTATGGGTGATGAAGGGCCTTCTTGTGCTATGTCACATATTCATTTGCTTTTCTTTATTTTCATTTTGGTCTGTTATCCTGTTTGGACCTCGAGGAATCCCAAATGTTAGGGAGAAGAACATGTGCTTCCTGTGTTTGCACTGAGAGCGAGAGGTCATACTGTGACCTGAGACAGCTGAGAACACAGGTGTAACTATAGAAGCACTGGCACCATCAAAGGGCTTTGGCCGAACTTATGTCAAACCCCCAGTCATCTCTCACTCACTCACACTCACTTGTGCTCTTATCTCCCAAGCAACAGGCCCCTTTCCCACAGCTGTTATCTGATGGCGGCCTATTAATGGGAATGGCAGTCACGCTAACCCCTCTGGACATTGTTGTTCGCTTTCGGCCTATGCTGGGTCCTGTCCAATCAGGGATGTTTTCTAGTCATGTTGGTGAAAGTCAGGGTTTTCAAGCCATGTTCGTGAAAGACATGTTTGAAGGTTGAACCCTAAGGTGGTGATGGCAGTGTTGGTCATCAACCAGCTGGTACTATTTGGGTTGCAGCTGGATATAACATTGGACTTGTTAAAGTAACTTTCCATTTGTACACAGGTCGGCTTTTTGAAGTACTTTGTGGCCTAGTGTGTTAGAGGCATGAGGCACTGATCAATGGCTGGATATGATAATGAGGCCAGTTCTAATCTTGAGTCTTGAAAACAAGTAAAATTCCCAGACTTGGTTGTAGAAACGGCCCATGTGGTGCCTATCTGCTTGGAGTAAGTCATTTTATCTCCATGTGTGCAGTTGGTACACAATGACTCACACCTCATAACCCACAAACCTGGTGTTGTTAAGGAGAAGATAAAGTTTTTTTTTTAAGCAGCAAATCAGCTACTTGGCTCAGGACCAGAGGTCAAACAAGTGGGGAGCTAAGCTATCTTACAGGTGAGAGGTATCTTATCTTAGATAACAGGTATCTTAAAAATGAACATTTGGTGGATACCAGTTTACCTAAAAACTAGATCAACACACAGTTCTGCTCTGCCTTTTGATGGTATATGAATGAAATCTGGGTTGGCTCATTTTGTGTTAACACTTTTGCTAAAAATATTTTAAAAGTCGACTAAAAGGTTCATCGGTAAACAAACAACTGTCAAATCAGAGAAGGGGGGGGGGCAATGAAAAAGAAGATGATAAAAGAAGAAGAAGAAAAAGCGAGAGGAGCATCCACAGATGGGAGTGGAAGGGCAGCTTCTCCCCCCTTATGTCAAAATGGAACAGAGTGGTGGTTTCACATGTGCCTCTCTTCTGTTTGCGTCACCCGTCTTAAACGAGTTTGGTGACACAGCTTTGAGTCCTGCATGTGCTGGGCTCTTAATCCTGAGGCTGACATCGGATATGCTTCTTGACCAAACCAACTGCCAGCAGTTCTCTGACTTCTGTTCTGACAACTTTTAGGATGGCGGGTTTCTGAGCAGATGAGCTGTCTTCTGAACTGCCCCATGCCATTTCTGCTGTGGCAAACCTTTCAGAACAAATCTTCTCTATTGCAGTCTGCAGAAGAATACTTGTGCGTCGTGAAGAATCACAGGTGCCAGATTCATGCACAACAGAACACAGAGCTTGTGTTGCACAATGCTGTAGGCCAGTACAGAATACATTATGACTCACAGGAGAACCGAGTACAGACAGTGTATTGTACATTGTGGTACATCCCTCACAGAATGCATTATAATTCAGAGACGTTCACCTGCACACACTTAGCGTTGGGTAAGACACCACTCATTAAGATACTCCAATGCACTTTCTCTGGAAACATTTTCACAATGTGGGGCTGCATAACTAGCCTTTTATAGAACCCCTTGTATTTTATTACAGATTCTGCATTTGTGGATGACCATAAACAAACTATTTCCTGTGGAATGAAGAAGTGAAACCACTTGCAGTGAAGCATTAAAGTTCTTCTACTAAACCTCTGCTGAAACTATAAAACGGTGTTGGGACTGGAATTGTGAACCACCAAGTGTCAACATTGTGATTTAGCACAGTGATTGGTGAGTATAACAACAGACGGGTTCTCTGACCGCTCATCAATGCCTTTGTAGGCATACCCTACACTATCATGCTAATATGAGCATTTCACACAATGTCATTCTGTGTGTAGATGCTTCTCACACACATTTTAACAGGACACATGGAAAGACCCAAAAGATAAAGTTGGGAAAACAGTGCTGTGCACCTATGTATCTGTATTTTTATTCAGATCTGGGGGGGATGGTCATATATTCACTTTTTCTCTTCTTTGCAACACCAATCTGACTGAAGTATGTTATTTTATGCATGCGTGTAAGTATGAAATGAAACCTGGAAACATGTTATACATCCTGTTTTAGCCACAGACAGCAAACAAGTTTCAGGACATTGTATATGGTAAAAAATAAAACTATAATTCCTTCTTTTCTAGCTCCTCATTTTGATTAACTGCATAATGCAGATGGTTTCATTTTCCAAAAAAGGCTCCTTGCACATTTTCTACCCATCTTCGAAGTCAACGTTGCCCAGGTTAATTTTTTCCCCCATCCTGTTCCTCACTGAGAGGAAGCCAGTAAGATAATGAATCTTCCTCAGAAATCTGACCCTTTGGGCAACACGACTGTTCCATTATATGCAGAAGAGTGGAGAAAGTCGTTTATCACGCCTGTATTCATCATTCAATTGACAGATTAATGCTATTTGTATGAACTTTATAGAGCTAAATAGAACAGAAACCAAGACGTGTACAGTGGGTCTGCAGTGTATTCAGCAGGTGCACCAATGTTTTGTTACTTTCCATGACAGTCACTCCACTGACACATTTTTTTTTAGGGTTTTGAGTCTAAAGAGCTTTTAAACTATCTTCTGTTCTCAGTATATCTTAATATCATGTTTCTGAATTGATACATAACAAGTACCTTGAAATAGAGCAGTCTGATAGTTTCAGGACAGATTAATTTTCATCAGGTTGTCCATCTGTCGAGCAGTGTGGAGAATGTCCACTGCTAGAGCTCCTTCACTGCGCTTTGGAACCTGTCAAATTGTCTTTCCTCTACTCCTGGCACACCACATCTTATTAAAAATAAACTTCTTCTGAACACCCACCACGGTTACAAGGTTCCAGGCTGAGAGTCAGGTTTCTGCCCCAGTCAGGAGACACGCTAGCCTGTCTCACTTGTGTTAGTCAGCAAACAGAAGAGCTCCAGTCCCTAACAAAGATGTCAGCACCGCCACGTCCTCCTTTTTCCATCGGGCACCACCCGACATATTAAGTGCGCTTGTGTGCCTGATTTATCAGCTTTGTGCATGTTGCCTTCCCTAAATTCATCCTGCCTCTGTCTCTCCTCCAGGGAGTGGAAGTGGGACATTGTGGGATCGTTGTGGCTGTTGCATTCTGGGAATCTTCTGCAGGACACATGCTCAGCATCAGCCTGCTCAGTGTGCAGTTTAATACACAATCTCCCATATCTCTGCACATATAAGAAAATCCTCTGCACAACTAGTCTTCAAGTCTTCTAGTCTTTAAATTAGGACTTTGCATGCCTGGGGCTCTTCTGTGAATTATGTCTCCAAGCAGATAAATATAGCTGCTGATGGCTGGCATGAATTGTCATTAACTGTGGTAATTGGCTAAAGAGTGGAATGCTAGAGGCTTCTCTCGGTTCTTATATCTGATTTAATCCAGCAGTGAGCATGTTTCAAATCCAGAAAGCTTTAGCCAAATTTGTGGCTGCGGTAAAGTTGTCTGGGATCACTACAACTAAGTAGAGCATGAAACAGCAGATACATACTGGGGCAGGACACCTTAGTATCAGCAGGATTTCGAAACATTTTTTAGAACAGATGTCATCTCTTGCGACAAAGATACAATGACTGTGAATCTAAGTAATTTTCGTCTAGGGAAATGTAAATTACAATTGGTCCATGTTGTAGAACAAGCAATCTGTTAACAATTACTGCCTTAAAGGGTTATTACTGCATCAAAGACATTTAGTGCTAATGAAACCCAATCTGTTTACACTCAGAACGCCACCCTTATGTTAGTATAAATATCTGCTTCTACCTTGTTGTGCTATAATGCCTTATGGGGATGTCTGAGTGCATCCTTTGTCCAGCTGTCTTGTAGAATGCTAACTGATGTTTATTGAGTCTTTACTAATATTTCACCATATTGTTGAGTCGTTGCGAAAATGTGATGAAGACTCCCCAACAGAAGATCTGTTTGGTTCTTTCAAAAATTAAAGAGTTCCTGAACATGTGGTCCTCATTTGGGATTTAGCAGAGGAGACAAAGGCATAAGTGTACCTTTAGATCTCTCTTAGGGGCTTAAACTCCCAGGGCAACAGAATCCAACAGCTGCATCTCTGGGGCATTTATGTAATGCCCAATTTTAATACAAAGTCGGAACTCTCCATAAACACCATCCAAATCAAAGATGTGTGTAAAGAAAAGGTTTGGAGAGCTTAGTAGACATGTTTAAGATTGGCATCATTGCTGTTCTTATCAGAACCATTTTAGAACAAAACCCAGAACTAGACCAGTACCATGTGCTTAAAGTTGATGTCCCTGTTACCACCTTCCTATCCCCTCACCCTCCATCTTTGGAAGATAATTAGTTCTTCCTTTGATACATTATGAGTATTGCTCCATGTTGGGTCAACGTATTTAAGGGCCTGTTCAGATGCTGTCTTAATTAATTACTGTAGATTAACAGTTGAGTTTTCAAGGCCGAGCTGACAAGCTAATCAGTCTGGTGAGTGAAAAGTAAAAGTAAAGAACAGCTGATTGGCCTCAGACTGAATGTGGTGTCAGGACCTCATACAGGGCTTAAGGACAGCTTATGAGGGCCATTTTGGAGTGCTCCCCTTTCCTGGGGTTCACAGAGGTGTCACTTGTCTGAATGACTATTTTGGAACTCTATGAACACTTTAACCTCCATGTTTTCCTGACGACCCACCCTCATTTCTCCTATGGAAGGCCATAGGACAGTGCAGAGGTATCATCTTGGTGTTTTTGGTAGTCTTTGCATTTGAAATGAGATCTTTCAAACTGTTGTGTACTGTAAGAAAGATCAGTATAAACAACAGCAAGACAGCATGACGTGGAGTGTGTGTGTTGGGGGTGTTCTAGGAGTTTGGCTATGTGTATGTATGCATATGAGAAGGTGCTGTGGAGGAATCTGGGTAATGCTCTGTTACTTGACTTTGGTAGGCAACCAAAAACCGTAAGAGCAGCTCTGGAACAAGCATCATGGACTTCTTGTGGACTACAGCATGAAGCAGAACAGTAGGCCTATTCAAACCAGCCATTTTCCCTGGCATCATTTTAAAGGGTAGAAAATGAGATCACTGCATTTTAATACCTCATGTCAAAACACACACACACACACACACACACACACACACACACACACACACACACAAAACAGAGAATATGCTTCCTTTTTGCTTCCAAAACAGCAGCAGAGGTTATTTGGTCTTTTATTTTGATCTATCCCTGATCCTTCCTCTCCTGGGGAGAAAATAGAGGTTTTATTCATTTTTCTCAGCGTTGTTAAATGTGGAAGATTTTAATGTTTTGAATGTTTTTTTTTGTTTGTTTTTTTTTGTTTGTTTTGTGTGTGTGGGTCTGTATGTGAATGCATGTGTTTGTGAGTATGTGTGAGTGTATGTGTGGGAGCAAGTGAAAAGCATTTTGCAGTCTGTCCCATCTGGCTACCATGATGCACCGGGCACACAAACTTGAAACCACAATACAAATTTTATGCCAATCAGACGGCAGAGATCCACCACCCCACCTTGTGGTGCAAACACATTTTTTTTTACACAATGTAATAGGAACGATTACCTTCTGAGACCTTGAGCCAGGCCTGCAGATAGAGACAAAGCTTTAGGGAGTTTTAGGGAAATTATTTTCAGATAAATGACCAAATATGGTGGAATGATATTCAGATGTGCTTTTTGGCTGTCGCTGTAGAGGGTTTGGCTATATCTGGAAGATCAAGGGAGCACTTTTAAAAGAGAGGGAAAGAGCAAAAATATTCAACATTTTATCTATTGCATAACTGGTTAAATGTCAAGGCAAAACCTTACAGGGCTGCAGTACAATGCCTATAAACTATGTACCAAGTGGCACTGTAAATGAAATAATGCAGTAGTCTTTGTTTTCAATAGTTCAAATAAATTCATCTCAGGTATCTTTCTAAATGGCTTTTCATTTTCTCCTCCTCTTTTGTCAATAAAGAGGGTCAATAAAACTCCCTCGCTCCCTCCCTCTCTCTCTCCCTCCCTCTCTCTCTCTCTCCCTCCCTCTCTCTCTCCCTCGCTCGCTGCCACCCTCCCTGTCCCCATGTAGCACTCTGCTAAGGGACGTGAGGCCTGTGTACTCCAGTTCATTCCTGGTGAGAAGTGCTCTGACTT
The DNA here is from genome assembly GCA_020368025.1 of Brachyhypopomus occidentalis. Classification (NCBI taxonomy): domain Eukaryota; kingdom Metazoa; phylum Chordata; class Actinopteri; order Gymnotiformes; family Hypopomidae; genus Brachyhypopomus; species Brachyhypopomus occidentalis. The sequence goes on along the minus strand of JAGXOD010000082.1, from coordinate 5,692,539 downwards.
TCTGCCATTGTGTATGTGATATGTGGGATCTGAGGCGGCGTTACACTCTGCTGTGGCGTTCTCTTTACACGCCCTCATTCCCTGAATTTCATGGTTAGGACTGTGATGGAATTTGGGGTTTTCCTGAGAGGCAAGAAGGCTTTGCAAAGTGTAAAGAAAATATCTGATAGGTAGGCACATACATTTCCATAGCTGTCATAATGAGGTGGCAGAAAATGAGAAAGTATTAATATTATTGCTGTTATTGTTGCTAAAAAGCAAACATTCAGAGAGATTAGTTGTAATTATTTTTAGTTGACAAAAAGTCCTTTTTTAAAATATATTTTCCCTCTATAGGGATATCTATAGTGTTTTTCCATTTTCTCTCTATAGGGCAAAATGAGCCTCGAAACAAGATTCAAGAGGAAACATTTAAGGAGAGAAATAATTTGAATATGTGCAGATAGGCTATGACTCATGGCTGCAATGCAGTTTTTTAGCATAACGTTACCTAGCCAAGCCGCTGTTTCTCCTGCCTCCCCTTAGTTACCAGTAAGTGGATGATTCATTGTAAGATTTTTCCAGCTAATTCCAAAATGGATGGACGGATGGATTAATGGGTGAGCAGTCTGGATAGGTATTTATTCCTGGGGGATTTTTATTGCCCAAATATTTTCACTGACAGCAGATGTACTGCCACTGTTCTTGCTTTGCGGTACCTGAGTATCCTTGTTTTTTACATAGCGACTTCATTATTTTAATATTTTCTTATCTCTGTTATTACTTGTTATTATTTTCAGACCTGTGTTATTTCTACTGTTGGACTATGATTTCTGAGTTAATTGCAAGCCTCTTTTGTCCTGACCGCATGGCTATGCAACCTATGAGCTTATTTACAAATAATCTCACTCAGGTGTCACATTAAAGTGCACTGGCAATATAACTGCAATGATATAATAATTACATTTACATTTGCAACACAAGGCAAACAACTGTAACAACTGAACAACACTGAAATAATCAGTCAGGATGCTGACATCTGAGACAGTCACAAATAAACTCTTCTCTTTAATTGAGTTCAGCAGTGTTTTTCCAAAAAGCACGAGATGGTTGAAGTTATGATATAGCAAACGTTTTCAAGTGGAGGGATATTGGAATGCTCCATCTAACTCTGAAGGTGAACACTTAGCAGGAATTTACAAGATATTCACACAGCCTGATGGCCACATGCTTTTAATTCTGGAGAGAGCACACACACACACACACACACACATAAAAAAACCTGCTCAAACTATTTGAATAATTTTGTCTAGATGTACAGCTTCTACTCATTTGAGTATTTATCGTAAAATATGCAATTCAAATGGCATGCTTTCTCGTATCATTTTATTGCTTTGTGTCTGTTAAAACGACATCTGTATGGTGTTCTCTTGACAACAACAGGTTTCAGTTACAATGAGCAGTGCAGTCATACATTAAAGCGTGCTCGGGAAATAACAGACACGTCTTAGCTGGAACATTGAATGACAGCAGCTCTGCACTGGAGATCCAGTCCCTGTACACCAGATTTCCACTGTGTGCCACTGTGGAACGTTTTAATGAGGAACAGCTTATTTAGTAAACATGTTTATTCACCCGTTAGTAATGTTAGCTTAGTTACAGTTACAGGCAAAGCTCAAACAACAGTGCAGTCTTGCCTGCAAAAAATACAAACATGCTATGTAACACACTGTGGGTTATGTTAAGATACCACCATGCCATAGTGTTTAGAAAGGACTTTTGCCCCATGACAAGATGAAGACATTTCTTATTAGCAAAAGCATAAAAAGAGCTATGTATTTCTTGGTGAGTTCAGTGTTTTTTTATAACACACAGGAGTGAGATAAAATGAGCTAAAAATACATCCAGTGCATGACATTTAACCTTCTGAATAAAAAAAAGCAGCTCTCCATGCCATGTCTGTGGTTAGGGTCTTGGCTTCTCAGAGTTTCTAATGCTCCATGTTGCATAATTCAGTGCTGATTCATAGCTCCAGGCTGTTAGCCCTGTTGGTCTCTCTGGCTCTAAAGGCCTGTGCAGCAAAAGCTGTGTGGGGAGGAAGTGTAGTTCAGGGCTAGACCACACCCCCTCCCCACCCCACCCCACCACACCCCATCCTGACCCACACCATCTCCAAGCAGGAACATCGCGATCGCCTGGTCTTATAAGATATATGTTTCACATAAGACCACTATGACAACTAGCTAAACCTTTGTGCTAAGCTATTACAGTCTCTGGGGTCAGCAGAGACCGTAATGGTTAGAAGCATTTTTGTAACGACGGGTGTACCGGCAGGTACACACCTCGTTGTAAAAGTAGTAAGAAACGAACCCAAGCGCCGTTTAACCATGAACCAAAAGAACGCTGGTAGAAAGGAACAAAAGATTAAAGACTAGGCAGCACCTACGCTGAATACACAGAACTTAGGCTCACCGTAAAAGTACGGGATGATAGATAAATAAAAGAAAATAAAGAGAACGTGGACACAGTCAACACGCGACAAACGAAACTTAGAATGCCAGGGGAAACGCTGGCTGCAGGCAAAACCGCCGCAGTAACAAAAAAACCCTTCCCAAAAATAAATAATGATAGGAAGTAAACTAGTAGGGGGAAAACTTGAGGATGGCCAGAAAGTGGCGAAGGAGATAGACACTCGAATAAGTACAGGAGAGCGGGAGGAGAAAAAGGTAAGAGGCACCTTTTTCTCTGTAACGCAACACCGAGACTTTCCAGAGTAAGAGAAGGCTGAGAACGTGAAGGCGAGAGACCAAAACGATTCAGCAGTGATTCGTTTCACAAGCCATCTTAAATAGGGCTACAGACGGCTGAAACGAATCACTGCTGATTACTCGGGTTAAGTCTGGGACTAACCCGAGTGCCTCTAGAGGCTATAGGGGGAACCGCGTCCAGGATAGGACTGACACGACTGTCCCTAGCGGCGACAGGTGGAACGGCGCCAGAGGCAGGACTGTCACGACTGCCTCTAGTGGTGACAGGGGTAGCGGTGTGAGAGTCAGCCCTGACAGAGCCCCCCCTCCTAGGCCCGAGACCACGCGGGGCCCAGGGCGACAGCCCTGTCGCGCCGAAAATCGCGGATAAGGGATGGATCTAAGACGCGAGACGCGGGGACCCATAGCCCCCATAGCCCAGCCAGTCCACGAGGAACTGCACCCGACCCCGAACTCGGCGTTCGTCCATTATCCGGTTTACAGTGTAAGCCGGACCCCCATCAATCATACGGGCCCAGGCGGAGCCCGGGGCAAGGCACAGAGAACGGGCCGGAGGCGGGAGACATGAAAGACGGGTGGACCCTCATAGACGGCGGGAGACGAACCGGTAAGTAACGGGATTAATTTTCTTATCCACCCTGAATGGACCCAGATAGCGAGGGGCCAGCTTCCTGGTCCCACCTCGACAGGTAAGTCTTTGGCCGACAACCAGACCCGCTGACCGGCACGAAATGAGAGAGCGGGGAGACGGTGTTTATCTGCATTGCGGCAGTATCTAGCAGAAGCGGACACAAGAGCCCGGGCGGGCCTTCCGCCACGCCAAGCGGCAACGCCGCACAAGGGCCCGGCACCGGGACAGCTACTTCGGCCTCCTGGTCAGTGAACATGGGAGGGGCGTACCCATAGAGACACTCGAAGGGGGACATGCCCAGGGCAGAATGCCATAAGGTGTTGTGGGCGTACTCAGCCCATAAGAGCTGGTCAGACCAGGAGGACGGGTTAGAAGACGCCAGGCACCGGAGGGTCTGCTCCAGATCCTGGTTAGTTCTTTCCGTCTGGCCGTTAGTTTGAGGGTGAAAACCCGACGACAGGCTAGCCGAGGCGCCCAATAAGCTCAGGAAGGCACCCCAGAACTGACTAGTGAATTGCGGCCCTCTATCAGACACCACGTCAGATGGAAAACCGTGGTGACGGACGATGTTATGAAGGAGTAGCGAGGCCGTGTCACGTGCTGAGGGGAGCTTAGGTAAGGCTAAGAATCTAGCCATTTTAGAAAATCGGTCCACAATTACCAGGATAACGGTGTTACCCCGTGACGGGGGCAGACCGGTAACAAAATCCAGGGCCACGTGAGACCAGGGCCTGGACGGAATAGGGAGAGGCCGTAGCAGTCCAGATGGTTTAGCATGGGGAGTCTTGTTACGAGCGCATGTTCTCACAAGCGGCCACATAAGCCCCTACCTCCTGCTCCATACCCGACCACCAGAAACGACGCTGCAGGAGTTCGAGCGTACGTCGCGCCCCCAGGGTGGGCAGCGAAAGGAGAGTCATGACCCCACTCAAGCACCTTTTTTCTCATAGGCGGGTGGACGTACAACCGACCAGGAGGAACCCCACTAGGCCCCGGATCACGTGTAAGCGAGCGCTTGACCGCGGCCTCCACCTCCCACTGGATAGGAGCTATAATCCGGGAGGAGGGTAAAACCGTACGAGGTTCCGCCAGATCAGTAGGAGCTTCCCACTGTCGCGACAAAGCGTCAGGTTTAACGTTTTTGGTGCCAGGACGATAGGAGAGAGTGAAATCGAACCGGGAAAAAAATAAAGACCACCTGGCCTGCCTGGGGTTGAGGCGTTTGGCCTGCTGAAGATAGGACAGGTTCTTATGGTCGGTCCAGACCAAAAACGGATGTTTAGACCCCTCCAACCAATGTCTCCATTCCGCTAGGGCCAGTTTCACCGCTAGTAACTCCTTATCTCCCACATCATAGTTTCTCTCAGCAGGTGTCATGCGGTGAGAGAAGTACGCACACGGGTGCAGCTTCAGGGGAGTGCCTGAGCGTTGGGACAGGACGGCGCCAACACCGTAGTCGGAGGCGTCGACCTCCACTATGAATGGTAGGTCAGGATTGGGCATTCGCAAGATGGGTTCGGAGGTGAACTGGTCCTGCTTATCGAACGCCTGTTGGGCCGAGGGGGACCACACGAAAGGACCCTGAGTCTTCTTAGTGAGCTCTGTGAGTGGGACAGCAACAGAGCTAAACCCTTTGATAAAACGCCGATAGAAGTTGGCAAACCCTAAAACCGCTGGACTTGGCGTAGAGAAGTAGGGGTAGGCCACTGGGCGACAGCTCGGACTTTGGACGGGTCCATGGATAACGCGTTGGGAGCTACCTTGTACCCTAGAAAAGTCACTTCCTGGACGTGAAACATTGACTTCTCTAGCTTAACATAAAGGTGATTGTCGTGCAGGAGTTGGAGAACTCGTCGCACGTGCTGGATGTGGTCGGACAGAGAATCACTGTAAATGAGTATGTCGTCCAGGTACACAAAGGCATATCTATCTAGGGCCTCCCTGAGAGTCTCGTTAATAAAACGCTGAAAAACCGCGGGGGCGTTCATTAAACCAAAAGGCATGACCAAATACTCGTAGTGGCCGGACGGGGTGATGAACGCGGTCTTCCATTCATCACCCTCTTTAACACGAACCAAGTTGTAAGCGCTACGAAGATCTAGCTTAGTAAAGATGGTGGCCTTTTGTAAGGCTTCGAATGCGGTAGCCATGAGAGGCAAAGGATGACGATCCTTGATGGTCACTTTATTGAGGCCACGATAATCTATGCAGGGTCTCAACCCACCATCCTTCTTTCCTACAAAAAAGAACCCTGCACCAGCGGGGGAGTTAGAAGGACGTATGAAACCCGCCGCGAGGGCCTCCTTGATATAGTCGTCCATAGCTTTCCGCTCAGTAGCCGCCAACGAGAAGAGACGACCCCTAGGAGGACTAGCTCCAGGTTGTAACTCGATAGCAATATCGTAGGCTCTGTGAGGAGGGAGAAAGCCTGCCTTTTGCTTACTAAATACCTCACTAAGGTCGTGATAATGCGCCGGGACGTGCGTGAGGTCTACGTGTTCGTGGGAAGGATTAGCGGTAGAACTGGGTTTGAGCGTCAAGCAGGTCTCCTTACAGAGACTGCCCCATTCTCTGACCGTCGTGCGCGATAGCCAGTCAATACTAGGGTTATGTCGTTGTAGCCACGGAAACCCCAGGATGAGACGCATTTGGGGGCGCGAATGACATAAAATGTGATCTGCTCAGAGTGTCCCCCCTATACTCATTTCTATAGGAACGGTCTGTTGGGATACCGCCCCTGAACTCAGACTCCGTCCATCAACCGCGGTAACGGGAAGAGGATTGTCCAGATCGATTAAGGGGATGCCCAGTTCCTCAACAAGAGCTGTGTCAATGAAACTGGCAGCCGCGCCAGAATCCACCACCGCCATCATACGTCTCTTTTCAGACCCTCCCCAAGTCAGAGAGACGTGAACTCGTAGACCATTATCCGGAGGTTTTGTAGTAGAACCCGCCAGGACCTCCGTACTCACTGGCGGGCGTCCTTTTTCCCCTGAAGTTCAGGACATTTGGACAACTGATGGTCTTTCTCTCCACAATAAAGGCACCTACCCTCTCTGAGACGAGTCTGCCTCTCAGAGCGTGACAATCGGGCATGGCCAATCTGCATAGGTTCGTGCTCCTGGGTGACCTGCGAGTGGGGTTACCGGAGGAGTAACCTCGCGGTTCCTTCTAGCACATCTACGCCGCGGCCGGGCGATTATCTAAGCGCACCGTGAGGGCGATAAGCTCGTCAAGATCGGACGTAGGATCGCGAAGCGCCAGCTCATCTTTCAGTTCTTCAGATAAGCCTTCTTGATAGACCGCCATAAGAGCCTCTGTGTCCCACCCACTTTCTGCGGCCAAAGTTCTAAAGTCTAGGGAGTATTGGGCCACTGTGGATCTACCTTGTCGTAACCGCAGTAACCGTGGACCAACCACCCCTCCAGATGACGGATGATAGAACGCATGCCTCATAGCACTAGCAAACTGCTCGTAGGGAGGAGCATATTTGCGCTTTTGACTTTCCCAGATCGGTGTGGCCCAGGCTAATGCTTTATCTTGAAGAAGTGTCACTACGTAGGCTACTTTAGCGCTGCTCAGTGGGAAAACGTGATGGCTGTTGTTCAAATACTAAAGAGCATTGTAATAAAAAACCCCGGCATCCATCAGGATCACCGAATAACGCGCTGGGGGGGTAAGGCCAATTCATGGTGACTCGGGACCGGAGGCACTACAGCAGGACTGACAGAGGGCTGAGGTAAGTCACTTAAAACTTGTACCGTGCTCGAGACCGTATTTATTTGTTCCATGATCTGGCGAAGCATCTGCTCATGGTTACCTAATCTTTGTCCCTGAGCGACTATCGCAGCTGTCAAGGCTGCCATGTTTGGTTGCTCGGCTGGATTCATCTTTTAGGCTGAATCGTTTGTAACGACGGGTGTACCGGCAGGTACACACCTCGTTGTAAAAGTAGTAAGAAACGAACCCAAGCGCCGTTTAACCATGAACCAAAAGAACGCTGGTAGAAAGGAACAAAAGATTAAAGACTAGGCAGCACCTACGCTGAATACACAGAACTTAGGCTCACCGTAAAAGTACGGGATGATAGATAAATAAAAGAAAATAAAGAGAACGTGGACACAGTCAACACGCGACAAACGAAACTTAGAATGCCAGGGGAAAACGCTGGCTGCAGGCAAAACCGCCGCAGTAACAAAAAACCCTTCCTAAAAATAATAAATGATAGGAAATAAACTAGTAGGGGGAAAACTTGAGGATGGCCAGAAAGTGGCGAAGGAGATAGATACTCGAATAAGTACAGGAGAGCGGGAAGGAGAAAAAGGTGGAGAAGCACCTTTTCTCTGTAACGCAACACCGAGACTTTCCAGAGTAAGAGAAGGCTGAGAACGTGAAGGCGAGAGACCAAAACGATTCAGCAGTGATTCGTTTCACAAGCCATCTTAAATAGGGCTACAGACGGCTGAAACGAATCACTGCTGATTACTCGGGTTAAGTCTGGGACTAACCCGAGTGCCTCTAGAGGCTATAGGGGGAACCGCGTCCAGGATAGGACTGACACGACTGTCCCTAGCGGCGACAGGTGGAACGGCGCCAGAGGCAGGACTGTCACGACTGCCTCTAGTGGTGACAGGGGTAGCGGTGTGAGAGTCAGCCCTGACATATACTACATGCTCCTCCCAGAGATGCTGACCAATAGGCAAATAAGGAATTTCAACCATAAAAGTTTAATTTTAGTCATTTGAACCAGCAAACCTAAAAGTAATACCCATAATCAATGTGGCTAAAAACAGTATAGATACCACAATGTATGTGTTTTACCATGGAACCCAAATCAGCCCTAAGCTTTCTCCATTGGCTAGTCTCACTTGTTCTCTCAGATTACCAGTGACATGCTGGAACGCTAACCGTAATTGAGACCGTTAACAGTGCTCAATATTGACTGACAGTGCTGGGAGAGATGGCATCTGTGGAAGGGAGATTTGCACAGGCACTAAATTTACCCCTAACGCAGGGGAAAAGGATGTGCATGGCAACCTGCACGATGAGCCGAACTGTGCTTGAATGGCTGCATGGAAAGTCCAGAGTGTGTTGTTGGTATGGTTTCACTTTAAGTGTACAGAGCAGTGTTTACAGCAGGCGGCTGAGGCCTCTTGCTTGTAATTTTCTTTATTGAAATAACAGATCACGATGTCCCTGTTCTGGGACTGAGGTGCAGGGTACGTTCGCAGTTTGGTGAGTTAACCCTTGTCTGGGGAGCAGAGAGCAGCTGCCCCTGGCACTCAATAACACTCTCAGCTCAGCATCCATGTCTCTCTGGGAGTTCTCAGTGGTGAGGGGCAGCTGTGTTTGCCATTTTTACATGCACTGCCTACAGGCACATTGATTGCTGGTACAAACACAGCCGTTGCTTTGCCTCTACAACAACAGACCACAACTGTGCTGTGTGGTAGAGTCAGTAGGTTGATGGTTACAGACAGTCACTGTTTATAAAAATCCATATTCTCATAACTATGAGTTGGCATTTACTTTTTTGTGCTGTTATGACAGTTCTATAACGTTCTAATAGACAAAAATGGTGATTCATACAAAGCACTTTTTGTTGTCTTTACAAATGCTGCTTCTCCACAGTCACTAGTATATGAACTTAACTGAGATCATCTGTTACTTGAATGGAGCATATTTTGGAGAAGGCAGTTCATCAGCATACCAAAGAGATTAATGTGTCAAATGCTACAGTATAAGGGCAAAATCCACTGTCACATCTGCACTATACTATCTATGCACCTGCGTACAGATTTTGGAATATCTGAATCTGTGCTTTGGGCTCACAGCTGTGAATCTGTGCATCTCTTATCAAACATGGTGGGTTCCATTAGGTGGCACATGCCATCTGCATAATTCGTGAGAGAAAATTTGATAAATTGAATTATTTTACAGCCTAACCAGCTCAAATTTTCCATGTAATTGATTTCTCCATCGAAAAAAAAAATCCTCTGACTAAGTTCTGTTCTTACTTACTTTTTCACTCAAAGAACACTTTAATTCAGTGGTTTGTCATCGGTGCCTGTTTCAATAGCTGTTCTCTTGTTTCTTGCTGAAATGAGTTACGACCCAATCAAAGTCCGATTGTGTTAGTGGGGTATTTACCCCACCAATCAGCTCCCCACCTTCCTCTTTTAAGCTCTCAAAGGTTTGGGTGTCACATTCATCCAATATTTACGACAATTTTAGCACAAGGCTTCCCCACAGAAATGCTATACCAATTGATCAAAACCCCATTGGCGGGGCCTCCCAACAAGGCCCTTTGACGCAGACGGTGCTCTTTAGCAGGATCTCCACCTGTCACAGTTGCCCGGAGTAAGTCCCGCGAGGAGAGTGCTGCTTTTATGAGCACACCACGCTGCATTATAAGAAGAGGCTATTTAAGTCTGGATGGTTGGCAAGGAGCTCTAAGTAGGGGCTTAGGAACTAAAGTTAGACAAGGCCAGAGAGCTGGGAGAGCACGAGAGACTTTGCTTAAAGAGCACAGAGTGGCAGTGGTGGTAACTGCCCATTTGCCTGTTGTTCTTCTACATATTTTCCAGACTTTATGATGCCTGGATCATAAGTAAATGTATTCAATGTTCCACGGAACATCCGAGGGTTGTAAAGAATAACAAACTGTGTTTTGAAAATGTTTTAAACCATACACACTTGCTAATGCTTAGCCATGATGTGCAGCTGACGTGTACTCTACATGCGGTTAAACATGTCAAACACTGCAGACCACTGTGACACGTAGCCCTAGTGTGGGTAGATTAGGGCTACTTGTGGAGGTTGCATGCAGAACTAAAGCTGTAGTTAAACCTCCTGAGCGCAAATCATTTACACTGTTTCAATTAATGAATCAGTGTAAATATTTGCTCAGTGTCCACACCAGAAACCGCCTGGTCCCATATAGAATCATACATGGACAAATTAGCACAAAGACTGGAGGAATATTCAGGCTACATTTCCCGAAACCAATTCTTGAATTTATTATAGTAATTTCTAAACATGGCAGCATATGGTCTGCAATGCATTTTGTAAAATTCTCAGTATGTGGGTCATTTATTTTGATGGCTGTGGAATGTCTCATTCAATTCATGAACTTCCTTCTAGCCTTTGAAAAGTTAAAAGTGCAAATGTTGTGAAAACAGCAACTTGTCACTCATTCAATTCAGTGGCATTAACCTGGGTTAACAGGGTAAGTTAATAAAGGATCCACAGGAATATACTTTAAGGGCAGAGATTGATGACTGAAGAACTTATTGTAATGAATCGATCAAACAACAATCACACCCAGAATGCACACAGGTCTTGTACAGCAGTATAGTCACATGACCTATGGGGCGTTTAGAATATTATTTACATTAACATTTACACTTAGGGCATTTCGCAGACACTCTTATCCAGAGTGACTTAGAAAGTGCTTTGCAATTGTTCACAGAATGCATCCTAGATAGCAGTGTAGAATTAAACATACCCTTGATCCAGACTACTAGTAAACTGCAGGAATCAATGTCATTACCCAGTATTATGAGTGCATGCCTAATTATTCCCAAAGAAGTGCGACCACTATGTAACAGTTTCATGTGGCCTTCTTCAATGTTTTTGAATAAGTCTTAGTGTTAATATTAACTTATCAGTTTGTCTAATACAGCTTAGAGCACAGAGGGATTTGACTTTTGATGTGAGCTTCAGAGCAATGGCTGATGGCTCAGAGCCAAAAATACATGTTTGTAATAAAAACTTTAAAAAAGATCAAATATCAAATATTCTGAAACATACTAATACAATAATATCAAATATAAATATGCAAATCAAATATTATGCTATATTGTATTTATAAGATCAAAATGACAAATTTCCCATGACATTAAACAAGAAAAACAGAAATCTGGATCAAAATCAGTTTAGTGATACAAAAAACATGTCATGCATAAATTCTCTAAAACACATTATTACAAAGATCCGAGCAACTGATTACCATCATGTTAAATTAGTATGTCAAGGTCTCAGTGGATTAGAGCACACAGGTTTCAGACTCACTAGGAAACTATGACAAACGGGTACAAACACCATGATAACACGTGATCTGTATGAAAAAAAAAATTAGATCATCTAATTTTTTTCATTGGATTTTAATTTTACAGTTTCTGACTTGGCTACTTTTTAAATATGATCAGTTTCCAGCGATGTGTAAGACGTTCTCCCAGCAGATGCAGCAGATGCACTTTCTTCATCGCTGAGAACATTAGCATGTTCTGTTGACTGCAAGGGGGGGATTTCATAATCCTTCCATGGATACTGTCAAGAGGAACAAAGGGTTCAGGGTTGTTTCCCCAGTCATGTCTTAGTCTGTAGTGCTGTACACTCGTTGGCAAAGACTTTTTTAGCATCTTTGTCCATCTGTTAACTGTTACATCAGCTTGTATTAAGATTCAATACAAAGTCCCATTGTTTTCCTTGTTTTTCTGTATTTTCTTTATTTATATGACGCATAATACCATCTACAGCTTATGCGTCATGACCACAACTAATTCTTTAAAGTAAATTATGGGTTATTTAATCTTGATTTGGAATCCATTCACCAACACGATGTCTGTAATGTCTTTGTCTACATGTATTATTATGTGTGCTTAGGCATGAAACGTACACTTTGAAGAAATATTGTTAGAATCCTTTGAAACATCATTTTTTCCTTATTTCTATCATTGCACAAAATGTCTTAAGAGTGCTGTTATGGAGAAAGGAACACAACAGCTGTCCAAAGTTGTAAATCCTGATCATATTATTACTGTTGTGCAATATAGATAGAAGTGAATTAGAGCTAAAGCATGGTGGTGGATAATAAATTGTGTTGGTACCTCATATACTTAATGTCACATGTTATTACAACACTACCATACTGGTCACAGAGTTCTCATACTATTATGTAACATGTATTATAGTTTCATTTATGTGGAAAAAGTAAGTCTTGGAATCCATGATTTTTTTGTTTATTATTGCTTAAGTAAAACAAAGAGCATATTTAGAAATGACAAAAAAGTTGTATTTCTGTTTTCTGTCTTGTCACTGACCCTTCAGTGATTCATTAATTGTTTTACCAGCAGAAGAAGCTCAGAACAGTGCTACATTTCTGGATCTCCCTCTAGAAGCATACTCCACTGACTCTACCTGAGCATGTGGGCTAAGCAACACAGAGCAACACACTCTTTCCTGTCCAGTTTCCTCTGACTACTGCAGATCTATAGCACCTGTCCGCTCACCACGAACCAATACGATTACGTTCCAGGTCTTCCCACATTAGGCCCACTGAACTGCAGCCACGGACCCCCACACGGTTACATCAAAACACGACCAGTGCAGATGGGCCTTAATGGTCGTCACTCACATTTAAGATGGCTGTCATTGAACATCGGCTTCTGTGTCAGGAAGATGTAAATGCAGTTGAAGCACTAATGATGTTGTATTTTCATTGGCAGTAAGTAATTAATACATCCCATACACAATTCCTCACCATGTGACAGGTAAAATGTACCTGTTTGCACCATAAATGGCTGAGTGACATTTGTACATGATGTTTGGGGAGGGTGGGTGAGTGGGTGGGTTCTGTTCATGACACCAGAGACACTTCACCCAGCTGTTCATGGTCTTCTAGATGTATCTACAGGGCAGACCAACCTATGTCAGCACAGACTGGAATGGATAGTGAAGGTGCCACAGTCAGGTAGATTTAATCAGAGCATAATTAGAATGATCAGACCCAGGGGATTCCTCACTATATCAGACTATCAGACTGTTGCATTGCAGGCAGTCAAGACAACAAGCAAAGCGCTGTGGTTTTGTGTAATTGTAATTGTTGTGTAATTGTGGAAGTCTAATGATTGTCAGTTAGGAGCTTGAATATGTAATAATCTCTACTAAGACAGTAAAATTTATAAGAATCAATTGCAATTTAGGACATCCTTACAATAAACTACAGCAACTGCTAAGCTTTTATTTTTTTAATATGATTACCGGGGCCTCAGGAAACCCTGGCAGACAGTCTGATTAAACGTTTCTGCTTTCACTTCAGAGTGGCTAAACTTTGCGTTGCAAGGCACAAATAAAACTTGAATCCAAGTTGGGCTGCAACAAGTGGAGTGTTTTCAATGGCCAGTGCAATGAGCCAAACTCATTGTTTATTACTGATGCATAGTGTAATACAATGGCAGAGCTGTTTGAACACCTTAATAAGTGTTTTCATGTTTCCACTGGTCTTTGCTCTGTAGAATTGAATATTTTAATAGCTACGTATAGTTGCTCTCACCATTTATTTCCATTGCTTGTGAAATTCTTTGAAAACAACCCTTCAAATACATAATATTCACATTATTAGAATAGCATAAAAACTGACAGTAGGCTGCTTCATGACAGTAAAAGGAATATACTTGAATAGCAGCCTTTTGATTAACCTACTTCTTTCAAATGTTCATATTCGTTTACAGATGCATTGTACGAATCTACTCGTACGAATTGTTGCTCCCGATTTAACATACAATCCAGTAGGATGACAAGGCCCATCCTAAAAGATCAGCAAGCGGTATGTATGAATTATTAGATCATTAACCATAAGACCAACATGGAATTTTATTCGTAGACTCGAGAATTCCAAGTGTGGTAAGAATGTTACTCTTCATCGAACAAGCACCTATTTAACACGTGTTCACTCGTTATGCGTTCAAATCACTTGTGTAAAGAACATTTAATTATGGCAATTAATTGTATAAAATCGAAAATAATTCGAAGACGTTCCCAATCGTCTTTAAGGTACTGTTTCTTTAAGCCTCCAAGGGGCGGGAAAATCTGTCAAACTCGACTTGTTCAACTAGGGGGAATCCAGGGGCGAAACTTGAGCGCTCTCGCTTGTAGCGCTGCTGCCGTGACTAGTTGCTGTCATAGCTCAAAGGTGGCGGTTGACTTCCACACATCAGTGTCGTATTTGCATAATTCGACATTACTCGACGTTTGTGCTTCACGACACAGCAGCATTACTATGCAGCATTTGTCATTTGAAGCAGGTTGTGTAGGGGACTTAGTGTAATATTCTCTGTTACGCTTGTTTTAACAGCAGTAAGTGGATTCTGTAGTGATACTAGATTGGATTTCAGACGTTTTGCTGAAAATAATTGGCTAACAATTGTGACTTAATTGAACGTGTAGCAGTATACGAAGAATTCTCGAAGAAGGCGACATTGGCATTACTATTGCACTGGAGCAGATAGAATCGGTAAGTGTTTTCTAACGCATTTGCTGTTTCCTTTGACATCAGCGAGATAACCCGCCATTCAAATATTATAACATCAGTTAGATAACAAGCAAAGCATCTTTACAAGTGCGCTCTTGGACACAATACTCGGTCCTTTCGATCTCAATGAATGTGTGACATGCCGTTCCTATCTATAAATCTACTATTGTAGTCACTCAGAGACATTATATGTTTATAAATAGGTTTCACATTATATATATATATATATATATATATATATATATATATACACACACACGTATATATTCATATTATATGTTTAAACGCTCATGCAGTAAAATCCTTTTTTATGTTTTTTTTTGGTTTCTTGACTTCGGTTTAGCCTTATGAATGTTTCATAATCTTGAATTACCGTAAAACTAGCAACAAATGATGAATGTTGCACTTCCAGTTGGCTCATAACTATAAACTATGCTATCAACGGATACAATGTTGTGAATCAGGTTTTGTTGGTTCTACATTTTTAAGCAAACTCCTAAAGCCTACAGTAGATTCATATTAACGCTCTTCTTAAAAGTGCAACTGAGGTAAAGCGCTGTGGAAGCGCGAGGCGGACCGGGGTTATTCTCACCTGCACTTAGATTAGAAATATAGATAAGTCAATACACAGTTAAATGTTTCCACGGGCCTTTTAAGGTCTTTGTTAGGATGTTGTGTAGTTAAACCTTCTGTACAAAGCATTCGCATTCGCAAAGCACTCTGTTCAGGTGTATGTGTGTTTAGGGGGGTAAATATCTTTTTATTTATTATAAAAGATAATTTATTACAATGAATATAATATTAAATAAAACATAAAACATTAAATCAATATTTGACTCTGGGGCAATGATGGAGAGATATGTGGGAAGATCATCCTTGTGTTGAGGCCATGTGTCTAAGTTTACTGTCAACACTGCATCTGTCAAGTTCTGTTGGTTCTGCCAGAACAGTCCAGAGCTAAAGGTCCTCCCTATTTTAGAGGTGAGGGGAACAACAGTGCGTAGTGCTGTAGCTACGTCAGGTTAGAATAGCTTACTAAAAATGAGTTTCGACGATAACACAAAGCCGCCGATTCTATAAATATGTTGATTAAAGGACTGATCTGTCATCAGCTTCATATCTTTAGAAACATCAGTGAGTGAGTGTAAATAAACCCTTTCTAGGCTTTTAACAGGAAACCCCTGTGTGGTCCATCCTGTGAAATTACAGTGCTTTTTATAAAATGAAGGCTTAGTGTAGTGCATTGCACTCCTCCAAGACCATTAACATCAATTCATCACGATTCTCCAAATAAAAGTGAGTGCCGAATGCCTGCCCCCTAGCCCGAATGGTCCAGACAACTCTGTTTGACCCTGCGGATCCCGTAGAGAAATTAGTGGTCCAACTGTAATCTGTTTACGTGCCTTGAAATTATATCTACAATGGGGGGCTGAGTGAAGTTTGCCCACATCTGCTCTGTGTTTATAAAAGTGGTGGTTGTTTTGACCAATGATAATGCTGCTATTGCCCGGTTTGCGTTGTGCGGTGACCCAGGCCTTGATTTCTGGATCTCCCTCTAGCAGCAAACACCACTGACTCTACCTGAGCATGTGAGCTAAGCAACACAGAGCAACACACTCTATCCTGTCCAGTTTCCTCTGACTACTGCAGTCAGTTTGCCTTCAAGTGCCCAGCATCTATAGCACCTGTCCGCTCACCACGAACCAATACGATTACGTTCCAGGTCTTCCCACATTAGGCCCACTGAACTGCAGCCACAGACCCCACACGGTTACATCAAAACACGACCAGTGCAGGCCTTGATGACAGAGCAGCTGATTGACCGGTGGGTCCGTAGTGCTTCCATATCGGGTGTCTCCACCATTGTTTGCATCAACTTTCACCCTCTCAATCGAACAGGCGATGAGGCTTGAGCCACAGATGCCATTTTGGGGAGGTGTGTGTTGATGCATGCCTGCCGATAGTAAAGGTAGAACGTGTGGGGACGTGAGAGTGATGCTGGAGGAAAGAATGGATGTGTGTGTTATGAAGGTGCAGCAGCAGCACAGGTGACTGAGATCCTGATGATTATATGTTGTGGCAATCGTTACACGTTGAAGACAGGTGCTCTGGTCCGATTCTACTGCGAACTGTTTCTACAGCTTTCAAAAAGAATCTCACAAATTCCCCCCAGAAAATTGCATCTTCTCCAACAAAATGACACAATGACCATCCATCATCTTGTCTACAGTTAATGTACAGGGACACTGAAAAAAGGAAGATGGTACTATTGACCTTAAAGCTGTACAGTGTGTACAGTACTGTTAGTGTGGAACCAATGTCAACATCTCAGTTGAGTAAAGTCATTTATATATTTTTTTAAGTGTTTTCGTGTTCATTCACATCAATATTACATATTATTTTCCTGACAAATTATGTGAAACACTATATGTGTGCTAATGTTGGCTGTTTCTTTACTGCAGTTTTTGGACATTTCTTACACAGCATGTAAAACTGGCTTTGGAAAACCCCAACGGCAAATCTGTTATGTTACTCGGCAGGTGAAAAACATAAATTCTTTCACAGTCTGCCTGAACTGCACAATGGGAGCAGAGTTAGTTTCATTTCTTTGTCACAGTAACTGGAAGCGAAAAGTTAAAAGCACCTTGGGTTCGTCTCCATGTGGAAGTGCAGTGCACCTTTGAACTCGGTTCAGAACATTCACACAGTAGAAGGCAGTAAGCCTCCTGTCTGAGTCTGCAGGAAATTACAGCAGGGCAGCCAAAAGCAACAGCCGCCCAAAATGAAGGAAGCTGGGACTTCATAAACGGCTAGGATACATTTCACTGTGCATAGAAATAGGAGGGATGCACTTCAGCCCCTATGTGTATGGAGCAAAGATGGCATGTTGGCTTTTAATGAGCGGGCTGCTGTTTCGTCTTCACTAACCTGCCCACGGGACTCCTACCATCACCTGTACTGATCAAATATTGTAAGCCCCCGGAGGGCTATGGTCATAGGTGTGAGCCCCACACACCTGCATATGAACAATGGCTGAAAAAGTTGTCAATGATTCATTTTCTATTTCCATGGGACCTTCACGGATTACTGAATAGAAGCAGTGCAGATGGATCTGTCTGAGAGGTGGTTTGGAGAAATGAGGAATGACCCTAACCCTGACAACAACGTAATCCCAGAAAGTCAAAGTTATGGAGAAGAAAAGCAAAACTTTTGTTTTAAATTTTGTTTTAAATGTTATTCTTCTAAGCTACTGATCCAGACCCTGGCTATTTGGAAAACGTCTTCAGTGAAAGAAACTTCATCAAGAATCAGCTGTAGCTGTGGACATATTTATTAGCATGGGAAATGATGATGCTCAGTATGATTTAAATCAACAGATTTATTCAGCAGTTTCAATGCATTTAATGTTTGATTTATTTTTAGCTGTCTGTGAGTCAAAAGGGACTAAATGGCCAATGGTGAATAATTGTTTTTGCTAGCAGTGTCAGATAACTGAGGAGTTAATTATTTGCTGTAGTTAATCAGCTCAATAACACTGGTACCTTGGAACACCAGAGTTTCTCCCAGTAGATCAAACACTACCACTGCTCTGGTGGATAGTGGTGATAGACAACAGTTCCAGAAGCACTTCAAAACCTCTGCAGATATGTGTGGTATATATGTGAGGAATCAGCATAGTGCTCTGTCTAAGACACTGCAGTGTAGTTCACAGCATGTTTGTTCAGCAAAACCTGCTCTGACATGTAAGACATGTCCATCAGCTCTCTGCCAACAACACCCCCCCCCCCCAAATAAACATACATGTAAACTCTCTTTTTAGCATTTTTTTGCATTTTAAGTCAGATTCATATTTGCATTAGATCTTAATTCACTAATTTATTCACATAAATATTCTTAATTCGATTTTAATGTTTTCAGTTCTGAGTGCCTGGCAGTACTTCTAGCATACATAGCACTGTAAACATTAGGATGTCAAATGGGATGTCAACTCTAAGCAGTCCTGTCTCTTGGTATGTTCTGTCTCCCAGCTACACGTCTTTCCAACAGCAACTGGGACTTTACTTGCTCTATACATGTAAAACATTGATTATTTCAATGTTATAAAATATAGTCAAATTATAACAGAACATTTGTATGTTATGCATTTTGTATATCACTAATATTTGCTGATGTCATTACACTAATATTTGCTGTTGTTATTTGTTAGTTAATGACTTGTGACTTTTGGTCTCTCCACAGCAGTGATGTCAAAGACAGCGAGATCTACATCCAGAACACACTCCCATTCCCCATCTAGGTCGAGGTCGCGCTCTGAGACACGATCACGGTCCAGGTCACGAAGCAGCTCACGCTCACGCTCAAGGAAACACCGCTATGGGTAACTTCCTGGTCATACACACCTAAAAGCCTTTGGTTAGGGAGTGTTTCCTGTGCAGCTGCAACTATTTGCCTGTGGAGTTAATGAAAACTCGTTAAGAACGGGTGTTGATACAGGTGGGCAGTAATTTCAGTTTTAGCTAGATGGAATCTTAGGTTCCGGTTTCATTCACCAGTTTCAATATCATGCATTCTGTGTCAACAGCAAAAACGACACATTTACATCAAATGAGAGGCATCAATGGTTTCTGTTTACTGTATGCCTGTCAGTATGCCAACAACATGGAAATAAGCTCTGGCAGAGTGTCACTCAGGGCTATAGGATTTGCAAATGTGGATCTTGTGGTAATAAAGACGGAGAAGGTATCTGCAACCTGTTGATCTTGTCTGACTAGGTGAACACGAGCTTTTGTCAGTGCCCTAGATTCGTTGACAATAAGACCAAGAGAGGTCCCAGATAAAAAGCCCTGTTCAGTCTAAGAGAACAGAACCCATGATGACCAATTTTAGAGTGTTTCAGTGTTTACTTCTTTCTTTCATACTCTGGTTTGCAGAGAATAATGAAGACATGTTTGGGAATTGTTAGACTGACAGTTTGAATGGCCTGATAGACAACCTCAAGAACCGTTTGCAAGTTTACATGACAAACGTTTTATATCAGTGTGAATTTTCTAGTTTTCTCAGAGCACCAAGAGGACGTTCAGAGATCTCATATATGCAAGTTTTGTCTTCAGTACTCCTTAAATGACTCATTATATAGTAAAATCAATATTGTTTTAGGCCCATTTAATCATTTTCTTCAAATGAACACTCCGTTTGTTCAGATGGCTGTAGAATATGGCAGATACGCTACCTTTCAGCCATCAGGCTTTAGCTTAGTCAGTACGACTGATTTGTAGAGTCTACATTGATGCTTTGGCCTGGGAGATTTCACTGTTGTACTGCTGTCTTTAAAGATGCACACTCTCTCCGTATTTGTGCTATTCTGCCTGACCATTATGTTACAGTTTAAACAGAACCTTTTCTTCTAAAACATCAACATGTTGTGGGACAGTTTATGTTGTTCTATAACATTGATGTCCCTCTTGTGTGCAAGGGACGTCATATGGACGATTTTTCATATGGACGATTTTACATATGGACTTTTCACTTTTAGCTTGATGGTATGGGTATGCCCTGAGTGTGGGACATGTGTAATGCCCTGAGTGTGGAACATGTGTAATGCCCTAATGATGGGACATTTGTAATGCCCTGAGTGTGGGACATGTGTAATGCCCTGAGTGTTGGACATGTGTAATGCCCTAATGATGGGACATTTGTAATGCCCTGAGTGTGGGACATGTGTAATGCCCTGAATGTTGGACATGTGTAATGCCCTAATGATGGGACATTTGTAATGCCCTGAGTGTGGGACATGTGTAATGCCCTAATGATGGGACATGTGTAATGCCCTGAGTGTGGGACATGTGTAATGCCCTAATGATGGGACATTTGTAATGCCCTAATGATGGGACATTTGTAATGCCCTGAGTGTGTGACATTTGTAATGCCCTATTGGTGGGACATTTGTAATGTCCTAATGGTGGGACATTTGCATTCTTTGGGTAGGACACAATGTGTAGGACACATATGTTAATCTTATGTTCATTTACTCTGACAAATATTTGTTGATCTGTTACAACAAAACTTAAAATATAAAGCCAGAATGTTTTGGCCTCTTTGTCAGCAAACTGAACAGAATAAAATCGCAACTCCCTTATAGCACTCCCTCAAATTCACCTACAATAAATTATCAGAAATAACCAAAATATCTTTTAGAAGCTTTCAAAGCTTTTTTAATTATTACTTTAAGCCGAGTTCTCTGGGACTCTGGTGTAATTGGCAGTCCAAGAATATGCACTTTGCCTGGCAGTGTAAGAGTGGAAATCTGTCCCATATGACCCATGTGACTGGCTCTTTCCATCCGGACTCAGCACTGAGCCACAGAACTCCTCTCACTCTCCGGGAGAACGCAATGCTGCTCTGCTCAGCTCGCCTATTATCCCAATGAAAAAGATCACTGCGTGAGTAGAACGGGGCATTAAAACAATTCTTCAGTCTATATAAAGGAGGCAGATAGGTGGAGTAAACACTACTGTAGAAATGTCATTGCCTTTGAGTGTGTGTTTGGTGTTTGTGCTCTGCATTTGTTTGTTGGAGCCTAGCAGAAGGTGACTAAAACCAATGATTAAATTGAATTTGAATGTCATTTAAATTGTGTGGTAAACTAGTTGTGAACATTAGACGACTGGCACATTAGTTTACAGACAGACTGGGAAAAGATAGTCCGCATGCTCGGATGTTTCTTTGCAAAATTGTAGGATCCTTTGGAAGCAAAAACCTCAAAACTTTCATTCAAAACATTCTTTTTACTTTTAAAATGAGTTTCACTTAAAAGTATTTATTTAGGTAGTTATTTTACAAGGTAGCAGTTGTGAGAAAATTATGAGACTTATTCTAGACCTTGAGTCTGCTTCTGTCTGTGAAATGATTCACTGTAATACATTCTACATATGGCTTGTGTTTAGCTATTTTCAGTGTGGGACTGAGAATGACATGCACTGTGTGTGGAAGGATCCACGGCTGGAATGAAATTGGTAGTTAAATCAATCCAAAGTGTTCAAAAGTACTGGGGTTCATTTTCCAAGTGCTTGTCGTACAAATTAGCCTTCAAGAAAAACTGTTTTTGTTGGTTGTGGATTACGCTGTGTTTTATGGCCACCTTGTGGACTCAACAGGCTCTGCAGCACCAACTCTGCTCGACTCTTGCAGATGTTGCAGAGCTGGCCAGTTGTGTTTTACAGAATACATAAAATACTACCATTTCTGGGAACAAGGTTTATCTGGTGCATGAACTTCACAATGATTTGCAACAATATGCTCATCAGGAGTTTTGTACACATGTGGTTGTATCACTTTCTCCATACATAGCAGTGAATTACGTGTGCTCACTGAAATATTAGGACCATGCTCAGCTAGGTCTAATCAGCCAGGTTGGTTTTCAGCAGTGTTTTAGCATATTGTTGTTCTTTTCTACATTGTTTTTTTAAGTTACTTTACATGTTCCCAGAGTCTGTAAGTAGTTGATGTAAAAAGATTTGTTTTGCGGTGCTGGAATTGAATTCCAATGTTATATAATAATAATAATAATATAATAATAATAATCTTTATTTGTATAGCACCTTTCATGCATACATGCAACTCAAAGTGCTTTACAGATTAAATAAATCAAAACATTAAAATGAAGCAGAGATTAAAAAAGAAATAATAAAAAATAAATAAAATGAAATGAAATAAAATAAACAAAATAAACAAACAGGTAATAACAGGTAATAAAATAAAGGTAATAAAATGACAAATTCTTAAGATAATAAATAGAACTATTAAAATAATTAGAACAAACATAAAATGTAACTAAATAAAATGATGAAGAAAGTAAAATAAAATGGAAACCTGGTACAACAGACATAGCTTAACTAAAAGCAGATTTAAACAGGAAGGTTTTAAGACCCCTCTTGAAGCTATGCAGGGATGAAATGTCTCTGAGCTCCTCAGGAAGAGAGTTCCAGAGTTTTGGGCCATAACGGCTGAAGGCACCCTCACCAGTCTTTAATCGGCTTTTAGGAATCACCAGTAGATTACTGTTTGACGACCTGAGAGACCTGACTGGAACATATCTAACTATCATTTCACTGAGGTAAAGAGGAGCAAGACCATGAAGACATTTAAAAACTATCACCAGAACCTTAAAATCTATTCTAAAGCTGACAGGTAGCCAGTGCAGTGAGTGGAGCGCAGGTGTAATATGATCCCTCTTTCTCGTGCGGGTCAGGACCCTTGCAGCAGCATTCTGAACTCGCTGTAGCTGAGAAATCGAGCTCTTTGGGAGAGCAGATAAGACAGCGTTACAATAATCAAGCCTTGATGTGATAAATGCATGGACAAGTTTTTCACTATCAGCAGGAGAGAGCATATCTCGGACCTTAGCGATGTTTCGGAGGTGAAAATAAGCTGTCTTGCATGTGGTCATGATGTGTGATTTAAAGCTGAGCTCATTATCAAAAAGTGACGCCCAAGTTCTTAACATATTGTTTGGCTTTCAGATTAATTTGATTTAAATAGGTCTGAACATCTTCCCTTTGTGAGTCACTACCAAGAACAAGAACCTCTGTCTTCTCTTTATTTAATTGCAGAAAATTGTCAGACATCCATGTCTGTATATCACCTATGCACTCAAACAGTGAGCTAATTGATTTTAGGGCTTTAGGTTCTAGAGAAATGTAAAGTTGAGTGTCATCCGCATATTGATGATAACTAATGCCATGTTTGTTAATGATATGTGGTAATGGAAGCATATATAGGTTGAACAGTAAAGGCCCAAGAATTGATCCTTGGGGTACATAGGTATATATATTTAATCCTGTACAGTTCAGTTTTGTGCATGAACTAGAATATTGAATCTTTCATGTAGATGTTTCCTGTAGATACATCAATTGCTGTTGTTTTGCTTGAGAACCTTTTGGAGACTCATTCTTCCCTCTTTCTCTCTCCAAGCTCCAGGTCCCGCTCTCGGTCAAAATCTCATTCTCCGCCCCATAACTGGGAGAGGAAGCAACCACGGGAATATCAAAACCATCGTGAATTCAGAGGCTACCACAGAGGCTTCCGGAGGCCTTATTACTTCCGGGGCAGAGGTCGTGGCTTCTTCCGCGGCCGCTTTCAGCGCGGAGGAGGGGGATACAATAACTACAGATCGAATAATTGGCAGAATTTTCGCCCACAACCACAGCCAAAACAGCAGCAGCAACAACAGCAGCTGCAGTGTCCCCAGAGCCCCAGGAGGGGGCACTCTAACTCATGCACACCCAAGAAGCGCTCGCGCAGCCATTCCCGCCGCTCTGACAGGTCTTCTTCACCACATTCACACCACTCCTCCTCCTCCGGCTCCTCCAGACAGCGGTCCGGGTCTGCTCAGCACTGTAAGGCTGGCAGAGAGGGCCTCCCTGTCCGCCAGGAGGCGCAGAGGAGTGCGAAAGATGAGACGGAGCAAGTAGCGGGCCGGGCGGAGGCGGAGGAGAGCTCAAAAGGAGGCAGAGCGCCTGACGTCCTGCTACTTCCTGTGATTCTCGATAGCAGCCCCAAGAGGGCCAGCCCACAGGTTTGCTCTGCTGATCCAGCTCCAACTGAAGCACATCCTGTGTCTGTGAGCTCAGGTGCAATTAGCAATGTCTCCACCTGCTGGAAGACTGTCACCTCTACATCTCCCACCACCAGCCTGTCAAAGAAAAGTCCTTCTAAAGTTTCTGGCTTTGGCCTTTTTTCAGACATTAACCAGGAAGAGGATACAATTGCCATGTCCATGGCATTTAAAAAGTAAGTTATCATGGCATAAAGGATATAAATATATATATATATATATATATATATATATAGATAGATAGATAGATGGATAGATGGATAGATGGATAGATAGATAACAAATAAACAAATATATCCTTGGTTAACATCTTTGTGCAATTTTTTGTTTAATGTCAAATACATTTATATATACATACATCAATAATAATTTAAGGAGCTCTAAGGAGGTTGAAAGAGGGTTATTGTTAGATAAATCAAAAGTCATATAAAGCAGCTTTTTTGTCAAGCTGGTATATACATCTATGCTTCTGTGCTTCAGTTGTTTTTTAGGTATAAATGGAAATAAACCCTTTGTGGGTGTCACATGAGGCAGAAAAGTCTGCACTGCTGCATTTGTGCCTGAGCAGACCATCCACTGTGAAACACTGTAATTTTGGGGCAAGAAAGTGGCAATTTGGCAAATGTTCCTACTAAAAAAATCTAGAACTCAAATATAAAATTCCTTAGAAACATTCACTAAAGCATGTTTCTGTGATCAGAATCACATTACACAGTGTAAGATGGGGAAATAGTGAATATGGAGAAATAGCTGTGAGAAGAAGGTTGAACCTTTAGCTTTCCTAGGTTTATGTGTATGAATGCCTTTACACAAAACAGACTGACTTTAACCTTAGATTCCCCATGATAGTCCGAGTCACCTTTTCAGTACTCTGCAAGCGTAGACTTGTTCATGTCATGTTGCATGCTGAAAATGCACTCTACATTTTAATGAGCCCTCAAGAATGTAGAAGCTGGATTGCATCTTGGGGTCAGCACATAAATACCGATTTTCGCTGTGTGCAGACATAATTAACTGTCTGTGTCTCTTGCCTTCACTGACTAGATTCTTGGAGGAGCAGAAGAATAAAAAGCGTAACTCCACACGCAGCGTGGCAGACAGTGGGAATGGGTCAGCTGAGAAAAAGTCTGAAGCCACTTCGGATCGGTCCTCTGCGCTGTGTAGGCCTACGGACCACACCAACAAAAAGGAGAATCAGAAATACAAACATGTCGACCGAGCCAGAGAAGATGCAGAGGAAGAAGAGGATGAGGAAACCAAGCCCCATTTACCCAATCAGGTTGGGGAGAATGCGGCTTCTAAGAGCACAAGCAGACTCCTGCCGTCTGCCCAGGAACTGTTTCAGGAGCAGGTGTGCAAACTGGGGTACTGGGACTTCGATGCTGAATTCGAGGCCTTTCTGCTGAGCAGGAAGCAGGAGAGAGCTGCAAGCTTTTTGGCTGCTCTGTCTAAGAGGGAGAAGATCTCCCGTAAGCTCAGGGAGCCTTCTCCAGAAAGACCTTCGAAGGTGAAACGGAAGGAGAAGTCCACACTGAGTCCCTCTCCCACATATGCAGCTCTACCCCGCCGGAGCTGTGAGCGACGGGGGCGAGACATGGCCATGAGTATGAGTGATGAATCCCCACCCAGGCCTTCTGGCAAAAGAGAGACAGAGTTCAGTCTCAGGATGGACTCCCTCAGTGACAACCTGGCAAGGTACAAGCTTCCTGAACCCTGTTATCACATCTGAGGAGCCACAATATTTGGCATTGAATAGAGCTGACTGAGACACACGGTTGAGGAGTGAAGCATGTGGTGGTCAAATTTCAAAACAGGCTGTTAGACGGATTGACGCACTTGCAAAGAACAACCTGCTGGATCTCACGATTGATATAGGAGGTGGTGCATGTATGCTGGATGCTAATGCTAATTCAGTGGTGTAGCTGTGAACAGACAAGTGTGTTGGACAGGATTTTTTTGCGCACTCCACAAATATTTCACAGACTTGGTTGACTCCAGACTATTTGAGAGGACCTGTGAAATCTAATCTTTAGATTATTTCAGTAGTAAATGTTAAGGTTTAGTTTCGCTTAGACATGACATCATTTCAAGGGAGTTATGATTATTAATGCAGTGATTACCATTAGTCCCTCCATTACTTGCTTGTCCACGGGACTAATGTACCTGTGATTTGTTTTTGTTTATTTATGCTAATGTCAGCAAAATATCAGCCACTAACTATTGTTTATTACCATGTCTTGTAGATCTTCTGTGCTGTCTAATGACTGGAGGAATGCTATGGATTTTGTGCACCCTGATAAAAAGGAAAAGGAGTTCGCCACAGTGTTCCAGCACCTTCCGTGTAATAAGTTCTGCAGGAGCCCATCAGAGCTATTTGCTCAGCATTTAGTAGCAATCGTCCATCATATCAAAGGTGACTGTGCAAAACGTGTTTGAGCCTTTTTTAAAAATTGTATATGTGGTCCAGCAGGTAAGTTGATAAGTGTTTGGAGCAGTCATGGTGGTTAGGGAACTGGTCTTGTGACCGGAGGGTCATGGGTTTGATTCCCAGGCCTTGATTGAAGTGCCCTTGAGCAAGGCACTTAACCCAAACTGCACCCTGGGTGCCGAGCTAGGGCTGGCCAGTGCTCTGGGCATGTGTGCAACACAGCCCCCTAGTGATCACTAGCGTGTGTGTGTTCTCACTGCACAGATGCAAAAATGTGGAAGACAAATTTCAATTGGGTACATTTTTTTACTTTTAAACTTTAATTAAATGATAGAAGAAGCAGGCATGTTTATCAGCATTGCTTCTGACTTTTTTCTAACTAATCTCTTGACATCTCAGGCAAAGAGTTGAACCTCAAAATTATTGGACATTTCTAGTGCAATGTAATCCAAACAGATCTTCACAGGTTGAACTAATACCTCCATGGTAGTATTCTTCATGTCCACTGTGATATTTACTGTCATACGGTGCCACTTAAAACTCCAGGAATCACCTGTGTTGTGCAAGTGGTTTGATGTTGCATGCTTATATTTGATCATATTTTTCCTGTGTTCAAATTTATATTAAGACGTTGGATGCAAACCGGTTTACTTTTAATTTTTAACAAATTAAAATCCTGTATATTGTTTTTTGTATTTCTCACAGCTCAACATTTTCCTTCCTCTGGAATGACTTTAAATGACCGATTTGCCATGTACCAAAGAATAGCTGCTGAGAAAGAAATGGCGAAGCCAAGGAAGAGTCCAGAGATTCACAGGTACGTAAATGCGCTGAACTCTCTCACTGTTCTTACTTGTATGTGCTGACCCATTTATCAATACATGCAGGTTATTCGTCATATTTTATAATCATTTCCAATTCATTTCACCTCCACTGAGAGGATCTATATTTTCATGAAAACTCAAGGGCCTAGGGACTGGAACAAATTCCAAAACATGTTTCTTAATTGTATCTCTTTTTTCACAGGAGAATTGATGTTTCTCCCAGTGCTTTTAAGAGGCACTCGGTCATGTTTGATGAGTTGAAAGGCTCCATGGATAGCAGCTTCAAGGTGACAGCAAATTTTGCAATATGACGTATTTGGTAAAGATTGCAGCGAGAGTGAGTGAGCCGGAGTGCCTTTAGCCTTGCCTCTCTCTCCTTCTCTAAGCCCCTGCTTGTCTCTCACAAGAGAAAGACGTAAGCCTGCTGCTAAGTGAAAGTGAGATCTGAAAAGAGGCACTCTCTCGGTTTATTGTGTTGTATATTCCCCCCACAACAATTGATGGTTATGGTTTACTGTGGGTACGAGCCTTCCTAAGGCAGTTGAGTCAAGAAATGAGAGGTCGTAAATGGAAAAGAGAGGTCGTAAATGGAGGTGGCCAGTCGCTCCCATGTCAGAGCCTTTCAGTGGACTCTTATCAAACTTCATAGTAAGTATTTTTCTTCAAAGCCCGAAAAGAGCAAACCAAGCCAAACAAACCTAACATACTTTCATGTGCACCACTGAAAGTATTTGTACTGTGGTAATATCATCGTTGATGTTCTGATACCTATTCTCTACATTCTCTCAATACTGTTTAAGCTGTGGAGTGGCAGGTGAATGGAAGACGATGGGCCTCTGAGGTCTTTAGGGTTTTTCTTATATGTAGGCTTAGCGCTAAAGCTCTTTGCTGAATGAAAGCTCTCCGTTAGCTCTGCATTAGCGGTTCTGGAAGTGGTGTTCACCAAAAGTCGCTTTGTTTGGTCCAGTTGCATGATTTAGTCTTTCACGTGTCCCGTGCCTCAATCCCATCTCATAGTATTTTTACAGTAAGTCACTGGAACACAGCACTACTTTTTAGTTTGACCACATCGCCGTTTTGTCTCCTCAACACAGGCTGATGGTAAACAACTGAAAGGAGATACTGTGGACCTTCGGTTGGATATTGAGCGCCGTAAAAAGTACATAAGAGACCCCAATGACAAACAGGAAGGGGATGGAGAATCAGGGGAATCTCCTGGGTCAGACATGGAGGTATCCATTAAGAAATCCTCCAAGCACCTTAAAAAATCAAAGTAAGTTCTCTGGTATATCTAATACTATATACAATCATATCACAATCTTCTCTGGGGCTACAATAATTACCTGCTGCGACAAAGGTTCAGCAACCTCACAGTGTAGACAGACTTCGGAGTAGACGGAGACACTGTGACAACAGATTGAGCATGACAAAATAGCTCTTATTATTATTTTTCTTGTTGCTGTTGATGTCGCTGTTTATTGTTATATCAGGTGGCATCAGTAAAATGGGAAAGTATACAGATGAATTAACAGTACATTTCATAAAAACTCTTAATTCCCCAATGAATTAGATTATCCGGTGCAAAACTCTAGTGTGATGTCCTCACACTTCAGAGGAACACTTTGCTTCTTCCAAATCCAACGTCGTACACTTTTGTAATGTTGCCATTATAATAAGCTGAAATCCCTGTTTCACGTGAGCTCTCCTGTTTGACCCTCCAGAAAAAGCAAGAAAAACTGTGAGTGTTCTCGCTCCTCGTCCTCCACATCTGCCCTTTCTCACGAGGAGGAGGCTGAATCCACAGAGGAGGGCTTCAGCACGGCCCAGCTGCAGCTCCCAGAATGCACCAGGGCAATGGACAGGGAACAGGCATGTGGAGCTCTGTTGCCCTACTCTAGCACTTCATGTTTCTCCAGGGGCACATTGCTGTGTACTTAGTCATTTGTCATGTCAAGCACAAGGATCTCGTGATTATGGACTTCATTGTGTGTTTCTGTTTTTCTTTCTTTTACAGCAACAATTCAGAGCACGAGCTAGAGGATGGAACAAAGTTCATTCCTTTGGAAACAATAGCAATAGTAATAGCAATAGCAATAGCAAGACGTATGTGACAGTGCGTCCGAAGACTGAGGACTGGGATCCAGAGCACATGCCTAAAAGCAGAAAGTACTGCCTGGTAGGTCATCGTCTCTTAAATAACACCCGTGAATCATTATGTAGACTCTCAGATACGTAGATCACTATAGACATTTCCATGGGTTGAGCCGATTTGTGCCTACACTGTGTTTTATATACTGTCCCTTGTTGTGGTTGCAGCAAGTGGGAAAGGACGGCGAGGGGGAGAGAAAGTGGGCGTCGGCTGGGGGGTGTGGCCAGCCAGGCGTGCCTCGTGTGAAGGGGCGTTTCATCCTGCGGAGGCCCACCAGTGCCTGCGTCACAAACAGCTCCGGCTCTCACTGGAGCCACGACAAGTCCCAGGCTAGCAGTGAGGATGGTGAGCAACCTGGCAACAACACAGAGCAAGACCATAAAAAATAATACAAAAAATAAATAAAATAAAAATACGAGCCCCAGCCAGCAGGGGGCGAGACCTTTACGCTGGCTGGACAGGACTTCATACCTTATACACTGATGGACATGACCAGGGAATCATCATGCATCAATGTGTGCAGTTCACTTGTTATCATCAAGGGCAGGAAACATGTTTTTAGTAGGAGAGCATTAGAACATAGCCCATGATTCCACTAGGGACATTTTGTAATGTTTTTCTTCATTAAGATGTGATCTACATGTTTGTAATAATTTTTAGGTTCAATCTTACTATGCAGTGGAAAGTGGTTGTGTTTTCCCTTTTTATATGTACAGTTATGCAATGTACTGACAATCATATTTAAAGGGAAGCATGGGATACAGTGGGTGCCTTAAGACAGGAGTATGCAGAGTTTTGATAAAAAGCAATGAGATTATGAGTTTAAGGGAAAGCTTAGTAGCATGTCACATAATTGAAAACACGGTCTGTCTCTGTCTGAGATTAATGTGAATCTACTGTAGCAATAAACAGAAAGTACATTTTTAGCAAAGGCATGAGCAAAATAAAAGTCACTGTGTTTGTGGTTGATTATGCCCACGGCAATACATATTGCTTTACCAACATCATAAATCTGAAATTTGAGTGACTCACCATGTCTGTTAAGTGTATACAGGTACTTGTATGTCAGTGCAGTTTATTTATAGCTTATTAATTTCTTGCTTGCTTGCAAATTGTTTATCTAATAAATACCTACAGCACATTCTCATGTCCACCTTTCAGTTACTACGAACATTGCATATTCACTAGCGGTGTCCATTTTTACAGGTTGGTAAATTTGCACCCAGATGTTAATGTAAGTGTTCTAACATGATATGCAGATGGCCAGAAGTTTCATGAGAGAATGGGAATTACTTTTGTGAATGACTCACCATGGGCCAAAACTACTGCAGGTAGAAGGTCATGTCCCTCTCATGGACATTGTATTTAAGGAAAACAAGGAAATCGATCTGTTATGCCTACTGTAGATCCACCCAGCTAACAGCTACAATGCCTGCCTTCTATGTTTATTTCAGAACTGAATTCATAAAAGACTTTATCAGGGACAAGGATGTGTCAACACCCCAATAAGGATTCTGTGCAGCTAGCAAGCCTGTTTTTGGTACTGCAACCACAAAGGCCTTCAAACAATAACAAGAACACTATATAACCACACCCACTGAGATCTAGTTATACAGCATGTTGTGATGTCAGAAACTTCTCTCTTTTGCTCTATTAAAGTACCTTTAAGTGTAATAGATGTGTGCACCACAGGCCTGTCAGTTTGGGAAAATATGTGTTATTTTGCAATTCAGGCATTGCTTTTTACACAATAGGGATGTGTAATGATTTAAATGTCACTGAACATGTAGTTTCCATATGATGATATCTTTAAAATGTGTAGAACAATTTGTATTTGGAATAATATACTTTGTTATTTCTTTATTCATTTTATGTCATGTTTTTTTTGGGATGTCTAGTGGAATCTTAAACATCTCAGTAAAAAGTAAATTTTTTTTTACTGAAAAATATAAGGAAACAATATGGTTTTGCTTTTTCATGTTTTCATGCCCAACAAACACATTTAATGTGTTTGTATTCTAGATGTGTATTCTTATAAAATACAAAATTCTTGTTTGACTTGAGAATAAAAACAAGGTTTTCCCACATGAAGCGGTGTATTCTGTAATAGAGAATAATTTGTCATGGGGTGAAGTAGCATGTTTGATGTAGAATGTTAAGTCAACATGGGAAGTGTCTGCACAGGTTTAGGACTTTAGACTTTGCAAACGTCGGACTGATAGCAATTTGTTTTATATCAGAACTATGCAATAAGTTAAATAAATAATATTTGATGATTACTGAGTTACAATCCTGAGATTTATTCATGAGTGCAAACATAAAACATTTCAAAGCCTACTTGAATGAATGAAAGAAAGAATGCATGATTGAGTGATAGACTGCTAGTGTCATTACAGTGGGAGTGGGTTTCGAATAAGACGAGGAATAGTGGTCTACAGTACTACAGTATACTGGATATCAGAAGTGTGATGTAGACCATTACATCAGTACAGTATAAACTAGGGGGAGATCTCTTACTGATTGATTGATTTATTGATTGGTTTATGCTACGTATATAGATCAGTGTAAAATAGATGTCAGTGATTTAGACATAAATTTTGAATTCATCATTTTCATCAATTAAAGCTTAAGAAAGTGTGACATGAATGACATTTTGCTCTCAAGCTTTAGCTGTTCCAGTTGAACCTGTACTTGGCTTTTCTGATTCAGCCCAGCACACAATAGCAATAGTGTGATGTCACTGAGTTTTTAGCTTTTTCCTTAAGGATCATCTGGACTCAACGCCAAACCTGCATATTACATCCTCACATGGTATGTCAAAACTAAAACGTTGGGTCAGCACTTGAGGGGTTCCTGCTTGTTTTTCTTTTTCTTTTACGTCATTTTCTGAGCAGTTATAAAAAAACAGAAACCAGTTTCACCTGTTCCTCTGTCTCTGTAGGTATCTATCTCTCTCTCTGTCCACATCCACCTCAGAAAGGTGTGTAGCTTGTCATGACTAGCTGGGAAGAGCTTCTCATTGTTAATATTTGAAGGAGGAAGCCTTGTTCTATTTCTGCGTCTTGTGCAAGTGCATTTACTCCAGCTGTTTTAGACTGCTGGGTTGAGAAGGACTTCTGCCTGTGAACACTGAGTGGGACTGAGCACAACTTTCACAAGAAATGGGTGAGCTTATGTCTCCTTTACTTACTCATGGTTACTGACATGCTTCAAACAGACAAAAAACAGTTTCTCTTTGAAATTTAAAATAAGCTTGTATTATGCCAGGGTTATACATTAGCTATGTGGTAGATGGACTGTGTGAGTGTATGTTCATTACTGATGGCTCATTAGTTTGAGATTTCTTTAAGAACATATTTCATGTAAGGGAACTACTTTCAATTCCATACTTTGTAGTCAGAATGCTGAAAATGCTGTGTTAGTTTTAGTGAATTGCTGACTTTCTGCCTTCCCTTTTTCTGAGCTACTCTGGCTTGAGTTTCTCTCAGTATTATGACTTGAGCAATATGTGATTTAACAACAGATAAGAAACGAGTAAGGCTAGTTTATTCATTTGTAAGCAGACTACTGAAGGCTGAACTGAAGCATTTACTATAAGGGCTACTGTTTAGTAACTACAGCTAGTTCAGTCAGTACCACAAACTCCACCTGCAATCATATCTTGCATACCACATACCTTCTGGCCTGTTGAAACACATTATGTTGTAGATATCTGCTGAATGCACAGGGTAAATCTCCCCACTCGTCTGTGATCTATCATTTTGAAATTAAAAGGCACAACGTGTAACAGCACGTCACACTAGTTAAAACTGGGAACCCTGCCTTTGTTTGACAAATTAACAAACAACAGACATCATGGCGTATTTTGTGTGAGTAACATCAGCAGTGGCAGTAAATAGTTCCGTAGTGAACATGTCACTAACAGGCATGCGACACTCAGCACCAAGCACTGATAGAGTAGGTGTACCTGTGCTCTCCTCAGAGGTGCTGGTGCTCATCGACTTTGAGGGAACAATGGGAGATGAGCTGACGGTGCATGCCGGTGACGTGGTGAGGAACGTGACATCGTCCAGCGAGGAGGGCTGGCTACAGGGAGAGCTCCGTGGGAAGAAAGGAATCTTCCCCTCCAACTTTGTCAAGGTGAGATCCTCTTCATGTGCAGTCTGTCGTGTCTGGGTTGGCCGGAGGCTGTGGCCTTCTCATGGTGTGGTCAGCCTCTCAGTAAGCTGTTTCTTCATCACTTCTGTTTTTTTTTTGCTCAGGAGGTGCCCAATTACTTGACTGGAGACAGCCAGAGGGAGCCACGGAGCATGCGAAAACGTATGTGTCTCTCATGTAGAGACCTACATGTTCCAAACATATGTGTCTCTCATGTAGAGACCTACATGTTCCAAACATCTGTCTCTCATGTAGAGATTTACATGTTCCAAACATATGTGTTTCTCATGTAGAGACCTACATGTTCCAAACGTATGTGTCTCTCATGTAGAGACCTACATGTTACAAACGTATGTGTCTCTCATGTAGAGACCTACATGTTCCAAACATATGTGTCTCTCATGTAGAGACCTACATGTTCCAAACATATGTGTTTCTCATGTAGAGACCTACATGTTCCAAACGTATGTGTCTCTCATGTAGAGACCTACATGTTACAAACGTATGTGTCTCTCATGTAGAGATATACATGTTCCAAACGTATTTGTCTCTCATGTAGAGACCTACATGTTCCAAATGTCTGTGTCTCTCATATAGAGACCTACATATATCAAAACAAAAGACAATAGAATCAAAAACGTACTTTGCAGGCTTCAAAGCCTGTAGCTGCTCATGAATTGTGTGTCGGCAGCACGATAAACAGAACCAAGTAATGAAAGACTTCTTCCTCCACTGGGACCACATCCTATCTTGAAGACCAAGTGCTAATTATATGTGCAGAAATGGTCTTGTAAATAGTGTTAAACAGGCATGTGACACTGAAGCGGAATCCATTTGACTGGTCTTTTTTCTTAGCTGTTTGTTTAAACGTTCCTCAGATATTTATTTTTTCTTGTTTGCCACTCCAGTGAAGATGTCGAAGGAGCAGTGTAAGAAATGCGAAGTGGCATTTGCTTACTCACCAGCAAATGAAGACGAGCTCGAGTTGGTTGTTGGAGAGACCATAGAGATCCTCAAAGAGGTAGTTAGCAACATGTTTCTCAAAAGGTCATTCACACAATGTTCAGTTGTCATAATTTAGTCATTTAACTTATTTTTGTCATTTTGTCATGGTTTTCTTGGCTGTTTGAAATGACACATGGTACATTGTCAAACTTTTATTTTGCTTTGGTCCACAGATTGAAGATGGCTGGTGGATGGGAAAGAAAAATGGCAAAATAGGAGCGTTTCCATGCAATTTCGTAAAAGAAATTGTCTCTCCAAAAGGTTCATTTACAATTTGACATTCTTGGAGTTTGACATTATTGAATATTTGAATTTGTTGGTCACATAACTCAAATGTTGCCAGTAATAATGAACGGCTTCCTCATAGGACGTTTCCATAGTGCCTCTACCTGTCAATGTTCTGCAGATGCCAAGCTGGCTGAAGGCAAATCCAGGCCCAAGCTCTCTGAGGCTGTGTTCATTAAAGAGGTACTTCCAGACTGGATCCCTGGGTAGACGAATGCTTAGCATGATGCATAATTGAAATATAATTAGTCTGTTTCTGCCTAGGGAATACAAACACAGAGAGTCAGCACACGCAAAAAAACAAATGGTGAGTTCAGGTTCATTGTCTGACATTTTTGAAACAGAACAGCAAAACTGACAATTACCTTCCGGCACTCTGAATGCTATTTGGCCTGTTCTAAGGACTTATCGTACATGGGTGGTAAGTCTTTGTTGTGATGTTGAAGGCAAACAATCAGTCCAGTGCCATGAAGACTGATCAGCATATATGAGTCACCAGCTCCTCTGAATCCTCCCAACGTTGGCACCCATGGCAGCTTGAGTAGTCACGTAAAAAAAAAAAAAAACTTAAAAAAATCAATCTGTTTATTACCTTTTATCTTAAAATGATTGATCAGTGATTTACAATGATTGATCTCCATGCTTGTCATAATGGCACTTGTTAAGAAACAGGACATACAAGATAAATCTCCGAAGACGTTTCACGGTAATGGTCTTGGTGTTTGTGTGTGAGATTGTAGTTTTTGCCTCCCATTCTGCTGGTAATGATTAACATTCCCCAAGTTTCCAGTTAGACATTCCTTTAGCACGCTGTCACAGTGTTCATCAACCCAACACACTGAACATTCCTGTTCTTCTTGTGTACCAGTGAAAGAATGCTGTCAGGTCATGTTTGACTACGCAGCCATTACTGAAGATGAGCTGAATCTAAAGAAAGGAGACACCGTCACCATCATCAACAAGGTTTCCCACTGACAGACCTTAAACTGATATGCCCTAAATAACTCTATCCCGTATGCTGTATCACAGATGTATGTCAGATACCTGCTGCATGCTCTCTTCAATTCAATTCAATTCAATTTTATTTATATAGCGCTTTTTACAACACATGTTGTCACAAAGCGGCTTTACAAATTGCGTGGGTCCAGATCCCTAATGAGCAAGCAAGTCTGTGTGTCAGCCAGTAGACAGTCTTATAGCCTGATATGCAGTATATACAAGAAAATATTTCCTCTATAGTCCTATACAATAGCTGTATTACTCGAAATCCTTTTTTAAAATATATAACTTCAATATGTATTACATCATATGAATATAAACCCTTTATAATATAGTTTATTTGTAACGCATTGAGTAGTTCAAGAGTCCGCCTATCATTTTAGCATTCTTGTTATTAGAGTGCGTGTTTGTAGTAGTGTGTGTGTGTGTGTGCACACGCTTGTGTGTGTGTGTGTGTGCGTGCGTGTGCGGGCTTGGCTTTATGTTGTGTTCTTCCGGACTCCAGGTCACTGATGATGAGGGATGGTGGGAGGGGGAGCTGAACGGACAGAGAGGCTTCTTCCCTGACAACTTTGTCATGGTGATCCCGACGGACACTCTCCAAGTGAGTGGGATGGAGAAAGGTTCTCACACTAGCTCTGTTGTATGAAAATGGGAGGGTCTTCTCAGTCAACACGTCTTTATGATTTTCCCAAAACGTTTTTAGACCAAACACATGCAATTATTTTACATAAACTGTGCAAGCTGGTTTCTCACTTTGCTTTGGTGAAAAGAACTTTCTTGTAATCTTTTTTTGCTGTTATTTTAAGCATGTTTTGTGTGGATTGAATCAGTGATTTTCATTAGTCTGTGAGCAAAGGAGGGGCGTGATGTTGCTACTATGGAAAGAGGTTTAATCTGGCACTGTTTCTAACCAACGCTATTTTTATTTTTTCCTGTTACGTTAAGGACAAAAGCCAGCCTCCTCTGAGACGTGGCTCACAGAAGCAGTCAGGTAAGGCAGTCATTCTATTTTTAAACAGTAGGTCTGGTAGAACTGGTAACCAGGGATCATATATTCACTGGATTAAACATACTGAATGTCTTCTGAAGTTTTTGCTGTCAATATGCTGGGTTTTTCATAAGGGAGATTTATTCTGTGAGATGTGTCAGGAAGCCACTGTATTTTTGTCACCCCGATGTAGGGTGTAAGTTCATAGAGTCAGAGCATGTCTTCAGTTGTGAAAACACTTCACATGGGGGCAGTTCAAATGACTCTCAGCAGGGCTTCATGAAGAGGCATGCTTGCAGGTGTGGCATGGGAGAGCTAAAATACATGCTTCCAACATCTCTGCAATACTCTTAGAAGATGCTCTCTGTGCCACTGTGGTTTTCTGTGCAAAACAAACCCCCAAAAACTCAGTGCCATGAGATTTAATTCAGTCATGTGATATGTGTCAAATGATTATATACGTGCAACATACAAAAAGATAAATGTCAGAAATGTCAGAGAAGTGTGTTTAAAAGTCTCTATTCTCCATTGACCTTCAACAATACAAAGCAAATAGCTAACAATGCAGTAAAACAAACACAAGTCAGGGTTTGCAGCAAGGAAGTGTCTTTTAGGTCACTCGGCCGCTGCCACCACGCAGGGACTGGTGTCAGACTTCTAGTGGCAGCACTCAGTGCTACAATGTCAGAAGCTTGTGGGTTTAAATAGTGACTTAAAGTGGTTGACTTAAATAAAGAACAGGTGACCGGAATGAACTAATACTGTGGCGATGATGAGAAGGGCGGTACATGAGAGTCGGAGGAGGAAGGTGTGTATGTGGGAGTGGGAGTGTCCCTAGTAGGGTTAGCGTTGTATAGGGTTGTATAGGGTTGGGCTTAGGGTTGTATAGGGTTGTATAGGGTTGTATAGGGTTGGGCTTAGGGTTGTATAGGGTTGGGCTTAGGGTCGTATAGGGTTGTCTAGGGTTGTATAGGGTTGGTCTTAGGGTCGTATAGGGTTGAATAGGGTTGTATAGGGTTGGGCTTAGGGTTGTATAGGGTTGGGCTTAGGGTCGTATAGGGTTGTATAGGGTTGTATAGGGTTGTATAGGGTTGGGCTTAGGGTTGTATAGGGTTGGGCTTAGGGTCGTATAGGGCTGTATAGGGTTGTATAGGGTTGGGCTTAGGGTCGTATAGGGCTGTATAGGGTTGTATAGGGTTGGGCTTAGGGCCGTATAGGGCTGTATAGGGTTGTATAGGGTTGTATAGGGTTGGTCTTAGGGTCGTATAGGGCTGTATAGGGTTGTATAGGGTTGGGCTTAGGGTCGTATAGGGCTGTATAGGGTTGTATAGGGTTGTATAGGGTTGGTCTTAGGGTCGTATAGGGTTGTATAGGGTTGTATAGGGTTTGGCTTAGGGATGCCCATCCTGGGACAGGCACACTATGACACCTTTTCTGCTACTGCTTCTGTTAAGTATTAGGAACTAAAGATATAAATGTCTTGAACGTATTGTTCTGCCACTCCCACCCAAAAAAAAAAAAACTCAAATTGTGGTTTAATTTATCCTTTGCAATTACTAGTTTGGCTTGTGGTCTGTGTCTTGCGAAAACTAATATTCATGCTCTGTAATCAGAAATGCACAACACACTTTGACTCATGCAGCACTTACTGTGTCAGCTTGTGAAAAAGGATGTGAAATGCTCATTGACAGCTGTCACAACTGGAGCAGGAAGTGGCTTTTTGACGGAGATAAGCTTAAAAAAACAAAAACACCTGTGTCTTCTCTGGTTGTTTTTCAATATCTCCCCTTCAGAAACTGTTTTACATTAAAAGAAGCAAGAACGTCTTAGATTTAGCTCTGTTGGATGGTTTAAAAGCACTGATGTGTGCCTGATTTCCCCGATAACCTTCAAGTTTCTATAAAATCTGCACTTTCACCGTGATATACTGTAGTTCACAGAACCTGTCACACACATTAAACCAGTACTGCTAGGTGTGCATTACACAGGAAGTTCTAGGCCTTGCTAACATTGTGTGAGCTGAGCGCTTGGACAGCAAGCTCACTCGAGCGCGTTTTTGTGCCATGTGCAGGAGTTAGAAGCAAGACTTGCTCTTCTCTGACAGGGTATGTAGAGACTCACTTAACATACAGTAGCTGTTGTCACTTAAAGAGGCTTTCTTTGATATATGAATTCTCTAATAAATCTATGTCACTCTAGATAAAATGTAAATATTCTTTGTAGAGATTAATGTTGTGCTAAATCACAGTATTAATCTCTACAAAGTAGTAGCATTTAGAAATCCTTTAAGGATTCATTTAATTCATTTAATTGTTTAATGTTTGATTGTTTAATGTATTCACCATTTGGTTAACATTGGACATTAGCAAAGCAACAGTATAAAATGTAGCTTCTCTGGGTGTATTTAAGCTCCACCCACCCACACTGTTCTGGTCACAAACCGTTTCTGCAGATGTCTAACTAGAAAGGATGAGCATTTGTTTGTAAAGATGGTCACATTATGAACTACTACTATCAGGCAAACCTAAACAGAAGCACGTGCTCTATTACTAATTAATTTTATGACTTTAAGACTTTAATCCAATGCAGTTGTTTGTGAAACGCGAGGGAACTAGTGAAATTCTGACATAACACTGATTTTCCAAACTGTTGAATGCAGTTTAATGGATTGTTAAACAAAATACATTAGCAGTGAGTTCTAAGCCATGTGGCTTCGCGATATCCCATCAGGAAGTTTCACAGAGTGAAATATTTCCCATGGTTTTTTTTTTTCCTCGTGAAAAGTTTGAGTAGCCCCAGGAAACAGCATGTCGCTTCCTCCATCAGGAAACCTCTGACATTCTCATGCTGGTTCCAGATCTCCTGAGCTCACACCATGTCAGAACTATGCTGTAAAACATTGTTTATTTAGTTAACTCAGCTGCAACAATATGGACATTAATGTTGTTTAATGTTTAAGTTGTTTAATTAATGTTCTCTCTGGAGTCAACAATGACATGAAAAGAAAATCTCTATATCATAGTAAAACAAGCGTCTGGAATGGAGAAGAGCAAAGCTGAGGCTGGTGTGAAGACTGACACCACAGGTACGTCACTGTGAAGAGCACATTTATGCTAAAGATGACTATAAATGCCAAACCTGCCATGTCAAATCATTTTGTACATAATATCGAAGCCATGACGTCGCCTTTGTCTTCATCAATGGCTTCACATAATACAAAAAGCAACAGTAATAAAATGCACGTACTCTGAACTTATTTTACTTCATAGCCTTCTTGAGAAGAATAGCCCTCAAATTCTTTGTGCATTAGGGACTGATAATGCACTGTGATTACAAGTGCTTATTTGTGCAGATGGAAAGCCACAAGCCAAAGACTTGCCTGGTAAAATCAAACTGCCTGGCTTGGCGAGACCCCCACCTCCAGTGAAGGACAAACCCCACAAGTCTGGCCCCAGGTGAGCATCAAACCCTCTGTAGCTGACACCTGAGAGCTCTTCTGCAAATGGACCCTGTGCAGCTTTTATTGTGCTACTGAGAATAATCTGAAGGTGAGGTTATTAAAGTGCTTTATCTCTAAACATTGTATTTTGACCACAAGAAGAATCAAAACAATGTTCAAAGAGAAACTTCATAGTAAGTGTACTTATATTTAGCAATTATACAGTAAATATAGTAAGTACAGTTAGTAAGCACACAAATATACAGTGAATATTATCTTCCAAATGGTCATGCGTAATGAAATACAGAGGAAGCATGACCCCTATGTAAGCATTGAAAGTATGGTTGATATTTTTTGGTTAAAATGTTTTTGTGTTAATATGTGAATAAGAATGTAACACCTATTATATACAGACTAAAAAGAGACTCGTCCTTGACAGATTTGTTTTCTCTTATGTTAAAAAAGCCAGACTAGAGTTGTCTGAAAGTAGGCTTCAGAAAATCTGAAAGGAGTGAAATGGAAAAAAAAACTCGATGAGTCACTTTGAAACTAAATGAGTTTAGGTTACGTGTTTCCTGTTCTTCAAGCAAGCATACTGTAGACTATAACACTTACCAGGAGAAACAACACCCTGTGTTCATGTAACACTGACACATTGTTGAAATGTGATTCAGAAATTCCTCACGGACCATTAGAGCAACTCATTTATTGTATCAAAAATGCAGTTATGTCATGACACATTTTTAATAAAACTTAAAAATCTAAAACATTTATGTACCCTTAAATAACATTCATATTAACTTTATATTATAATAACTTTTTAGTAATGCTTCTTAAAGAAGAATGCTCAGATTTCATGGTAAATTTAGAACACGTTCTCATGTGTATGGGTGACCTGTTTGTCTACACCAACAATGTTATCAGCAAATGAATACTTGTTATAGCCATGTGTGTATGACGCCATGCAGGTTTCTCACAATCTTACAGACAGGGCTGTATTTTCATATTTTAGGACTGGTGACGAACAACCGCCTGCCTCACCAAAGCTTCCAGAGATTAAAGCCAAAGACGTGGGCCAGTTTGAAGGAGTAGACGTGTCTTCAGTCAAACTGAGCCATCCCACAGCCAACAGGGCCAAGCCTCCACAGAGGAGACCACCAACCAACGTCGGCACAAGCTCTCAAGTAAAAACATCCTGTTATTTAATTACTAAAGTTCAATCTTATGAATGGTCTGCTCCCTGCCCACAACACCCACCACCCCACAGTGTTTCCTTAGCAGCTAATTATCAAGCAATTCTTAAATTGGATCAGATGCGTTAGTACCGGTAAAACAGATTCATGTGTTGCAGCTTGTCCTCAGAACAGGAAATTGAAAACCGTAAACAGGTGCTTATGTATAAGATTGCTCAAGATTGGGAATTTGCTTCATGTGACATTCTGAAAAAACATTGAGAATGTCACACAATGCAGGGAAGCGAGTTCCATGTGACAGTGCCTTTAAAGCTAGTGCTGACAGGTATTACGTGTGTGAAAAAACGGAGCCAAGACGCATGAAAATGTTGTCTGATTATATCACAACAAGAAGCTCCAAAACTCTGGTTCCTGGCCTTGGACAATGGTGGACAGTTATTGAAAATGAATCAAATGATGATTTTATTGTTATTAAACAGTGTTTAGGTGAAAGGTATTTATCAACAATGGATAAATGCCATTTGATTAGAATTTTCAAAGATTATGTCATTGTAATTACTTAGTCCTTGTACTGCAGGCTTCAGAATGGAGATGTGGTTCAGTAGCACGCGTGTGGACATGTGGTTAATGGCCTGTGTTTCTCTGAAGGTCTCCACTGATGGGCATCAGAGTGAGGCAACAGCAGACACAGATGCAAACCCTCACAAGGCTCCAGCTCCTGCCAAGGTTTGAAATCAAGAAGATTAGAAAATGCCATCTGCTTCCAATAGACATTATGACAATGATTATGTGTAAATGTTCAGACAATATTCTGGTATGTCAATAAAGGTTATGTACAGTAGTATTAAGTTTTTATGTGCTGATACATTAATATATCATAATTAACATTAATAAATATTACATTTAATAGTAAGTTCAAGGTTGATAAACTGAAAGAAAGTAATTGGCATCTAATTCTAGGTTTTCAACATGTAAGAACTATTCAATACATAAAATAAAATGATCTTTTTACAGAACACTGAAACCCATTTACCATCAACTACCAAAGAAGAGACCCTTGCCTCAGCACCCCCGCATCCCACTCCATCCACAGCTGCGATTGAAGCCAAGTCCCCGGAGGAGAAACCTTCCCTGGATCAGGTGCTGGCGGAGGTTAAGGAGCTGCGCATGGCACTGGAACTGTTCAAAACCCGCCACAGGTGAGTAGAACTTCCACGCTTGTGCCGTCAGAGGCCAGGGGCTGTGATTCTAGTACCACGCTACATTCACATTTCATCATCATAATACACTTAATATGCTTCATTGTCTTATTCCCAACAGTATAGACATACAAGATC
The DNA here is from genome assembly GCA_020368025.1 of Brachyhypopomus occidentalis. NCBI lineage: Eukaryota > Metazoa > Chordata > Actinopteri > Gymnotiformes > Hypopomidae > Brachyhypopomus > Brachyhypopomus occidentalis. The sequence goes on along the minus strand of JAGXOD010000082.1, from coordinate 5,649,426 downwards.
TTAAGAAAGAGCTCAGTGAGGAAAGGAACAAACGAATGAAATTGCAGGTAAGTGGGCCATGACAAAAAAAGCACTTTATGAATAAATATGACGTGACTTGATCACAGTAGCCATATGACTCATAAGGACGTACTGATAAGGATGTTCCTGCAATGTATGGCTGTACTCAGCCCCAGCTTCTAGAGGGCAGTAGTGTATTAAACCTTGCACATAGAATAATAGATGCCATGTATTATGCAAAAGAGTGGATTTACAAATGCTATAATGAAAATATGCAGCTTTTACTATATTAAACACTTTTGTAGTCACTTCTGAAAGTTATTATGAGAATCTGACAGCTTTTGTGGAATATTTGTAGGATATTAAAATGATCCATGTTTGCAGGATGAGGTACAACTACTGAAAAAACAAAAGTAACCCCAGAAGACTCAGCAGTCATTTGGACTCTGACTCTTTAAGAATGTTGTTTTTATATTGCTGCTCCCACTGGGATACTGAACCAGCACGACAGTGTGTGGCAACAGCATAGATGACATGGGATCTGTCAGACACACAGCATCTGTGACCCTCCAATTCCACTCTCATCGGCTCAGAGGCAACCGAGTCCTTTATATCTCTGTGGAGAACGATCCACAATCATGGCTGTACATATAAGGATCTGTGATACTGATGGGTGAAATTAACACACTGTACATATAGAACTCGCTGATTAAAGGCTAATTTATGGGGAATGAACCAGTGTTACATTTTTTTTTTTTTCCCTGAATTTGAGCCGTGTTATTTATGAGTTGTACACATCTCTTTTAATTATATCTAGCATTTGTGCCTGTAGAGCCATCTTGGTAAAACGTCTGGTTTATGCTTTCACAGACATGTGGTGCTTCCCGGGGATTTGTACTGTGACACTAAGTGGGCCTTATATACAGGTCTTATATTTACACAATGTGTTATTAAATATGTATAAATCTGAGCTGGTTGTGATGAGACTAGCTGCGTTATGAACAGTTTTTGACCTGGAAGCAACAGAGTGGTGCGTTTTATTTTTATAAATAAAGAGTTTGTGTAGTCTGAGTTTGCAGTAGACGTTTGTTCCCAGACTGGACTCTCGGTAAAGAATTGTGGTTGCATTCATACCTTAAATGGCCTTTATGTTAAAAGTGAGTATGTCTGCTTCTAGCTGTGTGGACATTATGCTTATAGAAGCTCCTAGTTAGATCACCCATATGCAACACTTTCTTTAATGGCAACATAAGACCCCTTTTATCAGTAGTTATTGGTCTCAGTTTGAATTGTGACAGCTCTCTCAACTTTTTAAAAATTACACATGTGCGCACACACACATGCACAATAACACAACATGAGATTAGAAATCTGTAAAATACTCAACTGAAAAACTTTTCTAAGGTCTAAGGTCTTCCTTTAGTTTCTGGGATGTAAAGCTATAGCATATACAGAACGTTGTCCCCAGGGCTCTCAGGAGAGAGAGAGGGAGAGAGGGAGAGAGAGAGAGAGAGGGAGAGAGGGAGAGAGGGAGAGAGAGAGAGAGAGAGAGATGTGACCTCCTCTGAAATGTTCTGATGTAATTGCTGGCATTTTAACAAACCAGAGAGTCAATGTTTACGAAGGTAACTGACAAACACAATGTATGTTTTTATCTGATTCAGTTAAATATTCAGAATTATTTGGAAGGTAATTTGCTGATTTGCTGATGTCATCCCATATTTCTAGAATTGGAATGTTTACGTGTTGTGCCTATTAATTTTTTTACAGAAGATTTCACCCACTTTAGATAAATAATACCCATAATTAAGGTGCCTGTGTTATTATTCATGAATAAATTAATTACTTTTTTTATAGATAGAATTCACCAACTTTAGATACAGTACACAATGTATAACAGTTTATAAATAAATCCCATTTTTAAGGTGCATGTTATTATATATGATGAATAAATAAATAAACCATTATATATTTCCTCTTGCTCTGTGTATGTGCGGTTGCAATCTACAAGCTACCTTAAATGGGCTTTAATGGTGAGCCTATGTTAAAAGTGAATAAAATCCCTTCTATCAGTAGTTATTGGTCTGAGTTTGAATTTTGACAGCTCTCTCAAATTTTTTAAAATTACACATGTGCACTCATACATGCACAATATTACAACCTGAGATTAGAAATCTGTGAAATACTATCATGTAAAAAACTAAGGTTTATGGTCTTCCTTTAGTTTCTGGGATGTATAGTTATCTACGCATTATCTACTGTAACGGTGAGGGTAGACAGCACGACAAGGCGAGTGCGTTTAGCATACACCCACGTTTATTGTAGAACAGTAGCGCAGACAGCGCATATTCACATAAACACTGACGTGAGACTCTGACAAAGACAAGCACGGGACACTGTGTAAACGCACATTAAATAGACGAACTACACGAGCCCAGAGTGATGACGAGACGAGCCGCACGTGAGACCAGTGAACACACTCACATGGAAATACACATATGAACATAACTAGACGTAGACTACATGAACACGCCCTAAGGAAGATCCAGGGCTGTATCGTGACATCTACGCTATAAGGTGAATTCATAACACTACACAGGACTTCAGCTTGTAAGGTAGCAAGTATCCAGTAACAGAAACAAACGTTCTTTTCTAAAATGTATTTGAATAACTTTACCTTACTAAACTTTACCTTGCTAAAACGTTTCCTCTTCTCTTTAGGGCAAAATCAAGTTGATAAGCAACACATTCATTTTTCCAAAGCATTTTGTATCTTATTTTCCCCATAATCTTTACCATGTTCCATTCATTCTGGAGGACACTATCATTTACCTGACTGCAATACTCTATGTTACCATAAAGAGGGAGACAGTTATCAGCTCTTCAAGAATTAAGATTGCAGGGTTCTTTATGGCTTTTTGTGTGCAAGTGCAACAAGAAATATTACGATAGAAATCAGCCAAACCTCTGCATCTCACTGAGCCTTAATCTTAATAACTGACACTTTGGATGTAGTGGTTCTGACTTTTAAGAAATCACTGTGACAGTCAGAACAAAGCAATACCTGCAATTAATTGTCAATGACCTGGAATAATGCACAGATACAGCCCGATTCATAAACATTTATTTCGCTCTAATAATGTTTCCCAGATGTCACTTATGACCATTTGGTTGGCTTTAGGTTATGAAAGATTATCACACAAGCAAATTGCTGAACTGAATACATTTTTAAAAAATCTGTGGACAAAGGCAATACAGACAAGTAATCTTTACTAAACAATTAGTGCCATGAAGGAACCTTAGAATTCAAGTTGTGAAGTGTAATGGGTTATGTTGACTTAACTTAGAGCCCTATCTGGAGAACATGTCTGTAAAAGAGCTGCTACTGACTAACCAATAGGAGTGGACTATTTTGAGTAAAATCCAATAGAAGCTAAATGATTTCACATGGTCTTATAATTGTATTACAGATACAACTGATTCCAGTGGTACCACTATTTGTTTTAAGAAGGCCACATTTTTTCACCTAATTCTCAGGACTTTTATTTTAGGGTCTAAATTATGGCACTCGTGTATTTAATTGATTAAAGACTTAAAGGCACATAAGGAACATTTCTGCTGTGTCTTCCTCATTGTTCTATTTCAAACGAGGGGTTCACCAAGGCCATCGTGGTCTGCCTGTGTGTCTTGACCACTGTTTCTGGGTAACACCTTATCAAATATACCTCACAGTTTCATCCAACTGTCACTGTTTGCTACATGTTACATTAAATTAAGTTTCTGGCAAATTTATTCAGCATATAGCATGAGGAATAGTCAAATTGGAATGCAAGCATATGTTACCTGAAAACATGATTAAAAAAAAGCAAAAAAAAAACCAAAAACAATTTCAATTGATTTAAAGTACAATCAGACAGAGAGGTGAGTAGGACATTATTCCACCAGAACAATAACAGCTAGCACATGTGGAATGGTCATTTAAGGAACACTAACTAATTGGGCATTGGATTGTTGTTTTGGCTCTGTTCTCACATAGATGGAATTTCAAAGAAAATCAAAGACTGGTTTTAAAGTGCAAATCTTAATTTATGGCTATTTAGATCATAAAAAAACATTTCAGGCAACCCTCAGATAATTTCTAGTCTTAAAAGAAATGGTTATATTACATAGTTGGTTAAGAATCCTTAGACACAGACATCAAACTAGGCATCATGCTAGTGAAACCGTCAGACCATCAATGCAGCAATATTCAGGCCAACCCTGTTTGAGGAGCCTTCAAACTTAGGAAAGTAAAATTCAGGGAGGGTGTGAAGAAAAAAAAATAGTTGTTCTAGTAGTATGTTTGAGGTAATTGTTCTGCCGCAAACTGAACTGCCATTGACTAAGGTTGGGCATTCCCAGGCGGTTGGGTCCAATCGGTTCCGTTGCTTCTGTATAGTTCAGTGTTCAGTTATCCTGGCGTTCCTATACGCCCCTGTCATTTCACAGAAGAGATGGTGTGAATCAGAACATCCCTTCTTTTCTGCACACCTTTTCTTCATTCCCTCACTACAGGCACATCTTCGTTTCTCCAGTTCTTTCTATGCAGGTCACTCTGATTTGTTCGACAGTTTTTCTTCATGATATTTGAATGTGATCTCACAAGAAATAAAGCACTGTAAGTGAGAGAGATGTTCTTGGAGCCAATACAAGTTGTAAGAAAAGGTCAACATGCCAAAGAGGTCACTAGCTTGAACCTTAACCTTTTGTAACTTTTCATGCAGACCAGAGCCAAAACAACAAAAACTATGTAACTTTTAAATTTGCAGACTACACTGTAACTTAAGAGTGCTTATTGGTCCATTTCTATTATAACATGTGCCTGATTTTGGCTTTTGTAAACATGTTTAATGAAGTTTCTAATGTTCTTTAAAATACAAATAAAACACCAACAAACAAAGTTTCATCTTTGGCTGACAAACCCTGTGGCCTAAGCACACTAATTAAAATAAAATTAGAATTTCACTTTGACTTGAATTTAATTATTGAAATATCTAAATGTTACTGACTTAAAAATCAAAACTTGGCAAGTCTTGATATTTGGCCCCGAAAGTGTGACATGGTTGGTAAATGCTAAATTAATATTTTGCTTATTAATATAACTTTACATTCCGATAATACTTTCACACACAGAGAAATTTCAAAGGCACAATAAAAATGACTAGATACAAAGTTGAAAAGTGCAAAAGACTGAGCACAGTCCTGGAATCATCTAGAAATGTCAAACATCATTGTACATTGCCCCTTAACCCTGAAGAAGCATGATGGAGTCTGTGCTTTTCACATGGCTACAAAAACAGCACCTCACCCAACACTTCTGCAGTCACAATGTAACACATAGCACCAAAACATGCCCCTGTGCTCAGGTGTGCATGCTAGTTGTACTAGGCTGGAGCGCTGGCCACTGGTTAAACAAACAAATACAGTGCACCTTCCGAAAGGGGTTTTTGACATTGTCCTTCGACGTTGTGTGCCGATCCACCTCCCAATAACACTGAGAACTAATAGTAATGCACCCTTCCAATGGTGTCAGTGCCCGAGCCCAGGATGTCCGGCTGTCCGTTCCTCCAGATCTCCCTGATGATCCTCTCTCGCTCCTCAAGGCGCTGGGCACGCTCCAGCTCCTCGGCTGAAGTGAAGACGTTTACGCTACCGTCCGGCGTGCCGTGATGGTTGCCCATGGGCATCTCTGTGGTGGCGGGGGGAACTGGGGCCTCTACATCCACCACATCCTCCTCTTCCTCCTCCTCCTCATCATCATCACTCTCTTCATCCTCCTCATCCTCGCAAAAGTCTTTCAGCTGTTTTTTCTCTGGGGTGGCGGGGGTAGTTTTGGTCCGAGGCTTGCAGGAAATTCGTATGACTAACAGGCACAGAGTGAGCACCAGGCCGAAACACACGCCAATGACAAAATAGAGGCCGAAGCTCTCGGGGTTGGCTGAAAGGGACGAGCACACACATTATAACCCAGCGCATGTCATTCCACCACTTGCTGACAATTACAAACATGCATTGAGTAACATAATCAGTAAATAGTTTTGAAAGTAACCTTTTATGTGAGCATAAGCAGCAATGCTGTTGCTTAGAAGGTCCATCTCTTTCTTTCTTGCATCCATCTCGACTTATCCTGAGTTTTCACAACTGCTAAAACAGAACACAGAATAAGTACATTACAGTCTTCGTCTACCTCGTGTGTTTCCCATGGATCCTTGCAGAAGACGTACAACTACTAATCCACTGGCAAACCACGCAGCACCAACACACAATGCACTTTCTCTCTTGAGTGCAGCTCCACCCTTGATTTTTTGGTCTAAAGTGACACTTCTGTTCCGTTCCACAGCCCTGCTATGCATTTAGCAGCAGACACCTCCCTGTGTGTTGGAGGGTGTGGACATGTGTGTGGGAGTGTGGCATTAACCACTGGCAGGCCAGAGTGACTGCATGGCACATCTGACTCTTCCCAAAACACGGTTCACAGTACAGCCAGCATGCAAATCTTTTGTTGTTTTTGTAAGACCACGGGGTCACTTTTATCAGGAGGCAAGGAAGCCCATTTCCTTTACAAATGGTGAACTGTGTCTGGAAGGCAGACACATGTTTGCTGGCTGGATTAGTGTCAATTTGTACACACTACCAGATGATCATCTTTAACGACCTGTTTAATTCCATTGTGTTTTGTATTATGTCCAGACAATGACTCTATCTTATTGTACACTCCCAGACAAGGGTTGAGTTTCCAAAAAAGACGAAGCCAAGCCACACCCTCATTGTACTGTACGGGTGGGTGAATGCCTGGAAAGATGAGGGATGATTTTAGCTTAATGAAATCAGTATGTCCCTGTTCCTTTCTCGGCTCTGTGAACTGGCTCCAGTCCAAGAAAACTGATAGACTGCGTCACAGGAAATGCAACAGCCTCGGGTCATGGTAGAGCCTTTAATAAAAGGATAGCGAGGACTTTTCTTCTGGGCCCTTACCCTACTTCCTGTGCCCCCCCACTCACCCACCCCTTCTATTAGCGTCACACAGCACTTCCTGCTCACTTTGGCCTTTCTCGTCATACTCACTATTGTTCCCAACACACAAGACATCACTGCAACGAGCAAGCAGAGACGCAGCGATGGCTTCATATGAAGAAAAGTTCCCGCATCAGCTGATGATGTTGGAATGAACTGTATTTGAATCAAGTATCATGCGAATAAGCATCTACCATCACATTTATGTGCTTCTGGTTATTGTTTTTACAAAACACAAAAAACAACAACTTGGGATACTGCATTACACCACACAATGAATTACATTTACTTATCCCTTATTTTTCCATTGTAGCTTAATCAGTTGTCTTTGTTTGTTTTTATCAAACAATGCAAAGTCAGTTAAATAAACATATCAGCACACATACTGTCTTACCATAGAAACTGTGCTCCTCAGAGTATGTTCATGATACACTGGAAGGATTGGTTGGATTTGGCCTTTTACCCAGTGGACTTGCTGCTACAGCCTTTGACTGACTCAGTCCTTTGGCTGGACAAAGATAAGAGCAAACATGAACAGACAGACATTAGAGCAAATCATGTCCAAACCCACTGAGGCATCAGCAATGCAAACACAGAGCCAGAGTGGCTATTGGGGGGATTGGGGAGGATTCTCGATGGGCCGGCTCACGTTTGGGCTGATTGGATGGGAAAAATGATTTGGGTATGAAACTCCCGGGCTGCAAAAGGGCCCACACACCCCAGTCCTGTCCAAACACATGTCCAACGCTGCTCCGCTCACAGGAAGTTATGATCCGTCTAGTATATTTACACTGATGTCCATTCAAATTGGGCCATTCACAGATTAAATATGATTCTCTTGTTGTATTCATATAAATGTAAAATGAAGGTCAGACTATTTCAGACTGAATTACCTTTTACTGCAGTTAGTGTGAATTTGGACTGTTTTTGCACAATTAACAAACCAAAACAAGTTGAACTGCATCCCAGTCATTCTGCATTCAGCCAGAAAGCTGAACAAAAGCTCTTGTGGGATTTGTAAAGAACACAGTTCTCTTTCAAGTTCTGGTCTGGAGGTGCCAGTAGAGCTTCAGCAGAGCTTCAGCAGAGCTCTCCTGCAGACTCCTGGCAGCCCCGTTGCTCCAGATTACTGGATGGAAGCAGGAGTCAGAGGTCACTATTGCAGCACTTCTCCTCATGACAGCCCACAGGAGAGAGAGAGGATGCCAGGTAACAGGATCCAAGTGCATCCTACCACTACACTTCCGTCCTTTGGAAACACCTCAACTAGCATAGTCAGCAAAACCATAATATATTATGAAAACCTAAAAGATACAAGGATAAAAGGGAACACAAGGTGTGAAATATGCAGAAATTTACACTGTGCAAGAAGTATCAGACAAACTGAGTTTTATGCTCATTGCAGTAGCTTGTTCCTCCTTTTTTCAATAATGTGTTAAATGGTAAAAAGAGAAGGTTCCTAAAGAAAGAGCTGGTTCCAGCTGGATCTATTAATTACTGAGATGTAATGTTGCCTGGTATTTGGGGCTGGCTCTAGCCTAATCACTGCTCAGGCAGCAGCCTGGGACTTGTTTAAACCCGAGCGTCTAAACACCCATTAACCTGCTGAGTTGTTGTGTTTGTGTTTTGTTTTTCCCTTCAGGAGGAAATCATTAACAGGCTACCTGCTGTCAACTCTGACCTTCAGCTCTGTGAGTCAACTACGACCTTCATCTATACGAGTCAAGTAAAGTTGACCTTTTTTCCCACATTTCCAACTGTCACAAGGATTTAAACATATGATACTGCTTTGATTTAGGACAGGGGTCTAAGGATACACCGTTAATAGATCCCAAAAGTCTCCAAGTTTCAAAATCTCAAAAGATACTGAAAAATGATCAACATTTCCTAATGTTTGGTCAAGGGTAGCCTCTTCCTGGTTGAAAAGGAAAACATTTTCAATCATCGAGGTGCATCTACCAAACATTAAAAAGATACAAACATTTGACATTACTTTTTAAACTATACATTGCATAAACTGAAGGCATGAAGAAAAAATAAGCATAAACTTTGAATACTCCATTTTAAGTTTGTCCACTGAGAGCAGAGGACTATCACTATTCAAATCACTGCCAAGCCAAACTGTGCACGGGGCCACAGAAAGCAAGGCTATCTGGCTCCTGGGGAGGGTTGCTTTGTGTGTGAAGGAGGAGCTACAGGGGAAGTGCAGGGACTGTCATATCAGGTGATATTTCAGGTCATTTCCACAATGAGAAGACAACAATAGCATTTCCTTCCCCTGGGTTTCTTCTGTCTGCTAAGACTATCTGCGGCTTAAGAAGAACTCCGGTATACCGCCAAGTGCATTTGTCTTTTACTCATGCCTGTTTTGACTCTGTGATCCTCAGTTGCTTATTAAGTTGTCTATAGGAATAAGGAAGCTAAGTAGATGATTTGCTAGCCATAGAAAGCCAGTAAAACCAGCCTTCGTCCTAGAAACCGCAAGACAGGAGCCTCTCTTTAACAGAAGCTCGAACACTGGGGGCAAATTATTCATGAACAATCTGACCACATGACTTTCTTTCAAAATATAATAACAGTGGATGAGGGAAATTTACCCAGTGAATTAGAACTGTAATTGAATCATACAGTAATTGAGAAAACATAAGAAAACTAGCTTTTCCTAAGCACACAATGACAGCCAAGAGAAGCAAATGGATAGTTGTGATGCCTGGAAATTAGCTTGCAACTGCAGGAATGTCTTGGCATGGATTTGATGGCTAATGTATTTTTAAAACTTAAATTTGATTGCATTATTATATTTATTTTTACTTTTATTGCATGCTGCAAAAAAAACTGATCAGGGACATTAGCTATGGACACTTCAGATTCATATAAGCTAAAATTGTATGGCTAATGTATAGCATGTGGAAAGATCATTATGGTAAATGCACCCTAGAGTACCATAGAACACCATAACATCATTCCATTATTGTATTTAAACATTCCATTATCATATCATTAGCATTTGGTCTTTGAGCATTATTATTAGCAAACATTTGGCAAAAGTGCTGACAGTACTGCATATACGCCACAATGACGTGCATCATGGAAGCCAACCAGGATCACCTGATGGATGAGTCTTGAGTCACTTTAGTCAATAGGAAAGAAGCAGCGTAATGGAAGTTCAAGCTTTTCTCTGAAACCACAGAAGCTCTGGGGGTGACTTTCCACCTGATAAACCCAGACACATTTCTGCAGCAAAGGGACAAGTCTACCTCGCCTGTAAAAGCATTCAGGGAAGGTCCATGGTGAAGGTATCTGGTGTATGATTTCCATGTGAGTTTCTTTTCTAAGAACATTTTAAAGACTTGGATTCTTTCTTTGGAACTAGTCCTGAAGAGAGAGCACAGAGATCATGGAGACTGTGCCAAGCACAAGGTTTGCTGGTTTCCTGCGGAACATGTCCTGCCATTGGTCCTTTTGTAAGGGCAGAATTTCATTTGGCACCAGGTCAGACATGTGGTTGCCATCAGGTCCTTGACCTCTGCACTCAAGATGGAGCTGAGCCTGAAACTGCATGCCAGCTGGGTGAATGGACACTAAACAAATACGACTTCACAACTGAATGCTTAAATATGCCTCTCCAGAAATGGATGATGTGTATGTGTATTCCTGTTTTTTTGTTTCCTTGATGATGATTTCAATTTACATTAATTGAGTAGCTCCAGACTTAGTTTAATATGAAGCTCCAGTAAATATAAATATCCATACCACCATATTCTATTCACTTATGGTCTTGCATGTGGCTACTGTATGTGCATTCCACATCTCCCCATTACATATGTTTATCAATGACTGCCTTTCTTCAAAGGCAAGCGACTCATTCACAAGTTGGTTATCTTACACGGAGGTAGTCATAGTTGCTGTGCCACGTCATCAGTGATAGAGGTGGGTTGGGATAAAGGCTGAGGGTTCCCATGGTCCAAGTGTATGTTTGGTGGAACACAGAGCATCAGTACGCCCTTTGCTTATTCTGAAGAGAAACCTTAACCCTTGAGGCCCATATTCCTTATAACCACATGGACCACATCATTCAATACCTTCTGCCTTATCCACCCCAGACTGCAGCAGGACCATAATCCCATCTAAATTCATGAATCACTCCAGCCCTTCTATCCATGGGAATTGTTAAAGACATCAACCATCAATCACAATACCCTACGCTGTTGTAGTCTTGACTGGGCTTAGAATTCCTCAGTTTTTACAACCACACAGATATTTGTTTTCCAAGTATGACCTAAAACAACCTTGCATCAATTAAACATTTATTTCCCATTACAGACAACTTGTATATCAAGGCACAAATAACCTGAACTAGATTACTTTCAGAGGCTCTGTAAGGTCTTGGGCAGGTATGTACAGAGTAAGTGAAAGGACAAGGAATACCCTGCGTGATCCTTGGTGTCAAACTCCACAAATAGAACATGATCTCACCCACAGATCGATGTGAGCCAATGGGGCCCTGCAGACCCACATACTGGATCTATTATGCAGACCTTCATATTACTGTACAATGCAAAACATGTGCTCTGTCTTTCCCATGGGGATGTGGGTATCATTAACTCTGCCCCATCCATGGGGATATACCACATGCTTGCAGTGCACTGCTACCCTCATACACTAGCTGCTTGTATTACTAAAACTGGCCAATGATGTTCTGAGAAAGGAATAATTAGGATTAATCAATGCATTTCTGTATAATTAGAGTGTGAAAATGATTTATCGACACGGCAGACCACATATTCATTGTGGAGAGAGGAAAAGTGAGAATGTGTGGGCCGTGATGAACTGCACACCCTGCTTCATGCTCAGGATCATCCCCTGGTGAGAAGACGGGTCAGGGTGCAAGGTGCCTGTAAATCTGTCAAACGCCAATTTGATGAACGGTCTTCTGGTTCTTTAGGGCAATACACACATATCACGTCTAATTACAGAAAGGTATGTGTCCCTTGTGTATGAAGGTGTGTATGTGTGTACACTGTGCAAGGTTGGTGCTTTTGACAGGAATTTACACAAGTAGTTAAACAAGGAAGAATTGACCTCTGGCCCACCTAAATCCAGAGTATGTTAAGTACTAGAGCAGAGACAGATAAGACAGGAGCAGTGAAGGGGTTGACACAGGAGAGGGGGTCAGGGTAGGGGGGCTTTCAGGGAGCTGATCCACCTCCAAGTCAGCCATCCCAAAATAAAAAGCAGATGCAGAGCTTATCTGGTCTTTCTATCAAGCAGCTCCTCAAACATAGCATGTCAAAACAAACAGTCTCACAATCACATTTTAAAAAGGTGTCTCATTTGACTTAGAGTTTATTTAAGCGTTATAGACAATTATTTAAAGTATTTCACTAATTAAATTTGAAATGGCAGTTAAAAACAACCAAAGAAAAGCCAGGAGAGGCATTACCACTGCTACGCTCAGACATGGCTCTGTGCATTCTACATCCCCACACACTGCTAAAGCAGGAAATGCACATTTCTTAAGCATAAAAGCATCAAGCTCTCACCTCAGTTTTCCTGATCTAATTATTTCATCATTGACTTTTCCAGTAGAAAAAAATGTAGGCAGGCCAGGAGGTTTGTTTCAGTGTTGTAAATGTTCTGATTTTTAACAGCACAGTACTATCAATAATGGGGCTGTGATTTTATGGCTTTGCCTTAGTTTGTAGAAAACCTTGGACAAACATTTTTCCTCACAATTTAAATTCAGTTTAAGTGAAACATAAACAAACATAAAGCTTATGAAATATTTCATTTAAAATAAATTAGAGCTTTCCAGCTTACAGTTTCTATGTAAATCATTTTCGTTATGTACTGATCTTAGAAATAGCAACATGAAAAGAGATGCAGTAACTAGCAACTTGTTTAAACGCTGCACACAAGAAAGTTATCTCTCATGCACATTTACCACACCACTGGATTTATGGCACATCATATTTAGGAATGCATTAAGTTCTCCATGACATTCAGACATGCTGTTCCATATTAGGTGAGGAAAAGCATGTAATCGCCATGCTACAGCTGCACTAAACATGTATGGAATAATCTTCCATAATAAAGTCTTTCACACCACTTACTGACTGCAGCATGCATCAAAATATGTAGCAAAATAACTCATTTATACTCACCACGCAATTACTTTAGGACAACTGTTCTTAGAACATTTTTCAAAAGTTTGTGAGGTCCAGATCTGCTTCCACACAAAAATGATTCAACTTAAACAATGTAGAGTTTCTCTCAACTGCAAGCACTGTTGGATATACTCCTGGATAAGCACACAATCCACAATCTTCTCAAAGGTGCTCAAGCACTGTACTTAAAGTGTTTAGTTTTGTATTTCAAGAGCCCATGGAAGTGGCAGAGATGTCCGCCAGCAGCTACAGCCAGACAGAGCCCTCTCCTTTCAAACCGTGTGCCTTACAAACTGCAGGAAGAGTCGTCTCACAGCGCTCTGACTGAGGCAGTGAGCAGGAGGGAAAAAAGGAGGAACAGCTTAAAATGGGCGGGGTTTGGGGAGGGGGGAGGGGGGAGGGGGAGTCTTTCCCATGTTGTTAAGGAAACGGTCAGGAAAAGTCAGCCCAAGAGCAATTAACTAAGATTTTCCACACTGAATAAAACATGACATTACTGTGGAGTAATGGAGCCGGTGACTGCAGTATTCACTAAAATGGGCATGTTCACTTTTACATGAAATGGAAAAACTGTTGCTTTCGAACTGTTAAAATGATGTGCGAATCAAAATTTGTGAATTACATGAATAACATGCAAGATATACACATATACAATGGTGGGGACAAAATGCTGTAAGTTTTAATGGCCTTTAAGTTTTAGTTTAGTGATTCTGATACTAAAAACCTATTTACATGTGGTAATCAGTGAAGGTCCACTATTGCCTTTGCTCAAGATCTGGTTGCTGATACGATACACTCAACTCGACCCTAAATTTAATAAATGGTTTAGAAGATGAATTGATGAATGAATAGCTTTGTATAAGAATAATTGCAAGATTTTTTACATTTGCATTCTGTCAAAGACACATTAACATTTTTGTGCTTTTGTTAGAAAATGGCAGAAATGAGAAGCCATGTTAGGGTATTAATAGAATGCTCCAACTCAAACATTCACATTTCTTTCTCAATGCTTTCAATTCTCTTGTGTTTCAGCCAGACTGTCAGAGACAGAAAAGGAAGAGACACCGGAACACCTTCAACTTCCTTCCAGTGCTGCGAGGAGGTGGGCCAAGCCAGAGCCAGGAAGAAGAAAAGCAAAAGCCCATAGACCTTGGAGGACTGTAAGAGTGCTATGCTGTTTCTTCAGGAAGGCCCAGCCACTCCTGTTCTTCTGGTTTACTCCATTCGCGATGGCATCCTGGACTGAATCTCTACGTGGCTGGCATATGTCCGCCTGTGCTCAAGGCTGATTTACTCCCCCTGCAGAGTGCTGACATGTGGTGGGGTGTGTGGGGTGGATGAGCCAGGGCAGGCTGGGGGATTCGCGGACCGTCAGGGCTGGCTTATCTGGACTCATCCTGTATAAACCCAGTGCTCCCCTTTAGCACAAGAGAATGATTGCTTCAGCATTCCTTACAGCAAGACTGAGCAGCTGGATACACTGATGTGCATTCATCACCAGAATGGGGTTTTTAAACAGAGATAAAAAGGATATTATGTTTAACGGCCGCATTATAGCTCTATATGAGATGATACTAAAATCTTATGAGAAGACATCGTAGACAAGATCACACTTGCTCATGAGGAACACAAACCAAGTTGAAATGAGGTGCTAAAAGTTTAACAGGTGTATAAGTATTACACGCGATCATGGTCCTCGGTTAACATAGGTGGAATGTAAGGCAAAGAACTTAAGGAGTGCCTCTTATGTAAAAGAATTATCTAGCTGAAGGCATTAAAAGGAAACTCTTTCAGATATACAGTATCAGTGTTCTCAAGGGCTTGTGAGTTACAGCACATTAAGGAAGATTACAGATGAAATACTTTAGCTGATGGACACAAATTTACCAAGCCCATGCCATATTGTAAGACATAGGACATTCAGTTCTTGGTGCAAGCAAGAACACATGCACCATCACCTCATTAATTGTTTCCCGTGCTGCAGCTGTAATTTCTCAAGACAACCACTAGCCTGAAAATTGACCAGGAAAATTGCATCTGCCCAACTACAACCGCCAGCTTTTACTTTAGCTACAAGGCTAGCAAAGAAGGTTACCCAACACCACTGAATTAGTAATCTGTACAAGAGTGCCACATGCTGAAACAGTACTCAGGGGGCTGAGGCTTAGGGAGTTCACTGCTACATTCGATCAGGAACACATGAGAATTACACAATGTAAACACATGCTCCGCCGAGCTCACATGGCTCACCCCAAAAGGCACTGAAATTTCAGCTCAAGTGAAAATGATGTGGGAGTTATGGAAAACTGTGCTCCACCACCAGTTGCTATGCTGAAATATTCCTGTCTCTTTAGACCAGACATGCGTATTAGAACATTCACACCAAAAGAAGACATCTTTGATATGTATGTTACAGTGGAATTCAGCTGTACACTGCAACATAAACGTTCTGTATGTTCTAAATATACTCACCAACATCTGTTGCATATGTTATGCTATAAGGAGGTTGAGCAGGTTTAGGGTCTCATGCTGGCTTCTTCTCTGATGCTATTGCATGCCCGTTGGTGAGTTTGTGAAGGGAACCCATGCAGAAGGAAAGGTCTGTTTGGTATTAGGTGGGAGGGCTTCAGACAGGAAATGGCTCAAGGGGACTGATGCGGTCCCACCATGGTCTGCACCGCTCCTGAAGCTCCAAGACTGGACCAGTAAAAGGCCTCTGTGTTCTTCCCTTCACTGCGGGAGTGTGAGGTGGACTGGGAGGGCTGAAAGGTACTGGGATTACACAAACACTTCAATACTCTGCCAGGCAAGCATACCCCCCCCTCCCCCCAACCCCCACACACTTCTGGATGCAAGGCACCAGCCAAATCTGGCAGTTTCTGAAAAGTCATGGCTACTTATACAAGCTGCTTTTTCAACTTTCTGATTATTAATACAGTGTTCAAGAATCTGACAAGAACTCGTCAAACTAAAAGTCCTTACGTTGAGGAGGGTATAAAAATTTCAAATGTTCAAATGTTAGCAAAGTTCCTTGAAAGATAGCTGTTTACAAGAAGAATTACTTGCAAAATAGATGATGTCACTGAGAATTGCTAAATGTCTGCACCTAAATTAATGACATAGACTGTTTTAATCTACTTAGACCAAAGCAAAAGATGATTTTATCACAAACTACTTTAAGCAGCAGATAAGGAACTGCTCCCCTACGACTTCTTAAATGGTAGTTGTGCTGTTGCAAGATGTTTTAATGAGGCAGCACATTGGTACGGAGATTAAAACCCACCACTGGGACTGGGACTCCCAGACTGCAACTTCTAAAAACATCAACAGAATGGCACGGCGACGTTCCAGCCTGGCCGTTGGGTGTGGGCATGGACAGAGTGTAAGTGATCCTGTCCCATTTCAGTCATGGTTCTGGCTGGTATGCTGCAGAGGTTTTGCAGCTGCCGTTCCCTCCTGAGATGTGCTGGGGCTGTCATTAGCAGCCTGTAATGGAGGCTGTTGTCAGAAGCTCTCAAGGCTAAAACAGTAATCAGACCGACTGAAGCTCCAAATGCTCTGGGAGGTAATTGCAGGCTTTGGTATGAACGGGTAACGATGTACTTCACCGTTGTCCGGTGCAGCAACCCTGTTTTAAAACAATTTGATGATGGGTGACAATTACTTTTGAAAATTCATTAAAGTAAACCCCCTCTTTGTGAAACTTTCCTCATTATAAAACACACTTCTGGAAATGTTTGTGTAGCAATTCTCTTTTTTTTCCAAGAAATATTTAACACTTCATGGGAAACTTCATGTCTTTCTACGTTTCATCAATAATGAATGTTGATAGTTTCACATTGGTAGTCTCAAAGACATAAAGAACAAACTGTCTGGTTCTACCAGCCAGTCACATGAGCCTGTTATCATCCAGCCTGATGTCTCTCTTCCCTCGTGAGGTTGCATATGTTTGCCTGAGGATGGGCTCAGAGTTTAGTGTCTGATGAATTCGCACGATGTTGTTTCAGTTTAGAAATACCTGCGCTAATATTTGTGTCCAACTACTTTTCAAATGTGGCTCTTTGACTGAACCTTTAATAGGAACTTAAAGAAAATCCTGAAATGTTTAGTAAAACATGAAAGATGGCAAAAGGTAATGATTTGTAACTATGAAGCCAAATGTACAAAGTAATTCAAATGTAGATACAGGTCTGTGTTGCGAGATCTCTCCACGACCTGGGCTGAGAAATAAGAAATACACTGCTTAAAATGTGCTCTGCGGGTATTTTATCTCTTTAGAAGAATAAGAAAGCCATCTTAGAAACCTTTTTGGAACACCATCTTCATTTGATCTCCATAGTCTCCAGTGTCTCACAAACCTTCGGCAATCCCTGAGTTCAAGATTAGGTGTAATACTTGTGCTTTATACTCTGAACGTAATACCGCCTTTTTGCTACTGGCAACATTTTTGGTTAATTCAGTCCATACAACAAGGAGATACTAATTTCATCTAGAGAGGAAACAATGTTTTTTTTAGTATTAGGAGCAAATTCTATATTATCAAACAATCAAAGCAAAATAGCAAATGAGATGGTGAAGATTTGAGAGAGAGTGAGGTTTTGAGAGAAGGTGAAGTTGAGTGAATGAAAACAGTAACATATTGTAGAAACACTTCAGGACTTCCCTGTAAATACTTCCTATGCAGACTGCGGGGCTACAATGAGTTGAAGTCATCTTTGAAATGACCTGTCTAACACACTATGCTGTGAGCCATGGTAGAGAAGAGAACTGTGATTCACCCCATCCATGCGTGTTACTATAGCTGGAAGTCGCCTCCAGACAGAAAGCGCAGCCTCTCTGTGGCCGCCTTGTAGTGTTCTGAACTGTAATTTGGCTAACGCATAAACACACTGGCCTGCCAGCAGGAAACCAGTCCAAGCATGTTTAAAAATTCCCAGTTATTCCTGGTCTTCAAAACAACAATGTACATACAAAGGAAATGATTTTTACCCATGTTAATGCACTTCCCCTCCACTACGTTGTAATGGCTGTAAGAGTTGATTGACCTCTTGTACAGGCCACTGTCCACATCTATCATAAGGACTTAGGTATTAGTTTGTTTAAAACATTCACTCCTCCTGCTTTGGAGCTTAACATCCGAATAACTTGTTTATCAGACAATGATATAAAATCAAGGGCCATTTAATCCTGGCATGGCAAACATCAACAAGTACTTCCTCTTCATTGACTTGACAGAAGGGGTGAGCAGTTTAATAAAAAGCCTCCAAAATGGGACCAAATAACAGCAAAGCAGTTATGGCTACTGCTTCTTCAATTTACTACATGGAAAACCATGAATAACTGGCATGATGGACAGTCGACAATGGGGTGAACTCACAGATGTCTGCACATCCTGATGTCTTTCATACGTCTTCAGTGGCTCACTAATGTTGCCCGCATGACTAGACCTGCCAATCAGATGGCTTATTCCCTCTTGTTCAACCCTAATCTCCTTATTCGCTGAACTGCTTCCTGATTCCTCTCTCTTCCCCAAGGACTGTGGGCCTCACTATATTCTTCTCTTTAAAAACATACAATCTCTCCCCAAGACCCTATATGCACAGTATAAATAAAGAGATAGGGCTACCAGCTTTCTCCCTGCACATAATGAAATCCACAGATGGTGACTAAAGTTTCAGCCTCTCTCTCCATTTCTGTGTGCTCATTTCAACTGCCATAGTACCTTATGAGTGAGTGGTGTATGAAGGAGAAGAGGAATAAACCATCAGCATACCACCAGCTTATGATATAGATGAAGAATAGATCTGTATTCTATAACACCTTGCATCATCTTGGAATACTAATACTATAAGAAGCAACCAAAATTTAACAGGATTTAAAGAGCTTTGTAAATGTTTTAAATTTTAAATGTTGTCGGTCCTAGTTTAAGCTGTTCATTCACTTATTCAATCATATGGCTTCTCTTACCATACAAATATCAGTCATTATCCTTCTTCAACCTGACTTCATTATCAGTTAATTATTTTTGTAATTTAGAGTGAGGTCATGTGACTTACCCTCTCTTAATCCATTTGTCTTCTCACTATGATTCCCTTGGCATGGCCTCTAATAGACCCCCCCGTCTCCTTAAGTGACTGGCATCTCTGCACTAGCAAAAGTACATCAGAGACTAAACACTGAAACTCAATGTTCCAGATAAAATGCTTTAAAACGTAAGTACTTTCACATTTGACCACAGCGTACAGTCTTTTGCTACCTTAAACATTATAGGAGGAGCCTCTGTGTAGATTTATCTCACTTGTCTGAGATAGTGGTGAGAGCAGTGGCTGTAAGGTCTATGATTAAGATAATAACAGGGGCACATAAGCATGGTGATGATGGTAGGGGGGACCAGTAAGACTAGCAGCTTTACGGCGTCACGGCACCAGGTGAGAGCCGCCCTTCCCCCTAGAGGGTCCAAACAAGTTAGGACGCAGTGCACACTTGCATGCACACGTGCACAGCCACACGCAGCTATGAGCACCTGGAGCACCTCTGATGCTGATGCACTGACCTCACTCATCACGCTGTCTGGGGCACAGCCTGACCCCCCCCCCCCTCCCTGCTGACTCAGTCTGCATTAAAACCAACACCCTGCTGGAACTTCACCCCCCCTGTTGGTAACCCTGTGCCGGTCCATCGGGTGGTGGTTGAATGTCCCTTGGGTCGCTCTTAATTTAAAACTGAAGAACTTGAGGACTTTGCCCTGTATAATGCTGGGCCCACGTCTGCAGCCTGCTGGGAAGCCCAGTGAGCAGCTAATAAGCGACTAAGTAACTTCTCCTCGGACATGCCTGGATGAGTCTATGTTCTGTTCAGCATCATTTGCACATTGACCTTTGACACAAGTCTAAAAGGGAACAGGGAACTGGCATTAAAAACTGAATGCGAGTTCCATGAGCTTAACCTTTTCCACAAAATGCAGATGAGAACTGCATTCAACCAAGTGTCAAAGGTCAAAAGTCATTCTGGGTAACAGTTCAGGGTAAGGTTTCAGGGCCTACTTTACACATGTAAGTGTTGCCTGATGACAGATGCCTTGCAAGCTTGCGAAAACCTCAAAGCTTGAGTAAGTGGTATTTCTTGAAGTAAAAAAGACTAGGCAATTTGGTTAATTGCACAGAGCCAGTGATTACAGCTGTCGCAGATGAGACTCCTTCTCAGGATTATTCTAGGGTGGAGAATCCTTCAAAAGGGGAGTTTCTCATTTTTAGTGCTGCTGGCTAGACTGGCACCATAGTAACATCATGCCAAAAATCATCTGTTCTTAACTTGCCTTCCCATGTCATGCATGCAAAAGCAGCACGCATTTGTAAATTGACAGTAAAACTAGACACATGAATATTGACGGTAAAACTACATGCATATGTAAATTGACAGTAAAACTACACACATATGTATATTGACAATAAAACTACATGCATATGTAAATTGACAGTAAAACTACACACATGTATATTGACAATAAAACTACATGCATATGTTAATTGACAGTAAAACTGCACACATGTATATTGACAGTAAAACTACACACATGTATATTGACAGTAAAACTACATGCATATGTTAATTGACAGTAAAACTGCACACATGTATATTGACAGTAAAACTACATGCATATGTATATTGACAGTAAAACTACATGCATATGTTAATTGACAGTAAAACTGCACACATGTATATTGACAGTAAAACTACATGCATATGTATATTGACAGTAAAACTACATGCATATGTTAATTGACAGTAAAACTGCACACATGTATATTGACAGTAAAACTACACACATGTATATTGACAATAAAACTACATGCATATGTTAATTGACAGTAAAACTGCACACATGTATATTGACAGTAAAACTACATGCATATGTATATTGACAGTAAAACTACATGCATATGTTAATTGACAGTAAAACTGCACACATGTATATTGACAGTAAAACTACATGCATATGTATATTGACAGTAAAACTACATGCATATGTTAATTGACAGTAAAACTGCACACATGTATATTGACAGTAAAACTACATGCATATGTATATTGACAGTAAAACTGCACACATGTATATTGACAGTAAAACTACATGCATATGTATATTGACAGTAAAACTACATGCATGTATATTGACAGTAAAACTACATGCATATGTATATTGACAGTAAAACTACATGCATATGTTAATTGACAGTAAAACTGCACACATGTATATTACTACATGCATATGTGACAGTAAAACTACATGCATATGTTAATTGACAGTAAAACTGCACACATGTATATTGACAGTAAAACTACATGCATATGTATATTGACAGTAAAACTACATGCATATGTTAATTGACAGTAAAACTGCACACATGTATATTGACAGTAAAACTACATGCATATGTATATTGACAGTAAAACTACATGCATATGTTAATTGACAGTAAAACTTGACAGTAAAACTACATGCATATGTATATTGACAGTAAAACTACATGCATATGTTAATTGACAGTAAAACTGCACACATGTATATTGACAGTAAAACTACATCCATATGTATATTGACAGTAAAACTACATGCATATGTATATTGACAGTAAAACTACATGCATATGTTAATTGACAGTAAAACTGCACACATGTATATTGACAGTAAAACTACATGCATATGTATATTGACAGTAAAACTACATGCATATGTTAATTGACAGTAAAACTGCACACATGTATATTGACAGTAAAACTACATGCATATGTATATTGACAGTAAAACTACATGCATATGCGCTTGCTCAGTTTCCCTCCATCCACTCCATTGTCCTGAGCAAGTGAAAACACGTTCATCACTATTCCAGCTGTTCCTGAGTGTAGATAATGCACCTTCTCTCTCTAGTCTCTATAGTATATAGGGATTACTTTGTATTGGTGTGGTCCATTTGGGCCAACTGTTGAGAAATTAAGTAATTTCAAGTTTGACAATTAAAGTGTTAAGACAGTTGTCTATTAATAGTTTACCACAATTAACAGCATGGAAAGATGAATGAGACAATAATTGCAGTGAAAATGAAATCTTCCAATTCTTGAACATCTTGCTATAGGAATGTTTCTTCCCCCATACAACAAATCACTGCTGAAATGTTTATTTTACTTCAGAGATATAAACTATTTTAGAATGTTGGAATGGAACTGCATTGGCAAGCAATTTATAGTAGCCTGGAATGCTGAAAAACAGCTCCCTAGAAATCAGTTTGCCTGTTTCTCTTGTAATCTGCATTTGCTGTGTAAGGCTGTTTATATTACTGCCTTGGTGCTGCAGCATAAACTCCAGCATACTATAAATCCCCGGAATTGGGAGAGCTCTTTGAGGGGTTTGGGGTCATTGGCTTCCTTGTGTGCGTATGTACAGGCCTAAAACTGATGTTTGGATGGGACCTTTCAATACTTTTAACAGCACTGCTAAAATACCATCTACTTGAATAAGCCATTGTAATCATATGGTTTAAAGTTTGCTTAGAGTTCTTTAATCTCGTTGCAGGCATCTTGAATTTCATTAGCCAACTCACATTAGCCAGCACGCATTAGCCAGCACGCATGGGCCCCAAACCAGCAGCTGGGATTCTGGCGGTACTGGCAAATTGGCAGGATGTGCAGATTCAGCCCTGTGCTATGGCTGGGCGCTGTGCTCCATGACCCATTAAACTTGACGGACTGCGACATAATGCTCTCGCAGTAGGTTCACACCAAAGAAATGTGCCGGCAGAATTTGATGGGTCACACAGATCAGTGCAGGCGCCGATGCTCCAGGGGCCGTGGGGACGGTCGCCCCTTACGCTCCTCGTACCCGCCACGCAGCTAGTAGAGGGGGGGAGGGGGACAGGAGCGCGGCTGCCCACTCCTCTGCCACGCCCGTCCCGACCACTCGCTCCCATTCACACCGTCCAGGACGGAGCCCTTTTCAGGGAAGGTGTGAGCATGTCGTGGTGCACCGGTGGCAATGGGGAGCGATGCTGTAGCTTATGGGGCACGTGCATGTGAATCCGTGAGAACATTCAGCCGCATCACTGCAGGACAGGCAACAGGACACGAGCATGTCTGAGCCAGCTGGAACCCAGACGCGTCTCACGCATCGCTAATCCTTCAGCTCAGTGGCCCAGTGTAGCTCACGGCCATGTTTTCCCAACAGTCATGACGTACGCACAGTTCTGCAGTGCTCCACCGGGAAATGCAATTCTGTAGGCAAACTGGTGTTTCAGGCTGCTCAGTGTGTGAGAAGACCACGGCAATATTTTACGTTGTGTTGTCTGAACGTGAGATTTTGAAAAATGCTCAGCATTATTTAATAAAACTGCACAGGGTGTACTGTCCTAATAAGATAAACAAAAAAACTGGAAGATGAAAAGTAAACATGCAAATGACAGCTGGGTGTGCGTCTGCTTTAAGAGAGGAAGTGTAAACACAGCTGATGCTTTGTCAAAGAGAGAAAGGCAGGGAAAATGTCCTGCCACCTGCTAAAGCTTCATCCACCCGCGCATAACTCCAGCTGTGGAGAGGAACGCTCCTCAGATCAACAGAGCAAAGCGATATCACAGTCCTGTCCAGTTCATGTAAGGCTATGGGGCTATGGTCAAGTGTACGCACACATTATGACAAACACACACAAATACATTCATGCACACATGCAAAGATCTCTCTCTCTCTCTCACACACACACACACATACAATGAAAGCAAAGCTTTACTTACCAAATTAGAATCATTTCTGCATTTCTGGCTAGTGTGTGCAGCAAAACAGAAAATCACTCATTTTAAATGTGTCTGTAATATTGTGTGCAGTCTCAGTCTCCAGATCTCCAGGTCTCCTTGTGAAACTGTGGGAGGCTAAAGGTAGAGTGGAGGTGGTGTTAGCAGGACTCCAGCCGTTACTGGGCCCAGTCGGCCCAGTTGTGCGTGTGCCTTCACGTGGGCTGGAGTAAAGAGGCTCTGTGTGTGCTGCTTTAAACAGAACAGAAGCTCCTCTCTGCGTCTTCACAGCTCATTTTACACATCCAGTCTTTTTCAGCACCAAAGCCTCGGCAGAAAAATACAGCTTAGTCCCAGTGCCAAAGCACCGAAGCCTTTCAGCAGATGGCACAGTTACATTATTATTGTTCTGGCCAGTAACACGGGTTGCTGCTTTTCTTTCAGACTCATTTGATGCGAAGCGTTTCTCTTTCCCCCCACAGGAGTGTAATACAAGGAGCCTCTCCTGGTATTTTTTTTTCTTTGAGCTTTGACAAATTCACTCCAGCTTATCCATAATTCAGAAATGCATCTTTCATTCTGATGTTTCAGCTCCCATTCCACTGGAGTCTTGGCTGGCCTCGTCCATATAAAACATCACAAAAATAACTAGCTGTCCAAAAAACACTCCTTTTTTGGTAGCTGAATTTAATTAGGACATGAAGAGTTGGTACAAAGTAAATATTATGGAATTCAGACAAATAGTGTACTATTGTTATTTTAGACTTCTTAATTTAAACAGTCTGCAACACTTCCAGAAATAATCTAAACTATCTGCAATAACTCAGTAAATGGGTGAAAGACCTATTTTAGATTTAGTCACATCTCTTTAAAAAACACTATGATAAAACTTTCTATGTTGCTCTCTTTCTCTTTCTCTATCACATACACAGACACACAGACGCACACACACCCCACATTTACACATTCACAATTTTACCACTAATGCAGTATGATTAAACGTATCCCTTTACACTCTCCAATCTCACTTTCATGAATAAGTCATGGTCTTATGACACATTTTTCATGGACTCAACCACCTTTAAACTCCTAAAAGTTCTTGTTTCTCTGGGCAAAGTCTGCTGGCATACTGCCCAGATGTTTTTTATTCTTTACAGAATACAAATACTCAACTATGGAAAATATGTCTGTATTAAAACAAGTGAAGTATCAGCTTGTGTTTCCCTCAGTGGCAGATGTACTATGTATTCAGTACTTAGTATTCAGCAGTGTGGTGCCCCTGGGCCCAAGACATCATTGCAAAGGCATCTGCCATGGGCCAGATTGTGATTACGATGACTCCAGAGAGCCTTAATCACAAAACACCACGACTCAGGCGGAACAGGCACAAACTTCCCCTCTTGTTATGGTTACCGACACTTCATCATAGAACGTTAGGCTCTATTTTGTGTAATTTCAGTGAATAACGAAGTCATTGTTTAATGTCCCTAAAGAACATGATATAATTGAATTGATGTGCGTAATAGTTGGCGAACACAGTTGATTTCCCAACGATCAAATACGTAAATCCAAGCATGAGAGCATGAGATGAGTTAATGGCGATGGTGAAGCTCCTAGAGGCATCTCACAGCTTGTAGAAATACAGTGTGTGTGTGAGGGTGAAATGAATAGCAGACATTCACCCATTTTTAACAATCATGCTCGCAGTATTTCCACAACTCTGGCACTTTATGACCTCTATACAAATGAACCCAACAGGAGTCCAGCTTCACCAATCTATCACTTCATTTAAAACTGAGAGTTATTTGGATTGGTCCATTTTTTTAAAAAAAAAGAGAAAATGAGATGATCCCATTGGAGATGATAAGCAGAGTGAACCGGGGCATCTTTCTCTCCATCGCTCCGTTGGGGAGCGAAGCCGTTTTAACCCCATGCCCTGCTGTAGGACGGTTGCAGTTCTGCGTGCCAAGCCACTGGAATGCCCACAGAGACTCATATAGACTTGGGCTTAGCCAAGGACAACCGGTCACCCCCAGCCAAAGCTCACTGTAACAAAAGGGGCACCAAACAAGCCCACTGGCACTCCACCCAGGCTTAACTGTGGCGGAGCAGGGGGAGGGACGACTACATGCAGGGAGGCCGTCCATCACACCGCCACGTCCAGCCAAGCCCGCGAGCACTTAGTGTAACCCGCAGAGCACCATAATGAAGACGTTGCTGCCCTGCCCTCTGTGTGGGGAGAGAGCAGCAGAGAACGCGCCGGAAAAAATAGCAACCGTAGTCCCAGTGCTTCACAGGCTGTAATTCCCTGCTAGACTGGAATAACTGGGGAGCTTCATCTGTTCTTTCCTTGCTATCTTTGGCTCTATTTTCACTCTTTCTCTCTCATTTTGACACTTCTGTCTCTCTCTCTCTGAGAGCGGACAGGTCCAGGACCTGTAAGGAAGCAGATGTGTCACACGTCAAGCTTCGTTTAACTGAGCAACGTAGCCATTAGGTACATTTCTCACTGATCACAGTAAGAAATCTCACTGTGCCAGGACTGTGATGACCTCACAATGATATCAAGACGCACTCTGACCTTTGGCCCTTTCATTAAAAAAGCTGATTACTTTCATCACTTGGGGAGGCGGAGGAGGAAAACAGTTCAAAGAGTCTGTAAGTGCAAACATAACTGAAGAAACACATTCTAAAATTCTAAGTAGTTTAATCAGTATTACTAATATTAACATGTCCATTTTAAGTAAACCAGGACATGGTGCCTTGGGTTCTGTATATCAGAAGCATTTAACCAGGGTTCTGGTTTCAGCTTCTGTTCATCAAGTTACACAAATACAACAACCTCAGTATTGCAACCATGTTCCAAGACTCTCTCCCCTTTATGACGGCAAACCTCTGTTTCAACTACCATTCCTGAAAAATACTTGACACTCAGTGTGCCCCGGTCATCTAGATCCAAACACCCTTCATAATATCAGACATTAAAACATCATTGCATTCCACTTGAATGCTATTGTCTGTACTCCATTTGAAGCAAATCCTTGATTTGCCAAAGTGTTATTTTGTTCAGCCTCCTTCTGGGGGTGGAGTGATGGCAGCTGGGACCTAGGGCAGGTTTCCTGTGTGTGTGTGTGTGTGTGTGTGTACGCTCTGGCTCTAACCGGACACTGCTGCCTGCATGAGGGAGGACAGCTGTTAGGCTCATCACCACTAAAAACACACACACACACACACTCATGCACACACACTCAAGCACAAACACTGCTCTCAATTCTGACTTGGCATCTGTTGTTTCTGTGTACCTTTTGGGATGAAATGAATTTCGGCGCGCGAGTGAGTGTAAAGAGAAGAAATAAACCTTTCTAAAGTAAAAAGTAAAGATTTATGTCTGTATATTCCTGACACCATGATTTTCAGAACTAATCCATTTTTTTCTGGCAGGAGCGTGCTATGTTTAAGGTCATTCCTAGTTTGAATGCTAAATAATACAAAAGCTTTCATTCATATTATTGCAGCATCAGAAAAGAAGAACCACCAATGAATGCTATTTCTCCTCTCTGATCTCATGAAGGAAATAGTGGAAGTATAGGTGAACCACAAACACACACACACAAACACACACATCACAAGGACAGTAAACATCATCTAAACATGCTAATCTAATTAGTCCTCTAACCCCAGCAGCATACCTAAACATGAGCTGTGAGCGCATCCTGAGCCCGTGGCCAAACAGGAGAGTGGGAGTGAGCCGGAACAGCACGCCAGGACCAGGGGCAGGTGGTGGTGATGCTGTGATCACTGGCCTCTGTGTTCACTGTGTCCAGCACCAGTGCTGCTCAATCTCTTCACTTTCTGCTGCGATTTCCCACTTCTTCCAGCAGTGCAGCATCAGCAAAGGTAAAACCACACACTGCAATGTGTCCATGTAATCTTAAAGGCACACAAACACATTAACCATTCATTCTAAACTAAATACTGTCTGTGGAGAGGGACTTCACTGCTTCTCTCTCTGCCTGACCCACAGTACATGGCAAATGCCACAGTAGGCATGCAAATCATGTTATTGATTTGAGAATATTCAAATATATGTTAAGTGGATAATGACTTCGGCTTCTGGGGCTCTGTGAAACATTTGATGCTAGTCAAAAATATTAAGGTTGCAAATGAATTAGAGGAGATGGACTGGTCGCGTTGTGAAGCTGAGCTGCTAGCTGGCTAGTCTGATTTGCAGCCCTTTTTTCAAATGTGTTTTAATGGGATATACAAACACTTCACTGGTCTTCTATTGTAGGCATTGCAATAACCCTCCCTATGCAGCATGGCAGGCAGTGTTTCATCAAAGTATCCATAATTAACATTTTAATCATAGTTTCTTCTTTTCAAAATTCAAATGACAAAAGCAAGATAGATATGAGGGGGGACATATATGAGAAAAACATTACTTCAGAAATTAATACATTTTTATATTATTCCCCAAAATGATTACGCAGTCATAGATGAATCCCTTTGAATCCCTCACTGTGCTGACGCCTCAGAGTCGACACTGGAGACAAAGGCTCTAGTGAAGGGTCACATGGCCATATGTTCCCGGTTAGCAGACAGCTGGAGAGGGACAGCCTGAGTCCTGCTTTCCCAAATACACAGAGACACGCTGAACAAAAGACAAACCGAAGCACAGAGGAGCGGGATTATACCTGCAGAACAGCCATCCATGCGTCCAAAGGAAAATATTCAGCAACGTCCAGCCAGAGGTTTAAGCCAACTGGTTTGGCTATGATTGGTTATAAAGCTGCAGATGATACGTGCATTTCTGCATAGCAGTGACAGGAAAGACTATTTATGGGGTAAGAATGGGGCTGAATGGAAACTGTAGTTGCAAATAGTCACAGAAGAGAATTCAGTCCCATCCCATCATGGAAGAGGATGGAACAAGCCAAATGAATGCAGGAATGTTGCTAATGTATCATGCATCACTATACTATCACAGTAAAGACTATTTTGAGTGCAGATTTAAACACTTTCAACTCCAACCAAAGCACTATCGAGATCAGGGAGACAAATATGACCTAACAGGGTTTAGTGGGTATGAGAGGATATCAGAGGATGTGTAGGCAACTTCTGCTGAAAGAAGAGCTGAATTTCTCAGTTTTATGAGCAAATAAGTAATCTACTCATAGCCAGGGAGTCCAACAGTCTCTCACACACACACACACACACAGGTCTGGTGTCTCGGCCCCAGCTTCACAGCAGGATGAATGATATATCAACACATGGAACCCTTCAGAGAACGAAGCACAGTCATATTTTACACACAAGGTCAGGAGAAGAAAGGCCCTGGAGGCAGGACGTGAGAGGACAACACAGCATGGACTCCACACAGGAGGCTTTAGCTGACTGTGTCTGGGGCTGGTTAAATGGAGGATAATGTCACAGAATGCAGGATCATAAAGGACAGCAGAAATGATCCTTCAGAGGCCCACATGGGATTAAGTGTCCCCTTGGCAGGTCTGTGAATTCAAAAGTAAATTATTCACAATTACTTAGATGGAAATGTCCCCAATTAAAATAGAAAATTAGCGATCTGTAGTCTAAACAAAAATAAAAAAAACTCTACATAAAACATTGATGCTGTATTTAGTTTACTTTTCCTTTCTTTTAGCAACATAACCAACAAAGAATCCCAAGAACCCAAACACTGTCTGATGGTCGATCATGACAATATTTCAGCACTCTGGTATCTCCATATCTTGACATAATCAGCAAATTGCTTCATTTACAAACAATACAGTGAACACATGACTGATGCAAGATTCACTTTATGCCTTTTCATAGTATGGTTGAGGGTAATCTAGGAATAGAAGATGTCCTGCTCAGAGTGGAGGAGTTGAATGCTGCAGGATTCAGGACGTCAGGAAGCAGCTGAATCCCATCACAGTTAAACATGTTTCAGATAAACAGGGCAGAAAGGTGATTCACAAGAATCCTAGAGGCCATTCTGTTAAGTGCCGTTTTCACCCCCCTGCATTCCTTCTCACTTTAGCAATTACCCTGAACGCCTTGTTAGAATTTAACTTAACAGTTTAGACCGAAAAGCAAGTTTAAAACCACGAGGACATATTAAATACGTTACTTAGCAATACATCATAGATAATCAGAAATGAACTATTATTTACAATATTTTTTCCCCTTCAAACCATCTATGCTGCTTATGTGGAGTTGACTACCAAGCCCAGTCCTGCTAAGTTCTCTCAGACCAGACGCTAATGCCTTTGTAATGGAAACTCCCATGTCAGCAGCTAACAACAGATCAACAACCCACAACAAAGCCTGCTTCCCCTCTCCCCGGACAGTCTCCAATTAAAACAGTGTAGCTAACAGCCATTAAGTCAAGTTGCCATATTGTCAATTGTGATTTCCACCCCCCAAAATTAGTCCTACACATTTTCCCCTCTGTGCAGTAAGAACTACACACACGCACTAGTGATCACAGCGGTGATGTGGTACAGTGGTGGGCAGCCCTAGCCCAGTACCCAAGGAGCAGTTGGGGTTAGGTGCCTTGCGCTTCAGTCATGGCCTGGGGACTGGAAATCAAACCCACAACCCTCCGGTCACAAGAACAGCTCCCTGCCCATCACAGTGGCCTGTGCCTTCACTATGGGGGCAGTGGTGACAGGTAGTGGTTTGAACACTGGGCATATTTTGTTCTGATGCATGAAATGAGTTCTGGCAACACCAGGAGCTTAGTGAAAGTGTTAACTCCACACAGGCAATGCTGGGAAATGAAACATTACAGCGTGGTTTAATTACTTTACTAAGCCTTAATTTTATTCTTTGAAGTTTGTACAGTGCTCACATTAATGCAGTTTGAACATAATATTGTTTGATGTCATTCTTCTGGCTGGTTGCGTTTGTATGGAGGTTGTAAAGAAGATGCATGCTAATCTGCAGCGTTAAACAAGTCTGCACAGGATAATACTTGCACACCAATCTTTTGAATTTTCCAACTAGCTTTGTACATACGCACAAAAATTCTCACTTTGTTTCTCTTGGATTTAATACGGCATTTAACTGACAGCAAATTGGAAACAACGGCTTAACCACAACAGACATTTAGAATGTATTTTGCTCCACATCCACTGCCAATGTCCACATGCACCATGAAGGTATGCATGCTAGTTGAAACTGAAGCACATAAAATTAAAGTTTGATCAATTCCGAATAGTTCTTCAAAGTATATATCAATTCTTCAATATTGAAAACTGACATTAAAACAGTCATTTCTTGACCGTGTCTAAAATTCAGCTGACTGAATAAATGAGAATGAGGCATCTGCCCCGTTAAATTACATTTAAATCTCCATTTAAATCTAAAGATTTTTCAGTCTGGCCTTCTAGTTCACTGAAATCATGATTCCCAAAATCTATATGGCTATATTTAGAACTTTATCTGAAATCCTGAGAGCCACAGACACTCTCAGCCCTTTCTTAATATTGAATAGTTATTTAAAATTTTAATACATTTAAAAGCAAATACAAATGTTTTGTATTTTTCTTATTGTGTTTCTATATGCAGTTTAATAGTTTTAACTGCTCAGTAAGACATCTTGTTTTTAAACTATGTTTTATATAAATATCCAAAATCTTTTTCCAAGTTAAACCTATAGAGGGCACTGTATAACTTCATTAGCATTATACTGAGTCACAGGATTATGGATCAAAAATTCCAAAAATTATCAAGTCATGGAATATTTGCACCACTGTAGTTTGATTAATTATGACTGCATTTCTGTTTAGATAAAGACTTATAAGGACATCCTTTCTCAGGTGTAAGGTTAACTGAAAAAGTAGTGATTTACTTATTCTCCACCAGAGGGCAGGACTCACCTCAAAATCAGATAGATCAAGATGCAGAAACTTCAAAATAGCTTGAGA